>VZTZ01042038.1:343314-353489 GCA_013400955.1 Drymodes brunneopygia | reverse complement strand
CTGTGTCCCTGGGGCTGTGACCATGGGGCTGTGACCCTGGGGATGTGACCATGGGACTGTGACCCTGAGGCTGTGTCCCTGGGGCTGTCACCCTCGGGCTGTGTCCCTCGGGTTCTCCTCTGAGCTGTTGCTGCAGTCAGGGCCGGTACCCAGCGGCCAAGGAGAGTTTTGGCTCAGACCTGCAGAGTCCACGTGGAGACACTGCTTTCCTTTCCTGAAAATGCTGCCCTGCTGTCCCCTCCCTGCTCTCACTGCTTTCCTTTCCTGAAAAATGCTGCCCTGGTGTCCCCTCCCTGCTCTCACTGCTTTCCTTTCCTGAAAAATGCTGCCCTGCTGTCCCCTCCCTGCTCTCACTGCCTGTGCTCGGTGCAGATGGACCAAAGAGTGACCAGAGGTGGTTTGGGTGACACATTTGCTGTTCTCCTTGGCTTTTCACCACAAAATCTTCAGTTCTGGGATTAGCTGATTATTTGCTCAGCACCAGGTTTCCATGGTCCAAACCCCATTTTTTCTCCAATTTATCCCCATTTATCCAATTCCTTCAGCACCTGGGGTTGGCCCTTCCTCCCATCCCACCGAGCTCCATCCACACACTTGGAGATATTCATGCACTTTTCCTGACTGACTGAGGCCTTCCCCAGATATCATTTCAGCTAATCCCCTTTCTGAGCCTTGTCTGTCCAGTGTGGGATGGGTCAGCATTACAGGGAGAAGAAAATGAGACATTGGACTCTTACCCTGTGCAGTGCATCGGGTGATGCTGCTCTGCACTGCTCACCCAGAGCTCAAAACACCAGGAAAAGAGGATTTTCATGAGGTTACAGAGAGTCTCTGTAACCTGGCTTGGTGGGAAGCTGAGATTTCTGGTTGCACGTAGGCAGGAGGCCACTGGCAATTAGTGTGGCTTGTTCTCAGGCCGCACCATTTATGCTGTGCCAAAATAAATAGTGAGGTGTATTTACTTCCAAATCTAAACCCCTCTTGAGTTTTAGCTCTGGTCTGTGCAGAGAGTGGTCTGGGTGTAACAGGGCAGGGAGGTGAGGAGAGCTTTGGCACAGGGTAGGAAGCAGACAGCAGTGTAAAATGAAAATAAGAAGTTGATAAATCAAGGGTTGATAAATCGTATTCTCAGGGTATGGTTTAGGCTGGTAAATGACTCATCTTTCCCTTACTTGATGGCATTTTGTCTTTTTTACTTGAAAATAGCTGCAGAGCACTTTAAACATTATAGGTTTTAAATACCTTGGTCAAAGCTGGGTGTTGAAGAAGTGAGTCCAGGTGATGTGATGGGACTCCAGGCAGGAAAAATGCCCAGACTGGGCTGTGAAGGAAAGCCCCAGTGCTGTCACTGTGCTGGCCAGGGTGTCACCTGGAGATGGCAGGGCACTCACCTGGCACATCAGAGCACACATCCAGACTCTGCTGTGCATGGCTTGACTCCTTTTCTGCAGTGCCCCGTTCAGAACCAGGGGGATTTTTGCGGGGTTGATTTAGAGTTTACAAGAATTGTGTGTTTCCTGCAGAAATCTGAGGAACAACTAAAGGTTTTCCTTCTGAGCATCCCAGTGTGTGTGCACAGGTGCAGTCACACATGTCTGGGTGTGTGAAAGTGGGAGAAAAGTGGGTTATTTTCATCCCCCTTTCCCTCTGATAATGTAGCAGGGTCACCCCAGTGGGCACAGCCCAGGGAAGGACTCTCAAGGTGCTGCAGGTGAGCTTCAAATCAGCTTTACTGGAAAACTTCTGAACAATCAAAGGGACAATTTTGAAATTTCTATCTGCAAGCAGGGGGACCAGATCTTTGCTTCATGTAAAAAAATATTGGAATTCTGTGACAGATGTGCAACAGGAGAGTGGGAAATGGTGTGGGAGGTGCTGAAACCATGGTGGTAGTGGTGGTAGGAAAGGGCTGGGAGCTTGGGAAGGGAAACCCAGCAAGGCAGCCCCTCACCTGCAGGGCAGAGGGTTGCTCCAGGCTGGATTCTGGATTCTGCCTGCACCCCTGGAACATGGGTCTTTTTCCTGCCATGTCCACCCCNNAAAAAAAGGAAGAAGAAAAAAGAAAAAAATTGTAAAAGGCTTTGGAGAGAATGGTTTGATTTACTTATCACATTTTTGTCAGGGGTAAAGTTTAATGTTTGGAAAGGCTTCATGTAGACTAAATAACCCAGCCCACTCTGCATTGCAGTCCATTAACTGCTCCAAAGTAACCCAAGACAGGGAAAAGAATATGCAAAGCCTCAGCAGGGGCAGAGCTGGGGGAAAATCCCGAGAACTGATATTTTGGGCTGTTTGCCAGGGTACACAAAAAGGGCTGTGTGCTCTGCAGAAAGCCCCGTGCTCCCTCTCTCCCACACGGGCTGCTCAGCGGGACAATTGCTGGATTGTTTTGGGATGAGGGATGCTCAGGTACCCCCAAGGTGGCTCCCAGCCACACCAGCTGCTCTTTACAGCCTCCAGTATCTCCTGATCTTGCCGAGCAATAGATAATCTGATAATTGCCCTTTTGTTATTTCTGCCTGCCCTGCTGTGAGGAGTCTGTGAAAGGATAAAGGTTATAAATGGAAATGGATATTGTGGATAACCCACATCTGCTTTGCAATGTAAATAAAAAAGCCAGCAATGCTCGAGGAGAGGTTGTTTGTGGAGAGATTTGCACAGGACACTGCCTGGAGCCCCACATCCATGGCTGGGATGGGATTGGGGCACAGGGGCTCTGCAAGGGCAGCACTTCCAGGGCAGGAGGGAGATGGGGCCTCACTGGTGCATTCCCAACCTGTGCCTTGGCTGATCTGCTGGGAAAAGCTGTGCCCTGTCCATGAGGGAAAACCCCTTACAGGTGTAGGCTCAGCAGGGCAGCTGAACTCATCCCAGTAAAGCTGTTCCTGTCACAGAACTCATCCCAGTAAAGCTGTTCCTGACAGAGAACTCATCCCAAAGAAGCTGTTCTGTCACAGGAACTCATCCCAAAGAAACTGTTCCTGCCACAGAACTCATCCCAAAGCTGTTCCTGCCACAGGANTAAAGCTGTTCCTGTCACAGAACTTATCCCAAAGAAGCTGTTCCTGTCACAGAACTCATCCCAGTAAAGCTGTTCCTGTGACAGAACTCATCCCAAAGAAACTGTTCCTGTCACAGAACTCATCCCAGTAAAGCTGTTCCTGACACAGAACCTATCCCAAAGAAGCTTTTCCTGACACAGAACCTATCCCAAAGAAGCTGTTCCTGTCACAGAACTCATCCCAGTAAAGCTGTTCCTGTCACAGAACTTATCCCAAAGAAGCTGTTCCTGTCACAGAACTCATCCCAGTAAAGCTGTTCCTGTGACAGAACTCATCCCAAAGCTGTTCCTGTCACAGAACTCATCCCAATGAAGCTGTTCCTGTCACAGAACTCATCCCAAAGCTGTTCCTGTGACAGAACTCATCCCAAAGAAACTGTTCCTGTCATAGGAACCCATCCCAAAGAAGCAGTTCCTGTCACAGAACCCATCCCAATAAAACTGTCCCTGTCACAGCCCCTGGCTGGCAGGAGCAGGAGCTGCCAGCACTCCTAGAGAAACCCCAGGCAGCTCAGGCACATCCAGGGCCTTTGTCATTTATTTCCTCCACACCTTTTAGAAGGTAAATATCGCTGATAGAGCTGGGCCCTGCCCCCTGGGGACTGCAGGCATGTCACCCTCGTGTCCGGGTCCCTTCCTGCCCTCCAGCTGCTCTCATTAAAATTTAAACTCCTGCAGGGCAGAGCTGTACCTTGATACCCGAGTGTGTCACCCGCAGCACAGGGGAGCCTGGAGAGGCCACGTTCATCAGGATGGGAAGGAATTCAGGGATTTGTCTGTCTGTGGCAGCCCTGGGTTTCCTCCCCACCAAACCCTTCCATCTCCAGGAGTGGCTCCTGGGATTTCAGTGTCTGGATGTCAACAGAGTTACAGGGAACTGATGGATTTGCACCACCAAGACACACAAATAGGGATAAAAATAATGAGTTTTAAATGTGCAAGGAGTATTTTTGTCCCTTCTCAAGAGGTCTGTTAAGGAGGTCTGGAAATAAGGGTGATGTCCAGTGCTAGGATGGCTGAGAAAGGGGAACAATTCTGCAGCTTCCCTGGGCAAAATGGGGTCACCAGCTTGAGGGAAAAGTGGGAGCAGGAAAATCCGTGGAGATCTTGGGCAGATTGCTGGGGGTTTGGCAAGGCAGGTTGTTCTTGGGACAAAACTGCTTCTAAATGAGCCCTGCCCAGACCAAGGGGTCCCAGCAGATCCCTGTGCTTTTCCACTGGGAGCAGGGGGGTGCTGATATCCTGTGTGCTGGCAGCTGTGGGTCAGGAAAGGGCCACAAAAATGGGGCTGCAACAGATGGATGTGGATAAAACCTGTCCCAGGAGCAGGGCTCAGAGATGCTCCGAGCTCTCCTGAAGCCACAAGACTGGAACCAGCTCCGTGAGAGAACAGCCAAGGATATTCTCTGCATTTATGATTTCCTGCATTTATGTCAGGCTTTAGATTGCAAAGTTCCTAGAAAGCTCCTGAATATTCCTGGCAAGGCCAATTCCCCAAATGGCCCTGCAGGGATGAGGCAGAGCTGAGTGCATCCCACAGCAAACACTGCAGGCTGCTGGGAGCCAGTGCCAAATTCCTGCCCTGCTCTCTGGGGGTTCCTTTCCCAATGAACACACACTCCTGTGCTTTCTGAATGAAGGGAAAAGGGAATGGAGCTCCTGTCTCTTGGGAAGGGTGGGCTTTCTCCCTCTGTATTTAGCCTGGAGTGCTCACAGTGCTGTCGTCGTGGGCCTGGCAGAGATTTTTGGGAATGCTGCTGCTCTGGGAAGGGCATTTTGGAGAAGGACATGAAGGATTTGGAAAAGGGAGAGGTTGGGATGCTGAAGGTTTGGGCTGCCTGGATGGGACAGGAAGTTTTTATTCTGCTTGGAGGCAGCTGCAGAGTCAGTGGGGGAGAAATCAGCCCTGGATATGGGAGGGGAGGTTTTGCTTCTCCCTCTGGCTCACACTTCCAGCTCACATTTTCAGTTCATTTATTATGTTTTTAACAAGGGAAAAGGTGTTTTCCTTGCTCTGAGCATCGAGTCTGGGCTGTGAGATGCTGGCATGGGGCAGAGCTCCTCCGGGACAGGACACCTCAAACAGCACAAACCTTTCCTGATCAGCACCGTGAGCTTTTCCTTTTGGCTCCCCAGCTCCTCAGGGCCTCTCTCCCCCTGGAAGAACGAGGCTTTGAGGCTGTGATCAGGATTAGTTAGAGCTGGTTTTAAAGCTGAGATTTGGGAAGTGATGTAGTGACTGAAGGAGCACATCTGGCAAGGGGGGGGAATGGGATTAAGGGAAGGAGCAAGGAGGTGCTGGAAAGCTTTAATTAACTCTGCTCCCACCTAACGATGGCTTTGCTGTGTTTACTCAGCCCCTGCTCAGCAAGAACGTGCCCCTGGCTTTGAGGCTGTGCTCGGGATTAGTTAGAGCTGGTTTTAAAGCTGAGATTTGGGAAGTGATGTAGTGACTGAAGGAGCACATCTGGCAAGGGGGGGGAATGGGATTAGGGAATGAGATTAAGGGAATGGGATAAAGGGGATNTGAAGGGAATGGGATTAAAGGAAGAAGCAAGGAGGTGCTGGAAAGCTTTAATTAACTCTGCTCCCACCTAACGATGGCTTTGCTGTGTTTACTCAGCCCCTGCTCAGCAAGAACGTGCCCCTGGCTTTAAGGCTGTGCTCGGGAGTAGTTAGAGCTGGTTTTAAAGCTGAGATTTGGGAAGTGATGTAGTGGCTGAAGACGCACATCTGGCAAGGAGAGGGAATGAGATTAAGGGAATGGGATGAAGGGAATGGGATTAAAGGAAGAAGCAAGGAGGTGCTGGAAAGCTTTAATTAACTCTGCTCCCACCTAACGATTGTTTTGTTGTGTTTCCTCAGCCCCTGCTGAGCCTGGCTTTGAGGCTGTGCTCGGGATTAGTTAGAGCTGGTTTTAAAGCTGAGATTTGGGAAGTGATGTAGTGGCTGAAGGCGCACAGCTGGCACAGTGAGGGGAGGGAATGGGATTAGGGAATGAGATTAAGGGAATGGGATGAAGGGAATGGGATTAAAGGAAGAAGCAAGGAGGTGCTGGAAAGCTTTAATTAACTCTGCTCCCACCTAACGATGGCTTTGCTGTGTTTCCTCAGCCCCGAGAGGAGTGTGAGCTGAAAATCATCGAGCAGGAGAAGGAGGTGGCAGTGCTGCCCCCCAAGGACGCCTGCAAGTGCCACAAGGAGGACCTGGCCAGAGCTCTGAATGTAAGGGTTTGTGCTTTGGGGATGTGCAAAACCAGCCTTTAATTGCCTTTAATTGCAAACTCCCCGAGTGCCCAATTCCTCTGCCTTTTTGTGGGGTGAATCCTCTCCTTGGCTGGGCTCTAGGGTCCCCATCATCAGGGAAAGTTTTAGTGTTTGGCCATATTTTAGTTTCTGACCTCAATGTTTTTTAAATCCAGGCAGAATGGATTTTATCCCTTCTCGTTTTGTTCCCTTTGAATTTTGTCAGGGTGTGTTTATTTTTATTTTCCTCTTTAAATACACACTGCGACCAGAAATTCATTCTTTCCTTTACTAGTTTAGATTTCTAATTTGTCATCTGTGATAGGATTTCTCCCTTTTGGAAATACATCTTTTTTTTTTTTTTTTAATGAACTTGTGCTTACTTTGTGGCTTTCTGTGGTGGTTAATGGTAAAACTTTATAGTTTAACAAAAATATATATTTAACCAGAAAACCAATATACAGATTTATTTTTTCATGGGTGACTGAGCTGTGAAGATCTTGCCCAGTCTGCTGATAGGGGTTTAATGTAAATTTGCCTTAATAAGTTTTCTATGAATAATATGTAATATTTGGGTTGAGTTTGGGGGTTTTTTCCCTCTAGGTTAATTTACAGACTGGACTCTCTGATATTTTGGTCTTTTGACCTCCAGGTTGATTTATTAGACTGGACTCTCTGATTTTTGGTCTTTTCCCCTCCCGGTTGATTTACAGACTGGACTCTCTGATATTTTGGTCTTTTGACCTCCAGGTTGATTTATTAGACTGGACTCTCTGATTTTTGGTCTTTTCCCCTCCCGGTTGATTTACAGACTGGACTCTCTGAATTTTGGTATTTTCCCCTCCAGGCTGATTTACAGACTGGACTCTCTGAATTTTGGTCTTTTCCCCCTCCAGGTTGATTTACAGACTGGACTCTCTGAGTTTGGGTTTTTTCCCTCCAGGTTGACTTACAGATGGGACTCTCTGAGTTTGGGGTTTTTTTTCCCCTCTGACTCTCTGAGTTTGGGAGTTTTTTCCCCTCTCTGTTGATTTACAGATGGGACTCTCTGAGTTTGGGGTTTTTTTTCCCCTCTGACTCTCTGAGTTTGGGTTTTTTTCCCCTCTCTGTACAGACTGGCCTCTCTGAATTTTGGTCTTTTCCCCTCCAGGCTGATTTACAAACTGGCCTCTCTGAGTTTGGGTTTTTTCCCCTCCAGGTTGATTTACAGACTGGACTCTCTGAGTCTGGGGGGTTTTTCCCCTCCAGGTTGATTTACAAACTCTACTCTCTGAATTTTGATATTTCCCCCTCCAGGTTGATTTACACTGGACTCTCTGAATTTTGGTCTTTTCCCCTCCAGGTTGATTTACAGACTGGCCTCTCTGAGTTTGGGGGTTTTTCCCCTCCAGGCTGATTTACAAACTCTACTCTCTGAATTTTGGTCTTTTCCCCTCCTGGTTGATTTACAGACTGGACTCTCTGAATTTTGGTCTTTTCCCCCTCCAGGTTAATTTACAGACTGGACTCTCTGAATTTTGGTCTTTTCCCCCTCCAGGTTAATTTACAGACTGGACTCTCTGAATTTTGGTCTTTTCCCCCTTTAGGTTGATTTACAGACTGGCCTCTCTGAGTTCTCCGTGCTCCAGCGCCGCTCCAAACACGGCTGGAATGAATTTTCAGTAGAGAACACAGAGCCAATATGGAAGAAATATCTGGACCAGGTAAGGATTTTCTGCACAGATCCTCATTTCTTGGCAAAAACCAGAACCTGGCTGGGTTGCTGTGAGCCTGTGCCTGCAGTGAAACATCCAGGGTTTTTCCTTGCAGAGGCTGAGCCTTGGAACAGGCTGTGCCCTGGCCACAGGGACTGCTCCTTCCCCTGGGAAAACCATTGTGAGGTTCCTTTGCAGCTCTCTGAGGGTGCAGATAACATCTCCAAACAGAAATGAACCTTTTTATCTCCACACAGCCCACAAATCAAAGGCTGGGGAGCGGGGGCCTGATTATGCTGGGGCATATTTGTTCCCTTTAAGGCAAGTGATAAAATGGTGAGAGGTTTGAGGAGAGCCAGTGGTGGCTGGAAGATGCTCTGGTTTTGGTTGTCCCTCCAGAAAAGGGGCAGCTGTGGAGCTCAGGGGAGTTTTGGGGTCTCTGTTAGTGACACACCAGTGACAGGGACATTCATAGGGTCCCATGTGCTGCTGACATTCACAATTTCACACCAAGCCAGCCACAAGGTGATATTTGTTATCTTCTCTTTCCCCAGCTGGGTTATCCCTGAGTTTTGCTTTTGTTAACTATTTCTCCTCAGTATTTAATGCATTTTTCATCTCTCTTTGAGAGCTTTTAACCAGACAAGAAGGGCCTTTTTTTTGTTTGCTCTTATTTTTCATTTCCAACCAATGATTTGACTGATTTTGTTCTTGCTTAGTTGAAGCTGAAGGATTTGAGTTGCTTTGAAAGACTTCATTTGTATTTCATGGTTTATCCCCCTTTTTTGGATATGATTGATATTCTTTAAGCTTTTGGTGATCATCACTAAATCTCTCCAAGGATTCTTTTATTCCTGATAAAAAGTGAGATGGTGTTTTTTTTCTGCTCAATTTTAAGAACCAACTCCTCCTACAGGGACACCAAAGGGATTCTTTGGTTCATCTTGATCCTCCTACAGCCTTTTGGTGCCTCTGGCCCTGCACCTTTCACACCCTGCACTTGAGCATCATCCCTCAGCTTTGGCTGAGGCTTTTTCCAGCTGCTATTTCTGTAAACATCCCCTTTTGCCTTGGTTTTCTAAAGAGAAATGGAGGGACTTTCACCTTTGGATCCAGCAAGGAATAAATCTAAATCCTGGCTTTCCTGCTGAGCATCACCACACATCTGTTGCACAAAGCAGGCAGATTTATCTTTATGTGTTTAATTCCTTTCCATCAATTCCCACATCAGCTAAGCAGAGCTGTAATTTTCTCAGGTAGGAAAAGGGGCCTTAAAATCTGTGTTTAAAAGGGAAACAGGTGAGCATCTGACTCCCACAGCCCTCGGTCCAGTGAAGATTTGAGCAGATTAATTAAAGAAAAAATGAAAAAGGAAAGGAAAGAGGATTTCTGGTTTCAAATTCTGAAACAACAATTAAGTTTTTGTTTGTCCTTATTGTGCATCCAAGAGGCTTTAGGAACCAGCCCTGTGCTGTGTGTCTGCAAAGGGGTGCAGTGTCTGTGCAAAAAGGGGAAAACTGGGGGGGGTTCCTGTGTTTTGGTGTGAGCTTTGTCCTGCTGGGCCCCAAGGCCACCCAGGAGCAGGATGTGGGGTAGGAGCTGCAGAGACCTGACCATGATGCAAGGAGGGTCCCTGCAGCAAATCCACGCAGGGACCCTTCCTGATGGGATCCTTCCTAATGGGATCTTCCTGATGGGACCTTCCTGATGGGATCTTCCTGATGAGACCCTTCCTGATGGGATCTTCCTGATGGGATCTTCCCGATGAGACCCTTCCTGATGGGATCTTCTTGATGGGCCCTTCCTGATGGGATCTTCCTGATGGGATCTTCCTGATGGGATCTTCCTAATGGGATCCTTCCTGAAGGGATCCTTCCTGATGGGATCCTTCCTGAAGGGATCTTCCTGATGGGATCCTTCCTGATGGGCCCTTCCTGATGGGCCCTTCCTGATGGGATCTTCCTGATGGGACCTTCCTGATGGGGGCATTCCTGATGGGATCTTTCTGATGGGACCTTTTTGATGGGATTCTTCCTGATGGGACCTTCCTGATGGGATCTTCCTGATTGGATCCTTCCTGATTGGATCCTTCCTGATGGGATCCTTCCTGATGGGATCCTTTCTGATTGGATCCTTCCTGATGGGATTTCCTGATGGGCCCTTCCTGATGGGATC
>VZTZ01042038.1:329554-342732 GCA_013400955.1 Drymodes brunneopygia | reverse complement strand
TCATTCCTGATGGTACCTTTCTGATGGGACCTTCCTGATGGGATCCTTCCTGATGGGACCTTCCTGACAGGACTTTCCTGTTGGGACCTTCCTGATGGGACCCTTCCTGATGGGATCTGCAGCCAGCTCAGCTTCAGCACCTCTCATTCCATATTTTTCTTGTGTTCTCAGTTCAAAAACCCCCTGATCCTCCTGCTGCTGGCCTCAGCTTTGGTGAGTGTCATCACCAAGGAGTACGAGGACGCCGCGAGCATCACCATGGCAAGTGACAGCTGTTCTTTGTCCCTATGGTGGGTGGCCCGTGTCCTGCATCACCGTGGTGGGTGTCACCTGTCCTTTATCCCCGTGCTGGGTGTCACCTGCCCCCCATCCCCATGCTGGGTGTCACCTGTCCCCCATTCCCATGGTGTGAGGTCCCTGTCCTGCATCACTCTGGTATGCGACACCTGTCCCCCATCCCCACAGTGAGTGTCACCTGTCCTTTATCGCCATGGTGGTGTCCTCTGTCCCCCATTTCCATGCTGGGTGTCACCTGTCCCCCATTCCCATGGTGTGAGGTCCCTGTCCTGCATCACTCTGGTATGTGACACCTGTTCTTTGTCCCCATGGTGGTGTCACCTGTCCTTTATCCCCGTGGTGGGTGTCACCTGTCCTTTATCGCCATGGTGGTGTCCCCTGTCCTCCATCCCCACACTGAGTGTCACCTGTCCTTTATTGCCATGGTGGTGTCCCCTGTCCCCCATGCCCATGGTGGTTGTCACCTGTCCCCCATCCCCATGATGGGTGTCCCCTGTCCTCCATCCCCATGGTGAGTGTCCCCTGTCCTCCATCCCCATGGTGATTGTCCCCTGTCCCCCATTCCCATGGTAACTGTCACCTGTCCCCCATCCCCATGGTGACTGTCACCTGTCCTCCATCCCCATAGTGGTTGTCACCTGTCCCCCATCCCCATGGTGGGTGTCCCCTGTCCTCCATCCCCGTGTTGTCTGGCCCTTCTCCCTTATCTCCAGGGTGGTGTCACTTGTCCCCCCTCTCTGTTCCCAGCCCTGTAACCCCTCTCTGTCCCCAGGCCGTGCTCATCGTGGTCACCGTGGCCTTCATCCAGGTGGGTTGTGCAGAGCTGAGCCCCGTGGCCGTGGCTGGAGGCACAGGAAGCTCTCCTGTAACCTGGCTCTCTTCTCCCTTCTCCTTTCAAAGGAATATCGCTCCGAGAAGTCTCTGGAAGAGCTGAACAAGCTGGTGCCCCCCGAGTGCAACTGGTGAGATGGGAGGGGGAATGAGAGGGCAGGACCAACGGGAAAAGAGAATTACTCCAGGCTCTTGTGCACCCAATGAGAATCTGGCCATAGGTCACAGGGAAAGGGGTTGAAATAATCAGTAATGATAAGAAATTATTAGAATTTTTGTTTAATTATTGGGGGAAAAAGTTAGAAATAAGCAGCAGGCACCCTGTGGAATTGCATAAGTGTTAAGAGACAGAAATGCCCTGCTCCACACCCCTGCAGCATCCTGCATGTCCCTGTTTCCCCAGGCAGGAAAAGCCTCACTTGTGTATATATTTTTTTTTGCTTTAGGGTATTTTTCCCCCTGAGAGATGGGCACAAAGCAGCACCTGAGGGCAGGTGCAGGTGGGAAGGGCTCCTGCCCTGCCTGGTGCTGCACACACGTGTTGGGCACAGGCACAGCCAGGTCAGAGCCTGGAGCAGCTGCAGGGAGGATCAGACACTGCTTTCCCCACGGCTTTGATGTTTGTTATCACTGCTGGAAATCACAGGAAACGTTTTTTTCCTGTCTATGTCTTTGCAAATCAGTTTTGTCGTGGCCAACAGAAATGAGTCGTGAGGCTCAGGGAAGCCTTGCCCTGCCAAAGAGGTGTGGGGTTATTCCTGGTCCAAAGTTCACCCTGGAGCTCACAAACTCCACAGCTGGTTTTTTATTTATTTATGATATGACACCAGAAGCATCCAACTGCCTGGAAAGCTCCACTTTGAATGCAATAGTGGAATGCCAGGGGTAATTCTAGCTTTAAAAAGCCTCTTTTTAGGTTCAGGAATCTGCAATTCATTATTTAAAGCATGAGAGCACAGCTTCTTGTTGCTCCTCTCTACTGTATAAATAATGTTTAAGTCACTTCTGAAATGTAAATCATCCATAACCTGCCCATCTGTTTGGGAATTAAAACTAAGCCCAAACTGAACATAATCCTCTGCTGATTGCCATGAAGATTTTCTGTTCTTATTTACCTTGGAAGCTCTTTGGGGCAAGGCTTCCTGCTCCTTTGCCAGCCACATACCTGAGCCTGCGGAAGGAATAAAAACCTCACACCCTTCTTGCCTTTCTTCTTTTTTTCCCATTTGCCTCGTGCAGCCTGAGGGAAGGAAAGCTGCAGCACCTTCTAGCACGAGAGCTGGTGCCTGGAGACATCATCTACCTGTCTGTGGGTGACAGGGTTCCTGCAGACCTCAGGCTCCTCGAGGTAAATACAGCTGGAAACGAGCCTGGCCGGGAAATTCCTGCTCTTCAAGCAGTGCCAGAAATGCGCCTTTTTCGTCAGGTTACGGATCTGCTGGTGGACGAATCCAGCTTTACTGGAGAAGCTGAGCCTTGCAACAAGACTGACAGTGTCCTGCTGGAGGCTGGGGACATCACCACGCTGAGCAATGTGGTGTTCATGGGGACCCTGGTGCGCTACGGGAAGGGAAAAGTGAGTCCTGGCATCACTGAGCTTTTCCTGGGCATTCATGGCAGGTTCTTTTGGAGTGACAGGAAAAGGGGAATGACAGAGGGCAGGGTTAGATTGGATGTTAGGAATAAATCCTTCCCTGTGAGGGTGGCGAGGGTGCCCAGAGAAGCTGTGGCTGCCCCTGGATCCCTGGCAGTGCCCAAGGCCAGGCTGGATGGGGTTTGGAGCAGCCTGGGACAGTGGGAAGTGTCCCTGCCATGGCAGGGGGTGGGACTGGATGAGCTTTAAGATCCCTTCCAGCCCAAACCAGTCTGGGATTCTCTAGATTTTTCCACCTTCATCTCTCTTTTTCCCTTTTTTCCAGGGCGTGGTCATTGGCACGGGTGAAAATTCCCAGTTTGGCGAGGTGTTCAAGATGATGCAGGCTGAGGAGGTAACACAGTCCCTGTCTGGGGGAATTCTGGATGTCCTGGATGGAAGTTTGTGAGCAGGACCAGTGCAGGGTTCAGTTCTGCTTGTGCCACAAAATGCCCGTGTGAGTGAGGGACACCAAAGTGTCTGACAGAGAAGGACAGCACAGGCTGTGCCTGTTGGAGGGCTGAAGGTGGGAAAAGCACAAGGCAACTGCAGGAATTGATAACAGGACTGTGTGGGTCACTTCTTCTGGGCTGACCATCACCTTCTCATCCCACACAACCACCAAACAAAGCCCAGCAATCTCTGATTTTTCCAGACTCCCAAGACACCTCTGCAGAAGAGCATGGACAGGCTGGGGAAGCAGCTGACCCTGTTCTCCTTTGGGATCATTGGTGAGTGGGGTGCAGGGCTCACCCTGGTGAGATGGGGGGGTCAGCAGGGAGGGGGAATGAGAGGGCAGGACCAACGGGAAAAGAGAATTACTCCAGGCTCTTGTGCACCCAATGAGAATCTGGCCATAGGTCACAGGGAAAGGGGTTGAAATAATCAGTAATGATAAGAAATTATTAGAATTTTTGTTTAATTATTGGGGGAAAAAGTTAGAAATAAGCAGCAGGCACCCTGTGGAATTCCCTGGGGAAGCAGCTGAANGCTGGAAACGAGCCTGGCCGGGAAATTCCTGCTCTTCAAGCAGTGCCAGAAATGCGCCTTTTTCGTCAGGTTACGGATCTGCTGGTGGACGAATCCAGCTTTACTGGAGAAGCTGAGCCTTGCAACAAGACTGACAGTGTCCTGCTGGAGGCTGGGGACATCACCACGCTGAGCAATGTGGTGTTCATGGGGACCCTGGTGCGCTACGGGAAGGGAAAAGTGAGTCCTGGCATCACTGAGCTTTTCCTGGGCATTCATGGCAGGTTCTTTTGGAGTGACAGGAAAAGGGGAATGACAGAGGGCAGGGTTAGATTGGATGTTAGGAATAAATCCTTCCCTGTGAGGGTGGCGAGGGTGCCCAGAGAAGCTGTGGCTGCCCCTGGATCCCTGGCAGTGCCCAAGGCCAGGCTGGATGGGGTTTGGAGCAGCCTGGGACAGTGGGAAGTGTCCCTGCCATGGCAGGGGGTGGGACTGGATGAGCTTTAAGATCCCTTCCAGCCCAAACCAGTCTGGGATTCTCTAGATTTTTCCACCTTCATCTCTCTTTTTCCCTTTTTTCCAGGGCGTGGTCATTGGCACGGGTGAAAATTCCCAGTTTGGCGAGGTGTTCAAGATGATGCAGGCTGAGGAGGTAACACAGTCCCTGTCTGGGGGAATTCTGGATGTCCTGGATGGAAGTTTGTGAGCAGGACCAGTGCAGGGTTCAGTTCTGCTTGTGCCACAAAATGCCCGTGTGAGTGAGGGACACCAAAGTGTCTGACAGAGAAGGACAGCACAGGCTGTGCCTGTTGGAGGGCTGAAGGTGGGAAAAGCACAAGGCAACTGCAGGAATTGATAACAGGACTGTGTGGGTCACTTCTTCTGGGCTGACCATCACCTTCTCATCCCACACAACCACCAAACAAAGCCCAGCAATCTCTGATTTTTCCAGACTCCCAAGACACCTCTGCAGAAGAGCATGGACAGGCTGGGGAAGCAGCTGACCCTGTTCTCCTTTGGGATCATTGGTGAGTGGGGTGCAGGGCTCACCCTGGTGAGATGGGGGGGTCAGCAGGGAGGGGGAATGAGAGGGCAGGACCAACGGGAAAAGAGAATTATTCCAGGCTCTTGTGCACCTAATGAGAACCTGGCCATAGGTCACAGGGAAAGGGGATGAAATAATCAGTAATGATCAGAAATTATTAGAATTTTTGTTTAATTATTGGGGGAAAAAAATTAGAAATAAGCAGCAGGCACCCTGTGGAATTCCCTGGGGAAGCAGCTGAACCTGTTCTCCTTTGGGATCATTGGTGAGTGGGGTGCAGGGCTCACCCTGGCATGTCCAGCTCTGGGATCCCTCTGAGCTGCTCTCCCTAAAGCACTTGTGGGTCTGGGTTACCTGGACTTTGGGGCTTTGAGCAGAGACAGCACTGAATGAGAGATTTGAGTGCCTCACTGCATTTTTAGTTGTCCAACAACAGCTAAAACAGGTTAGAGACTTTGGAAATTCTGTTTTTAATCAGATCATTCCCCCTCCCCTGCCCCAGGTTTGATCATGCTCATTGGCTGGTTGCAAGGGAAACGTCTCCTCAGCATGTTCACCATTGGAGTCAGGTGAGCACTGCAGAGNCCACGCACAGGTTCTTAATCAAACATAATAAAAATGTGTTTCCAGTGGTGCCCGTAAAACCTGTCAACTTGGTGTTGTCATGGCTCTAAAATCAATTCTTAAAAAGAGAAGTGTTTGATGGAAATAAAAGAAAAATACCAGATGAGGAGACAGCAGAGAAGCCAAACAGGCTCAGTGACACCTCAGTGTCCCAGGGGAATGTGGTGGCAAAGAAAAGTGAGTTTTGGGGGGTAGTTTATGGTTTTGCAAATCCTCCTGCATTACATTTTGCACATACCTGCAAGCATTCAGAGTTTCCCAAGGAATATCTAATATTGAATATACAGAGTGTGGCTGGATTTTTCTAGATTTTTTTTTTTTTAATGGTGGGGACATTTGGGGAGCTGGTTCTGTCCCCCATCATGGGGTAGGAGAGGAGGTGAGGGGCTGCACATGGCCAGGAGCCAGTGGCTGACCTGTGAGCCCTGATGCCAAGGAATATTCAACTCCCATCCTCAGAAAGTTAAATAAACGAAATTCAACCCAACCTCTAAACCCCTGCTTAGCCAGAAATTAATGCTCTTTGGCAATGCAAAGAAGAAAAACAATTTCCCTGTCAAAGTCATCCAGGGAAAGGTTGAAGGGCTGGATAAAGACCCTGATTCTGTATTTACTCTGTGCCAGTGGCTATCCCACTCAGACTTTTTGGAAAACTCAGCCCTGGGAATGTCCCCTTGGCACATTTGGGTCAGCACTTGTGGCTGGGGCCCCGTGTTGAGGCTGTTGTGTCCCTGTGTCCCCAGCCTGGCCGTGGCTGCCATCCCTGAGGGCCTTCCCATCGTGGTCACCGTCACCCTGGTGCTGGGAGTGCTGCGCATGGCCAAGAAAAAGGTGATTGTCAAGAAGCTGCCCATCGTAGAAACCTTAGGTAAGGCTGCAGAGGGGCCACACGGCTTGGGCACCTCCAAAATCTGAGCTGGAAAGCCACAGGGTGGCCACAGGAGCCTTGGTCTGGTCCAGAGAAATTAATTTGGAATGGGCTTACTGGGACAGAGCAACCCACCCAGAATTAAATATGTTTTCTACCCTGTGTTTCTCACCTTCTTCCCTTATTTTGGGTTATGGACACAGGCATGTGCTTGGAGTGGTGCAGCCCAGCCCATGGGTTAAAAACTTGGGGTTAAAAAACACATTGGGTTAAAATCTTTGTTTCTCCTTCCTCTCCATGCTCTGGGATCCTCCTGCAGATCCATCCTGTCCACACCTTCAGTGTCTGGCTAAAATGGACACAGGCACATGCTTGGAGTGGTGCAGCCCAGTCCATGGCTTAAAAACTTTGGGTTAAAAAACACACTGGGTTAAAATCTTTGTTTCTCCTTCCTCTCCATGCTCTGGGATCCTCCTGCAGATCCATCCTGTCCCCACCTTCAGTGTCTGGCTAAAAAACCTCCCAGCCCCTCGAGTCAAGCTTGGCAGCACAAATAAAGCCATTTACCCTCCTGCAGGCTGGGTGGCCACGTCCTTGATATCCAAAAAGCCACAGAGGGAGGGACAGAGGGGACCTTGGGGAGGTGTCCAGCACATCCTCACGGCTGCGGGGCAGAACGAACTGGGATGGAATTGTTCTTCCACCTCCCCTTATCTTGAATTTGTCCCTCCCTCCCTCCCAGGTGGCTGCACTGCAGGCTTTGCTGCTGTGCCCTGGCTCAGGGTGGCAGGGACAGGAAGGAGGGGACACGGTGTCTGTTTTAGCACCACTCGTTAAATGCTCACTAAATACCGAGCCTGCTCCCTGCGGTTCCCAAAATCTGCTGCACGCCCGGATCCTGCAGCTCCAGCCCGTCCTCTGTGGGAACACTGCTCTTGTTTGAACTGCCCTTGTTTGTCCTGCAGTTAAGGAATCTTATCAGCCCGATTTTATTGTCTCTGCCCTGACCCAGCACATCTGAAATGGCTTTTCCCTGGTGAGGGAGCTCGTTCTGGGAGGGCTGAGCCCGCACAGGCGGAACTGCAGGTGCAGAGAAGGCACAGCCAAAACTGCCTGTTAAACCTCTGAGAAGGAGAAAAACAATGCTTCCTTAATTATCAGTAACTAAAAATGAGGTATTGCAGGTCACAGCTTTGCTCTCTGCTAATCCTTCCGAAAGTGTGATTGATTTAATTGCAGCCCAATCTGCTTTATCCTCCCCACGTTTTTACCTGGAGGTCACTGTGCTCACGGGCTCTGTGCCTGAGCACTGTGATCACCTCCAGAGCCAGGGAAGGTATTCACACTCAGAAGGGAGCTGGAGCCTGAGTCTTGTTTTGTATTAAACTCATTTTTCCCCTTTTTGGGAGTGGGAACTGTGTGGAATGCGGTGGCTCTGCTAAGTCACCCTCTTGTGGTGTTTTGTAAATGGAAAAATGTGCTTTACTGGATCAGGATTGGCACAAAGCAGAGCAAAAGGGCAATTTCTGCTCTTAGATGTTAATCTTTGAGTATTTTTTGTAACAATCTTTAACCCATCTCCTGTCACAGCCCCTCAGTGAGGCAGGGAAGGGCTGCTATTCTTTATTTAGAGAAGCAAGGCTGAATTGGCAGAGTGGGAATTGGGTGTGTCTTTTTGGGATAGAGCAGCTGCTCTGTCATGGGATATTGCAGCTCAGAAATGCTGACCAAGACAACGTGACCCTCTTCAGATGTCCCCTACCCCATCTCACAGCCAAATTATGCTCACAACGTGCTCTCAAACCCTTCCCTTCATCCCTTTTTTGATAATTTCTCCCTTCCACCGGTGCAGTTTAAACAGCACTGGTGAAACTTGTTCTCCCTCTTCTCAATCCCATTGCTGGGCTGTGTTATTGATCAGTTCTGACTGGAACCATCCCTGCCCCAGGTTGCTGCAATGTCATCTGCTCGGACAAGACAGGCACCCTGACTGCCAATGAGATGACAGTGACACGGCTCGTGACCTCGGATGGCTGCCAGGCAGAGGTATGGGACAGGGACTGGGACAGGAACTGGGACAGATAATGGGTCAGGGAATGGGACAGGGAAAGGGACAGGGAAAGGGACAGGGAATGGGACAGGGAATGGGACAGGGAATGGGACAGGGAAAGGGACAGGGAATGGGACAGGGAATGGGACAGGGAATGGGACAGGGAATGGGTCAGGGAATGGATCAGGGAATGGGTCAGGGAATGGGTCAGGGAAAGGGACAGGGAATGGGACAGGGAATGGGACAGGGAAAGGATCAGGGAATGGGACAGGGAATGGGTCAGGGAGTGGATCAGGGAATGGGACAGGGAATGGGTCAGGGAATGGATCAGGGAATGGGACAGGGACTGGATGAGGAAATGGATCAGGAAATGGATCAGGGAGTAGGTCAGGGAATGGATCAGGAACTGGGACAGGGAATGGGTCAGGAGCTGGATCAGGGACTGGGTCAGGAGCTGGATCAGGGAATGGATCAGGAAATGGATCAGGGAATGGATCAGGGTCTGGGTCAGGGACAGGATCAGGGACTAGGTCAGGGATTGGATCAGGGACTGGATCCGGGATTGGATCAGGAAATGGATCAGGGACTGGGCCTGGGGCTGGATCAGGGACTGGATCAGGAACTGGATCAGGAACTGATCCTGGCTTTCCTGCTGCAGTTCAGCACCACTGGATTTGCCTTTGGCTCAGTTAGACCCAAACCAGGGCACCTGGCCAGCCCCAAACCAAGCAGCTCCTTGCACATTCTGTAAAGAGAAGGGATTTTTGCAGCCCTGGGGCTGCAGGGACAAAAACTGCTCAGGTACCACAAAGGTGTTCATTGGCATAACCTGCTGTTCCCTGCAATTCTTGGAAATGAAAAACCTGCCTCTGATCCTTGCTGGTCCATTTGCTGTGGGGATATTTATTGTAGGAGCAGCTTCATCCTCTGCTTGGTTCGTTCCCCTCTGTGCAAGGTGAGGGGAAAAAGCCAAATGTGAGGCACAGGAGAGACAGGGCAGGGCTTGAACAAACCCTGTTGTGGTGCCACAGCTGCCAAAGGGCTGCAGCTCTCCCCTGAGCTGCAGGAGGCCTCAGGAATCTCAGCAAACAAGTTCCCTACAGGACAAACTGACTCCCTTTGTCCCTATAAAGCCGTTTTAATGTGATGCTGTCACTGTCTGCAGCTTTTTCTTTAAGCAATGCTCTGAGAGAGAAAGAAGAGCCCCTGCACTCCTTCAAAATGAGAATTTTCTGGAGTGGAGCTGCACCCAGTTTCAGTCCAGTCCTGCCTGGCACAGGGGGAATCTCCCATCTTTTTCTCCCTCCCTCAGGTCAGCGGGGTGGGCTACAATGGAGAGGGAAATGTTTATCTTCTGCCATCCAAGGAGATCCTTAAAGAATTTTCCAACATCTCCATTGGGAAACTCGTGGAGGTAAGTATCAATTATGATCCAGCTTATCCTAGTTACATTCAAATCATTTGGGGTGATTAGTGTGAAAAAACCCCACTTCTGTAATTCTGAAATGAACTGTCTTGCTGAAGGATTCTCATGGAAAGACTGGGTGTGATGTAATTCCTGAAGCTTAAGGGTGAAAGGTGGTGATGATAAGACAGGGAGAGACCAGAGCCATCAGCTTCAGGAGCCAATGATATTCTGGATAAAAATACAATTCTGGCAGAGGAGAGACCAACACATTTTACCCTGGTCAGGTTTTAATGTGCAGATTTTAGGCATTAGCCAGCTGCACAGTCAGATTATAAATTTATTGTGATGTTCTCTGGGTTTGTATCAGCTTTACACAAAATTTTGAACATTTTGCTGTAGGCTAAAGTAGTGTTTGGATAGTGAAATGATTTGAGCTGGAATCTCAGATGGAGATTAGGTCCTGTTTTATTCAAGCTGCACATTAGATACAATAGTAGGAGAGGCTGAGCTTTCATTCTCATGATCTACCAAGCTCATTCAATGTATCTCATGTTTTATTGATGTTAATTTATCCGGAACATAATATTTTACCAAAATATTGGTGAATCTCATGGATTAAGTGGCTTTAGGAAACACAAGGACTGATCTCAAGTGATGCTGCTGTGGGGAAATCCTTTCCCAAAACTTTTGGGATGTGGCTCCTTTCATCCCCCAATCTTTCATCATTTCATTTAAAGAGATGAAAAAGCTGTGACTTCAGCAATGACAAAAATAAACCTGTCCCTTTCTCCAGGCTGGCTGTGTGGTCAACAATGCCATTATCAGGAAAAACAGCGTGATAGGACAACCCACAGAAGGAGCTCTCATTGCCCTGGCAATGAAGGTAAGACCCTGAGAGGTTAAAATTCCCCTGAAATTCAAACAAATAAATAAATAAAAGCAGGATTTGTTAGGTCTGGCAGCAGAGTGAGGCTGCTTTAAACCCCCCAGACTGGTTTTATTCTTCCCTTGTCTCCTGTGCCCAAGGTCAGAGATGTCACCTCTCCCAGCCAAGATTTAGCCATGGACAAACACCTTCCTTGAGCTCCTGTGCTGGCTGCAATCATTGTTTGGCTTGGTTAATCCTGCACTTGGGCTGGGAAATGCATTTCTTCTGGGCTCAGGCTGGACAGCCTTTTTTATATTTCCTCTTCCACGAGTCCAGGAGGAAAACAAGAGCTAAAAATGGCCAGGCCAGATTGCAGGGCTGAGGGTCTCCCTCATTTTGGGTCATCTGCTGGCTTTTACTTTCCTCCTAGTTGTGATTATGTAAAAGAAGGTGTTTTTATGAATGTTGCATTCCCACTGCCAGGCAGAGCTGTGAAACACCTCAAGGTGTCACCTCATCAGTGTCACCCAGCCCAGGAGGTCCCTGATGAAATGATGCCCCTGCAAACATCTGATCTTCCCTCCTGCTTTTAAAGCTTGTAACTCTAGCAGTGAAATCATGATTTTTTTTCTTTTTTTCTTTTTTTTTTTTTTTTTCTTTTTAAACAAGGGCATTTCATTTCCCCAAATGCTAACTTAAAACCTTCCTCCTGCTCTGGAACTCAGTAGCCAAGCAATAGCAGAATACGAAGGAGGTAGTCTTTCCTATTTTTCTTTTTGGTTTTTTGTTTTGGTGGGGAAAAAAGGAGATCAGAAGCAGCTTCCAGTCTCTCCCACTTCACCTGGAACACCCACACACGCTGCTGGAGCAGGGGTGCATTGATTTGGGCTGAAAGGTTTTGGTGTGAATTGCTTTTTGAGTGTCATTCATCAGGAAATAATTCAAGACCACATCCTCAAATGGTTCCTCAGTGATTTGCTATTTCCCTTTTTCTTTCAAGCAGAGGAAATAATCCAGAAAAGAAACCCCAAAATCAGCTCATCCCATTGCTTTGCCATAGGTTTAGGGAATGGACTTGACCCTCCTTTGACCCAAAGCCTCACAAAAAGGCAGGGCAGCGCCCTAATTCTTCCAAAATTTAACAGGAATCAAGCTTCAAATTCCAGTTTAATTTTTCCCATATCAGGCACACCAAAAGGAAAAAAAATGGTTTGAAATTTTGCTCTCCTTGTGTTTTCTCTTGAGCTCTGTGGTATCTGACAGCCTGGGAGGGCACAGCCAACACTCAGTCCTTGTGATATGGAAAAAATATATCCAGGCTTTGGCAAAGTCCAGCCTTACAGTGCCCTTTTTGTTTTACCTTGCTGCAGATGGATTTAGCTGACATAAAGGACATTTATGTAAGGAAGAAGGAAATCCCATTCAGCTCCGAGCAGAAGTGGATGGCTGTGAAATGCACACTGAAAAATCAGGTAAAGCAAACAGAGGCAGGGGCTGGTTTCGTGTTTCTGATTGTGCAGCTCAACAAAGGGCATGGAATGGTATCTCTACAACAAATAATGTTTTCAGGAGTTAACTATGTCAGGAGAAAAAGGAACAAACCTCAAAATTCCCGGCTTGGGTGGAATTTTAACTTGTAAAACTGTGTTTGAATGGGAGGGGGGGATACTTCTCATACAGTGGTTAGAGCAGGAAAACAAAAGCTTTTCAGAGATAACTGACAGGAGAGTGAGAGATTTGGTGTTTGGTCATTTATCTTTTACTGGGTTAAGGAGCTCCTTTTGGCTGATATTATGCTCTGGTTTAAAAACTCCCCAACCTTTTCATTACCATGCTGTCTGTGAGGGCTGAACATGAAAAATGACCAGAGCAAAAATATCCCATCCTATCCATAATGCATGCTGCTGGGCATCTCTCAAAACAGGTGAAAGAGGAAACAGGATCTTCTCTACCTTCAATTAAAGGATTATTCCTTTAAAATGTGCTCCTTTTTTTTGGATAAAGCGTGTTCTCTCCTTGCTTTAAAGGATCAGGAGGATATTTACTTTATGAAAGGAGCGTTTGAGGAAGTTATCCAGCACTGCACTCTGTACAACAGTGGTGGCATCTCGCTGGCACTCACGCCCCAGCAGAAAGCCCTGTACCAGCAGGAAGAAAAGAGAATGGGCTCCTCAGGACTTCGAGGTCAGTCCTTACAGGTTATCTGCCTAAAACTTTCCTGCTTTGTTGTGGTTAGGATGGGCAGAGGCTCATTCATCACAGAACCACAGAATGGTTTGGATTGGACAGGACCTTAAAGCTCATCCCGTTCCACCCCTGCCATGGCAGGGACACCTTCCACTGTCCCAGGCTGCTCCAAGCCTTATCCAATCCAGTTTTGGACATTTCCAGGGTTGGAGCAGCCACAGCTTCTCTGGGCACCTTGTGCCAGGGCCTCCCCACCCTCACAGGGAAGAATTCCTTCCTAATCTCCAATCTAAATCTCCCATTTCAGCTTAAAGCCCTCAGTTCTCAGCATCACTTTCACAATCTCTTCCCAACACTTGTCAGACTGCCGAGGGCTGTGTCTTAGGTCTCCTGGCTGA
>VZTZ01042038.1:234520-329514 GCA_013400955.1 Drymodes brunneopygia | reverse complement strand
TTTTTTTTTTTGCTGGGTTTAAATTAGTGAGTTTGAAAGGAATTGAAAATCAGCACTGGAAATGTGAACGTTTGGATGTTTCTCCTCCATGGAGGGCTGTGTTTGTCTGGGATAAGCTCTGGGTGATGCTCTGGAGAGCTTTGTGCTGGGCCCAACCCAAGCACTGCTCTGCCAAGCTTCGCTTTTGGAGAAGAGAGCAACAAAAAGCCACTTTGAGAGGGGCTCCAAACGTGGATTTAGGTGCTGAGATTTCTGTGTGAAGCTCAGTTCAATCCTTTGTTCGGCCCAAGTCTATCGATGTCCTCTGATCCCGACTGCCTCACATCCCACAGGAGCTTTATACAGGTGTCACCTCCTCCATCACCACAAACACCCCCTCAGAAACATCTCAGGCTTTCACAGACACCATTCCCAGGCTGTAAGGAGATGAGAACAAGCCCTGGCAGCCAGATCTGGAGGATGCTGTAGATAATGCACAGATTCTCCCACCCTGTGCCCCGTGGTTGGGAACTCCTGTGCAACGCTTGATTTACAACATCCAAATCATCTGCCCTCGTGGCAATGGCAAATTGCTGCTCTGGAGGGAAGTGATGAACTCAGGCAGCTGCTGCAGCCTGTGATTCCATCATCAAAGCAACACTGACATGAACCCCTGGCAAAATATCCCTGAGTGATCTAAGAATGAATGATAACGGGTGTGCACCAAGAACAGAGACAAAATGTTCAGGGCTGGATGTTTACGTGGTGGGAGCTTCACTGGGTGAGCTGAATTTACATTTCACATTTTTAGGTTTTAAAAAAAGCAGGAATGCTATTGTTTAACTTAGTAGTTTAATAGTGTCTGGTTTAACATAGCACTGTGCAGATTTAATCCATCTGCATTTAGGGAAGATGTGGCAGACAGCTTAAAATTAGAAAGAAAGAAATCCTAAGGGAAACATGTCAAACAGAAATGCTCTCATTCAGAGGAACTGTTACTGAAGTGGACTGAATTTTTGTGTCTATACAAGATCTGATTGTAATGACTTTTTCTGGCAATTTAAAATCTTCTCTAAATGTTCCTTTCAAAGCATGGAAATACATATTTAACAATTTACTTGTCTTCTTTTTCTCCCCTCTGTCACTAGTACTTGCTTTGGCTTCAGGTCCAGAACTTGGCAAACTAACATTCCTGGGTCTGGTTGGAATAATTGATCCCCCAAGGGCTGGAGTGAGAGAAGCTGTTCAAGTCCTGTTTGAGTCTGGGGTGTCAGTGAAGATGGTCACTGGAGATGCCCTGGAAACAGCTGTGGCTATAGGTACCAACCTCTGCTGCTCTCCTGGGGCTCTGTGCTGTGTCTGTCACATCACTCAAATGTTATATCCCTTAATAATCCACTTTATCATCGTTTTTGTGTGTGCAATAGAGGCTTTAAAGCTCAGAGTTTTTGCTTTTCCAGTGAAACAAATATTAAATGCAGTACAGAGCAGCTACGAACTCAGGGCCAAATTCCAGTCAATTTATTTCACCATTCTAGCACCAGAAATGGCAAAATCTCAGTGTAAGGCTCTCGAAAGACACAGATGGCATTGCTGGGATTATAGAGCCCACTAGTATTTAGAGTGAGAGTATCTCCTTTCTTTGCAGGGCAGAATATTGGTCTCTGCAATGGGAAGCTGAAAGCCATGTCTGGGGAAGAGCTGGACCAGCTGGCAGAGGCAGAGCTCCCCTCCACTGTCCAAAATGTAATGGCTTTGATTACATAAAAAAGGCCTATTTCCAATAACTTCCATCTAATATGAGATTATAGTTTGTCCTTTTTTTTGTTTTGTTTTTCAGGTTTCCATTTTCTTCAGAACAAGTCCAAAGCACAAACTAAAAATAATAAAGGTACTAAGAGTGTTTAAAATTAATTGTATGCCTGACAAAAACAAGGAGAGGCAGCCTCAGTTCTCTGGATGATCTGGTCTTCCCCAGCAGGATCAGCTCAAACTAAAGGATAGAGCACTGGCACTATTTCTCTGTAGGCTTAGCTGTGGAATTGGACTTGATGATCCTTGTGGCTCCTTTCCAGCTCAGGATATTCTATGTTTGTATGATTTTATGATTTCTCTTGCAAACCTGGCCTGGGCATTTGAAAAACCACTAGTGAGGTGTTAGCAAGTATAACATCAGGAGAAGGTTTTTTCAGGAGTATAGGGAATCTCACAACTCCAGCAGAAGTTAGAAGAGGGGAGTAAAACCTTCAGAATCAGTCTCTTAATTGCTGGTCTGAGTTTTGTCCTCAGCGTGGTGCCGAGTCTGTTTTACCGTCAGACTCAAACAGCGCTCCTGATCTTTCAGTGCAAAAAGAGCAAAGCAAATAGTGCAGGCTCTGAAATTGCCCACAGGACTTGCCTGTCTTCTGGTTTGAGAGGCTCTGACGTGTCCCCTCCCACAGGCTCTGCAGAGAGCTGGTGCTGTGGTGTCAATGACAGGGGATGGAGTCAACGACGCCGTGGCCCTGAAATCCGCGGATATCGGGATCGCCATGGGACAGGCGGGCACAGACGTCAGCAAGGAGGCTGCCAACATGATCCTGGTGGATGATGACTTCTCAAAAGTCATGTAGGTTCAGAGAATTTCTTATTCTTCAGCTCCTTTCTGGCCATCCACTGCAGCAGGCCCGGGAATGAGGCAGGGTGCAGGACATGGAAGTGGCGAGCATTGGTGTGGCTCTGACTCGTTTTTAGTTGCATCCATGGCAATGACTTTCCTCCCAAGTGGTGCTGACCAAGCCACCTCTCACCTGCTAGCCCTGGTTTCTCACTGCTCTAGCTACCTGGGGATCTGAGAGCACCTAGAAGTCTGGGTGGATCAGAGCTTTTTTTGGTCAAAAGTTGGTCTCAATGATCCTGGAGGTGTTTTATGACTTTTGTGATTCTACCTCGTGCTCTGCCTCATCCAGGAAGCTCAGAGGAAAAACATAATTTGCAATGCTCTGTTGGTTCACAACAACAGAGAGAGTGGGCAGGGTACAGTGAGGATATAAATAGGACCCAGACCTGCTTTATGAACCAAAACCTGGCCATGTGGCCCAGGCTTTCAGATCTTCTCATTGATAAAGGAATTGTAAGTGAGAAGCTGCATTGACAACCTCCTCCTGAGCTGGGCTCTGAATTCCCACTGAAATAAAAGGCTAGAAAAGACAATTTGTGCTCTGAGTGTCACAGGGAGCTTGGTGTAAAACTGTGAGTGTTCTTTACTTAATAAACCCCCCTCTCCCTTCCAGGAATGCAATAGAAGAGGGAAAGGGAATATTTTACAACATCAAAAATTTTGTGCGATTCCAGCTGAGCACGTAAGTTCCTGTTTGCTTCAGCTCCTGTGGAAGCACCTTCAGGGTGAGGCCCTGCAGAACAATGTTCTTCTGTGCTTTGCAGGAGTATCTCAGCTTTGAGCCTGATTACCCTGTCAACAGTGCTCAACCTCCCAAATCCACTCAATGCTATGCAGATCTTGTGGATCAACATCATCATGGATGGGCCTCCAGCACAGAGGTATGGAAGAGTCCACTGAGCAAAATAATCTTGGCTTTAACATCTCTGAATTTGGCTCAGCTGTTGGAATTCCTCATCAGTCATCAGTGGTTTGATAAGTTGCACTTCTGTTCCCTCCTGGTCTTTCAAAAATCACTTCATGTTTACTTGAGGTTTTCTGTGTTTTCCTTTTTTATGGTGGAATCACTTAACTATTCCATTTTCTGGCTAGGAATGGCCTGTTATCCTGAAAGCATCACCTGCTGATAGGATGATCAGAGAATAGTGGGGATATGCCCCAAAATCACAAGACTTAGGAACCTCATCCAAGTGCTAATTACAGTTACAGCTAAATATGATTACAGCTCAATATAATCCCAGCTTCCACATTAGGCACCCTCTCACAATTAGTTCTCACTCTGGGGTGGGATACTGGTCTGATGATCTGATGGTATTTCAGAAGCTCAATATGCAGTAAAGACCTTTGGTATGAGTGCCATGGACAAATTTGGGCCTTCTGTCACCTTGCTTGAATATCCTTGCTGTGTTCCAAATAATTCCATCCTCCAGCTCCACCCTGGTTTGTCAGGACGTCCATTTTGGGACGCCCCACGTTAATTAACACATCCCTCTGCTTCTCTTGGAGGCAGCTTGGGGGTTGAACCTGTTGACAGGGACACCATCAAGCAGCCCCCCCGCTGCATCACGGACACCATCCTCAGCAAGTCCCTGATCCTGAAAATCTTCATGTCAGCAATCATCATCATCAGTGGAACCCTCTTCGTCTTCTGGAAGGAGGTGAGGGAAATCTGCACTCAGATCTTGTTTCCATCAGGGTGGGTGGAGGCAGAGAGTGAGGGCAGTTCCTGAAGGACACGAGGACTTTCTGGAAGGACACGAGGACTTTCTGGAATCCATCCCCTGGGGTGGATCAGTGTGGGCAGAGGGCTGAGGAAGCAGG
This sequence comes from Drymodes brunneopygia, assembly GCA_013400955.1. Classification (NCBI taxonomy): domain Eukaryota; kingdom Metazoa; phylum Chordata; class Aves; order Passeriformes; family Petroicidae; genus Drymodes; species Drymodes brunneopygia. Next base: position 325,055 of record VZTZ01042038.1, on the reverse strand, counting down.
GTCAGCTCCCAGCTCTGCTCCTGCCTCCTTTTGTTACCTCTAATTTGGTCCTTCCAATCTAGAATGGGAAACCTCTCACTTGAGGTGGCCATCAATACTTTAAGGGACTTTTCACCTCTCGCTTTCCATTTTCCCAGCAGAAAATGCCAAAGTACAATGGGTTGCTGTTGGTACTTTAAGTTTCTGTAATTTAATTTAGAATGTTCTTTACTCAAAGTCCACATCAGTTTAAGAATTTAAAACATGGTCGATAAGATCATAAACTCTAAAATTAGCAGAGAGAACTGAATGCTACCTGTAACAGCTAGAACTAGATTTGCTCCTTTGTTTTCCTACCCTTTGATTTGACTGGGCTCATTAAAGGGAACATTTAATTCTTCCATTGAATTGGCATATTTTTGTAAGGTTAAACTAACCCCTGAAATTTGTGTGTGCTTCCAGAATCCAAAAGGGGGCATAACTCCTCGAACCACAACGATGACTTTTACCTGTTTTGTGTTTTTTGACCTCTTCAACGCCCTGACATGTCGCTCTCAGGTGAGATTGCTCTGTCAGCAGTAATTTCTTGTCTCAAGTCACAAACATAAACATTATCATACCAGCATCTTGCATATAAGGTGTTTTTTAATGTTATGTAAAGCAGTATGATTTTTATCAACTTTTTATATAGATAAAATAATCCTTTACAGTTCAACTGCAACTACACTTTCAATTACGTAGCTCTGAGTTAGTCTTTATGTAACTTAAAAAGTAATGGAGTTGAAATGTAAAGAAACAGGGTGACAGCTCCAATAGAGATTGGGAAAAGTTACTTTTTAAAATGTTTCTTTTTTCCCTTCTCTAGACAAAGTTGATATTTGAAATCGGCTTTTTCCGAAACCGCATGTTCTTGTACTCAGTGCTTGGGTCATTTTTGGGACAGCTGGCTGTTATCTACATCCCTCCACTACAAAAGATCTTCCAGACAGAGAATTTGGGAGTCTTAGGTAAGTTTTAAAATAAATAATGGTTTGGTTTGGTTTTTTTTCTTTTCCTGAAAGTGACTTTAAAAAGCAGATGCCATTCCCAGTTTGCTCCGTTAGCTCCCAGCACATCACTGGTAGGGGAAATCAACCAACAGCTCCTGTGCCTGTGTATTTACACAGAGCTGTACACAAATAGTAGCAGTATTTAATATTATTCCAGCTTAGATCCTGAATTTTGATTTACTGCACATAAATGCATGTAAATGGAGACATGCTGAGATTTTCCACGAGCTCTGTATGATGATATTTTTCACATCATTATGCAGACACTCCCTTTGGACAGAGCAGGGTTTCCCAGCTGAAATGCAACAAAGATTTTACCATTTGAATCTGCAAATACCACATTGCATCACATCCACATTAGGCTGTTGTTAGAATCAGAGGGCAGGGATCCCAAATTTCCACCCTCCAAGGGGACTATCCCAGCTGTGGGTGTCCCTTTGTTGCAGTGGTGTCCCCAGTTCTCACCGAGGCCATGTAGCCAGGGGTTCACCAGCACAATTCCAGCTGCAGGAAGGCCCTGGGCTGGGATTCCTGCCCAGCTGAGCTCACCTCCCCTCTCTCCTCTCCCAGATCTGCTGTTCCTCACCGGCCTGGCTTCCTCAGTGTTCGTAGTGTCCGAGCTCGTCAAGCTCTGTGAGAAGCGCTGCTGCCACCCAAAGCACACAAAGGGGTGTCACAACTGACTGGGACTGCTCTAAAATACACTTGGAACAGAGCTGTGATGCTGGATAATCCCAGTCCGTGGTTTTGTGATGCCACACATCCCTCCTGAAGGTACTCAAGTGCATTTGTACCACCAGTCCTCTCACCAGAGACTCTTCCACTCGTGAGCTGTCTGCAGAAACCTCCTGTTTCAAACCAAGAGCAGGTATATTTTTATAACATTGATCTGGATGTCCAGAAGTCTGTGCTAGTCCCAGACAAAAAGAGGAGTTTCACACCTGTACAGAAAAATCTATTGTGCATAAACTGAAATTTTATTTATTTAAATCAAAATCATTTTTATTAATAAAATCTACCTTTTAAAATGTTGCCGACAAGTATCTGAGTGAGACTCGTGATTCAGACACATCCTTTAATCTTTAATTAGAAGACTGGAAAAGACCTGCCTTCAAGCATTTCTTTTCCTTCAATTTATGGTGTTTGTGGATTCCCAGGTATCCAGGCTTGATTCAGCAAGACTTCCAAGGAAACTGGAGGGAGCTGAAGCTCCAACCCTCAGCTGTCAGTTTTTGTACCTGTGTGACTGACAGGAGGAAAAGGGAAGGCTGATCACACCCAGTGCTCAGCAGTGGATGGATTTAATGGGAAAGGGGCTCATTTCCACAAGAGCCTGAGAATAAAGATGAGCCAGGAACAGAGCAGGGATGTTGAGTTTTGCAGTTGGGCCCAGAACTGCACAAAAGGGACTGAGCTGTTCAGATCATAGCTAAGCCCACTGCTGACAAAAGCTTTTAGGACATTTTTAAGTGAATGAGCACAAAGCCCAGATTTCTTAATCATTAGGTTCAGGTTAAAAGAAAAACTGAGTGTCTCCCAAGCTCACCTTTTACATTTAAAGAACAGTTTGGAATAATCCCATCTGCTGGTTGGATCAGTAGTGTCCTAGTAAAAAATGCTTCACTGAGACATTTGTTAAAGTGCCAGTGTCAGTTTTCTTCTTGCCCCAGCTTAACACCTTCAAAGTGAAGAGTCTCAGACACAAACTTGTCAAAAAACTACAATTTCAGAGGTCACCATGCTATGCTGACAGTCACAAGATGAAGTTTAAACAAGATTACATTTTGGATTCATTGTCTAGAAAGAAACAGCTATACTGATACTCATTAAAAATCAAAGAAAACCTGGCCACTGAAATATTTTTGGTGGAGAGTAGCTTTGTACAATTCACTTTTTTTTTTTAAACCCTTGCAGACGGTTTCAATTCTCAAAAACAAGCTTCTGCCTTGTAATGGAAGGAAAATAAAGTCCAGCAGTTTATTTGATGTTTGACTGCAGAAATTCAACTGTCTCATCCTGTATGCCATCCACTTGGGAGTATTTAATAGGCTTAGTCACTGCTAAGTGAAAAAGACCTCTGAGGCTCGTGGTGGGAGCTAGAGAATGTTCAAACAAAAGCTGCTATCACTACACTTATGTACTTATTTATTTACTAATTGTAAAATTTACTATTATTAATATATATAGAGAAGAAAACTATACAAAAGTATCAGTGCAATTGTTCTGAAGCTCACGTTTTTTCCTCTCTTTTGGGAGACTACCTGGTTTCTCTAATACAGGATAAAAGGAAATTATCCCAGGCCTTTCACAGCACTCTCTGTACTGGAAGAAACTGCATACAAATGCCACAAGCATTAGTTCAGGTACTCTACAAAACACACAGATGGGTCCTAGGATGCCTGGCTGGAGTGATTTCTTCATGCTCTCCTTTCAAGGCTAAATTCATGTTGTTTAATGTAATTTTTAAAAATGAGATCTACAATAAGGCACAAGTGCAGATTGTTCGGAATATTCAAATCTGGCTTCCCATGAAAAACAACAGGTTGGGGAAAAATCACATACAAGAAAACAAGGGAAATAATTTGAAGGAAGGCCACATGATCAGAAATTGTAGAATTCTATTGTTACAACACATTTTTTCTCTAAGCTGCAAAGACAAACTCACGCCAGGACAAAGGGGATTGGACACAGTCCTTTTCCTCAGGAGGAGAAACACTGACAATCAGAGACACTGATAACCAAACACTTTTTGCTGAGTTAGAAATTACAGGCCTTGGTAGAAATTGAGGTTATTTTTGATGAGTTAATTACACACAGAATTAGCAAGGTCAAAGTAATAATTACTGAGTGATGGGAACTAATTCAAGTAGAGAAAGTCCTGAGTAGAAGAGACCTGACAAAACTGGTGCTGACTGGTGAACAGTCACAAAACAGAGCACAAACCCCAACAACTGCATTTCACACTGTGGGGATTCTTTTTCATAACAGAGTCATGATTCATTCTGTGGAAATAAAGTGTACAGCAATCTCCTTTAAACATTTTACAGACATAACCCTGATTTTTATATCTTTCACAAGGTATCTGCAGATCCTATGCTCACTTAAATGTGGCTGCTTCTTACTCAACCTTTTTTTACAGCCTGATCTTTTACTGCAATCTCATGAGGCCACTAAAGAATGTGTCTTGTCTAGAGAATTCCTGCTGGAGGTATGGCCCATTTTTAGCATAAATATGGCTCCAATGATTGTGTTCTAAGTCTAAAAAGCAACAGACAAGTTTCTGCAGAAACATGAAGTGCACCAGGGACAGTGGAGTACTATAAAACTTTTTGAAGCATAATTATTCTGGACATCATATGGAGTCACCTGCTGAAAATCTGACTTAGCAAACTTGAAATTTAATGCTTTAACTGAAGCAATGCAAATTAATAGCACCCTTCATATGGCATCATGTGGATTATTCTGTGTTCAGACATCATTACAGTTTGTAAGCTTTGCTGACTGATTTCACTGCATGCAAATAAATATGTGCAGCTGAGGTATAAGAGCTTGAATCAGTGCCTTGAACAGGCTTTATAAATATATAACTATGTACATATCAATTCTGCAGGACAGAAAGCCATACTGTCAATAGCTTCTGCTGCTTTTAATTTAGTGTGCAGACATGATCTATGGGGAATGCAGGCAAATTCACATTCAGCTAGAGCTCAGACATGCCTAATGATTATGTCCCTACTTAATTTTTCTGTCCTTCCCAAACAAAACCCTTCAGGCAGAATAGTGCATTAGACCTAAATATTACAGCAGCACAAGGCTCGAGCTTTGTCCCAGACGAATAGATAAATTCAAGGGGAAAAAAAAAAAAGAAAAAGTATCTCATCCAAGGAACATTAACACTTGGAATAAAATAAAAATAAATGTTTTTTGGGTTACTGTGGCTCCTTTAGCTCTCATCATCATCATGCTCTTCATCCTCTTCCAAGGGCTCCCGCAGACCTTCGCTCTGACGAGTTTTTCCAGCCATTTCTAACAAGGCCTGAGCCTGAGGATCCACATCCAGGATACTCTTCTTGCCTTTTCTCTGCAAAACAAAACAAAATGTAGGCATTTAAAATGCCCATATCAGGCTACAGGGAAGAGATACACTCAAAAGTCCATAAATGATGTGGTCTGCAAGCTTGGCACAATGGAGAAGATGCATTTCCAATTTCAAAATTCACTGGGATACATCAAATGATTTTTACTGCTGCAGCTACACAAAACAGCCATAAACTTTTCCCAAGATGACAGTGAGCTATTTCAAGTTTATTCAGGTTACAAGCCAGCCAGGACATCCTGGTTAAGCTCACCTCAGTCTGAAGTGCTGATGTGAAGTTTTTAAAGAAGAGATCCAGTTACAATTCAACATTTCCTGTAAACAGTTTGCTCTGTTTCTATTTAAAGCTATGTGTCCAGTGAAGTCAGGGCATGTGAACTTATGTGAAAAGAAGTAAAAATTTAAAGCAAATAAAATTTTAAAATCCCACCAAACTGTACAGTTTAAGAAGAGAATAAATTACAGGGATAGAGGAGACTGAAGAGTAGGCTGCTACTCATTGCCAAAAATAAACCAAGTGCAGAAAGACTGACATAAACCCATTCACATAAATTGATGGTAAAACAATAGTAAATTTAAAGTTACTGATAAAGAACTGAACTACAGATTAGACTTTACTTGAGTTTCCAGTGCTTTTAGAAACTCTGGGTTTTACTGAACCCCTCCAAGAAGGTTCTTCCTGGAGACCATTCCTCAATATCAAAAAGGTCTTTGGAAATTCAGAATAAAGTACTGCTACTCTGACTCTGTCACCTCATGGCTCCTGATTTGCCTTCTTGTTGACACCCTCAAGAATTCCACTGTTTTGCCATTTGCCTGCTACAAACACATGGCACCACAGGGCCAGGTAAAGAAAATGTTATTCACCACAATGGAGTGTTTAAACAGAAAACTGGAACTGTGAGCTTTGCATTCACACCTTCTGTTCCAACCAGGACACAACTGCACAGGCTCAATTCACAATTTCACCTACCCCTGCACTCTCAGGGATGTCTCCCACTGCCCAAACTTCCATGGCATCCAGGGTGAAATCCTCTTTGGCTGACAGCTGGGGGCTGTTGTAGGTGGTGCACCGAGGTTTGGCTTTGCTGTGGCCCTTCCCATAGTCACTGTCTATCCAGAGCCCGAAGTATCCATGCTGCCCACCCATACCCTGTGGAGAAAAGCAGCACATCACACACATCCTGCACAGGGAAAACAGACTGGGAAAGTTAGGAGACCTAAGAATAAGCTGTGTGCTCAGTATTTATGCCACACTACTGTGAGTAGGGAAAAAAAGGGGATTCTGAGTGAAGCTGGGCCTCTGTACCCACATCTGTAGTTCCTGAACACAAAGAAGAATTTACCTCAGTGATCCTGCCCTACCTCTGTGCTTTACAGAATACAAGTATCTGTGACTTGTGCCAGAAATTTAGCTCCTGGCTTTTGTTTTTTGACTATTAACAGCTCCATTTCAAACAGAGTGGCAATGCTCAGGTTTGCTGCCTCCTTTCCATTTAGGAAAGTATCTACAGAAACCAATAATGTAATTTGATGTTGTCCACTTTCTCTAGAGAAAATTAATTCCAGCCTGCTGCAATCCCCAAAGTTATGGCACATAATGCTCTAAAACTGTGAAACATTTCCAAGACAGGTGGTGTGTTGTAGCTCTGCAGAAACTCCTCTGCATCTGGAGAGTTCATTTGTGAACTTGAGTAAGAGGAGCTCCTGCCACTGTCATCACACAGCAGCAGCAGCAGCCACTTGAAATGTCTGCACTCTGATTCTGCTGGGCTTTCTCCTCCATAATTCCAAAAGCAGTTGGTGTGGCAGGGAGAGCAGCCAGTGGAAGAACCCTCAGTTACACAGATCACTTTTGTATGCTGCTTCAGGCATGCAAATTTCCTCAGAGAATAACAAGTGAAATAAATCTGCTCTCAGACAGTAAAAACCACAAAACCCTTCCAAACACCAGCCACAAATCCAACTTCCAAATCATCATTTCTGAATACTTACAAGTCCATTTGGCATAGTCTGTTGGCCATGGTTTAAATACATGTAGTGGTCATTGTACCCTGTGTATGTGTATACAGCCAGAGTGGGGAAAACAGAAAACAGAAAGCATCTGTTGTCACCTGCAAACAGAAAAGCACCTCAGGTCAGACAAGGGGGCAAGCCATAACCTGCCTACAAAGAGAACAGAAAAAATAATTGAAAAGTGAAGCTCAATAATTTAAAGAGAGCAGCTGCCATTTCAGAAAGCCAGTAGATCTCCCATCAAGATTTAGATCTATTTTTTATTCTCAGTGAACTCTGTGCAGTCACAGAAATCAATGCAATTACAGGCTGTGATCAAGGGCAGAGTCAGAGGCCCCACTAGGACATTATGTCACTATGTCACCAGACTGCATTAGATCACCTAAAACTGGCCAGCTGATAGATCTGCACAAACTGGTGTGAGTGCAGATACCCCTGGCTCTGACTGCATTGATGCATACATTTAGAGTTGATGATTTAGAGCAATTTTCACCATGCCCAGTTTGGGATCCAGAGGCACCTGTGCTGTGCTTGCCTCGCATGCTTTACATGTTTCTGTGTCAGGAAAAAATACAAGGAAAGGGATGTGCAATCAGTGTAAAATAATACTATACTAAATGTCTCGAGTGGTGATTTTCAAATACTCATTTAGGACATGAACTGAGTTTCTAATGTAGCCTAAGTGAGGATTCCCAGCAGCACCAAATACCCAAAGCCCTGGTGTTTTTTCAAAAATCCATCAGAAACACTCTTTCCAAAGAGTTCTTAAAAAACCTTCTCTTCCTCCCCAAAATGTTAAGGGAACAAGAAGTTTAGCTTATCCAAAGAATCTTCCAGCTGCTGGAATTTAGCAAGGGAACAAAGTGCACAAATGGCAAGAGGAGGCTCAGGTGCTCCTGATGGAGGACTGCCATCCTGTGGACAAATTATTTAGACACTAATTCATCATCTGTGCTCTGCTTCCTTCATTTTCATTTCATTTTCAACCTAAGCAGCTACAGGGCTTGACAGATTTCCCTGAAAACTTGTTCTGTGATCAGTAAGTCCTGCAATTTTAAAAGCCTTCTCAAATAACAAACCATAAATATTAATCAGCAACACGCCTGACTGCCATGCTAAGAGTAACTTTGCACGTGCTTTAAATTCTTTCAAAATTAGTGTTATTTTTGCCAAAGAGAAATTCACTTGGAAGTGTAAGAAATACTTTGTGTCATTAGGGGGACAGTATCCATTAAGGGGACAGGATTCTATTCTGGGAATTTACCAGAGATACTAAAGAAAGAAAAGTGAGTTTTACCTTGAAACTGTGGCTTCACCTCCCAGGAGTGAGATGCAAACCCACCAAAGAGGAAACCATCCACGTCCCTCAAGATCACTATGCAAGGGCCTTTGTTCACTATATGGGCACACAGCTGTGAGAAGCTTTCCCCGTGGAGCCTGGAGGAAAATAAAAGCTGCCACTTGTGCTGCATCTCTGCAGGCAGGTGGGAGTTGATGTAGATGATGGCTGGGATGTCAAAGAGACTGACAACTCCTCTTCCTTTGATGCCTTTGCACTGGGGAACCAGGTGGAGGATGTCGTTGGTTTGGTCTGGGAGGGAATGCAGGACGTGGAGGCCTTGCCTGATGACAACACTGAGGAAAACTGAGATCTGGGGAACTCTGTACACCCAATCCTCAATGGCACTTTGGTCAAAATTTGTCTCCAGCAGCTGAGAACTCACAGGTTTTGTCCCATCTAGAGAATAAGACACACAGGGACAGGAGTAAGTGTCCCCATCTGGAAAATAATCAGGTGATTTATAAGTGTAAACATAATATTCCACTATTTTAATGGACAGAAAACCACATATGAAAGGAGCCAGGAACAGTAAAGTGCCAACTACATTAAGCAAATGCAACCACAGAACTGAGAAACACTCACCAGTGGCATTCTTTGGTTGGGGTGTCATGATTTAGAAATACAGACTCCGAGCTACAGCTCATGAGAAGTTCTTTGCAAGACACCAAAATCACAACAGTGCAAAAATAGACCTATGCTTTATAAAAGGACATAGTCATAAATGTATGAGAGTTTATTTAAATAATAATATTTAGATGCCCATGCTTATCATCTGCAAGTCAGGTATTTGTAAAATAGAAATGTTCCATGACAAACTGGGACTTCAGATCAAATCTCACCTGAATTTAGGGGAGAAAGACAGAGAGGTTAAATAAATAAAATTCCCATGTCATTTCCTAAGCACTAGGTTTGAAATTTTGGTCTCACCCTTTAAATTCAAAGAAGTGACCTAAAGAGAGAAATTCTCATGAGATCACTGACTACAAATGCCCTGGGATATGCTGAATGAGGGCTGCTTACCTGGAAGCTTCAATTCTGAGAGCAGCTCAGCAGCCAAAGCTTTGACTCCACTTGAGGAATCCCTCGTATTCTCCAAACTCCAACCTTTCAGCTCCTTCCTGTAGCTCAGTACATGGACTACAGACGTGATCAGATCCTCTGTGAACTTAAAAGATTAAAACACCACCATTTTGGTATTTCTTAAATGAAATTTCCAAGAGCTTCAAAGGACTGTCTGAAGATAAAGTCAAGCAGTACTGATGCTGTAATCCCAAAGGCAGAAACTTCTCTTGCCATGACAAGTCAGGAACTACAGAAATGCTATTTCAGTGTCATAGGTCTTGAAAAGGATCCTCTTTCAAGACAATTCATACATGTTACTTCACAAAGCACCTCCATAAAACCGGGAATGAAAGAGGGAGGGGAGGGTGAAGTTTTGCAGTGTAGGAGCTGCTGGAGAATTACTGTTCTGTGATATCTCAAAAGCTACATAGCTGATCCTGCCACTAAAGCTCTAGAAAGCATTTTGCTCAGTTCCCAGAAGCCACACCAAAGCCCTTGATGGCTCTTACCTATAGCCCTGCTCTTTTACTGTCCCCCAACACACACTTAACTGCTCCTTTACCTCTCGGATTTGTTTGCCTTTCAGAGGCCCTCCTGTTTTGGTGATCATTCTCATTATTATGCTAATCTTCTCCTCTGCGTTCCCTTTTAAGAGGTTTGACATAAAAATTACGAACTGCTCCTTAGCAATCTGTTCACCCAGCCCGGACGATTTGCCAGGCAGGTCAATGCTTTTCATTCCATTGTACAACCGAGCAGTCATTGGCTCTGGCAGGGGCTCCCGGGTGTGCAAAGTCAGTGAGAGAAACAGCAAAGAGCACATTTTACAAATGAAGAAATACTGATAGTATCTACTATCACCAATAAACTTTTGTGAAAGAACTGCTTTGCCAAGAGAAAAACTAAAAATCTCTATTTTTGTAGTGATTTTTTCAGTGATTTAGGTTGATGCTGTTTTTCTAGAAATGCCATGGGCTTCAGAAAAATCAACACTGTAAAGTGTTAACAGGATATTAGCAAAGGGTTTCTAGGTGATAACTCTGGTGCAAAGGTTTACAAGTCTGCCAGTAAAACATTCAAAATTGTGTTTTAACTCTGCTTTCGATAGTAGAGCTTACTCAAGAATGAAGTAAAGTTTTCCATATCTCAGTTTTGGCCTCAAGGCAGTGTTTAACCCTACATGCACGTGCAGAAACAATCCTGTAACATTTCAACTAATTGAAGCATTGATCACCTGATTTTTAAAAAGCATCCCTGATGTTAAGAGAGTCAAAATCAGCACTTAATCATCTGAATTGCATGCTTGGCCCTTTGAATTGAAATCTAGCTGGAATATATCACCATTCATCACAGCTCTGTGGGAAAGATCTGACTCTGGATTCAACTTTCAGAGTGTTCAAGATAATTACATGGTTTAAAAATAAATCATCTCAAATACATGCATGCAGGAGGACGTGATTAGCAAGTGTCCTCACTGTGCACAGAGAAGTGCTGAACACCTGACTTGACTCCTCCACACGGGCAGCAGCTCAGTGGGGACTGTGCTCAAATCAGTGGAGCCCTACAAGCCACACTCCAGCTCCACTCAGGGGAGCTGCTATTAATGATTCCTGCCTCAGCAGCACTCCAGTGGAAGCCAACTGGGCTGCTCCTATTTGCTGTTAATGGCTGTTGCTGGGCATGAGAGATCCAATATCCTGAGCTCTGTGCTGCTTGCACTGACGTCAGTGCCACAGCTCCCATGGATTCAGCAAGCAGCAGGAGCAGCAGCCACAGCCTCTCACATCAGAGTGCTCCTCAGCGAGGGAGGGATGCTCACAGGGGGTGCAGCTGTCTTGGAGAGGCTTTCTAAAAGTCCTGCATGAGCCTGAAGAGGGAGAGGCAGCAGGGAACACAACTAAAACATTATGCTCAAGGGTTTTTTGCTTCACGCTGCTGAATTACCTACCTGCTCCCTACCTAATCCCACCACTTCACTGTGATGTTTCATTTTGATTCTAGCTATTCCAAAGAGTGGACCTGGGGTGCAAAAAAAGGAGGTGTGTAAAAAAAAAGGAATCTTTAATAACCATCTAACTCACACCTTGGGAAATTTAGAACTCTTGTTTTAAATGGTTTAAAGGAATTTTCTGGAGGTTCCTGCTCCTCCTGCTTCCCAAGCTGTGCAGTGCAGCCTGCCCTGGCCCAGATGTGTAACCTCAGCAGAGCACAGGAGGTGATGCCTGGGGCCTTGCCAGTGGCACCAGACTGCTGCTGGATCAAATCAGTCACATCTCAGCCCAGCCCAGGCAGGAGCATTGTCATCTACAAGGCAGGAATGCCACTGCCACTCTCCCTGCACCTACAGGAAGCCCTCCAAATGATTTTCATTTAAGCTGGCAAACAAAAAGGCAGGAAGGGAAAAGGCAAATGTTCATCCAACATCACACTGATCTAGGGCAAAGCCACAAAGAGAACTTCTTCCAGGTCCCAAACAATTATCAGGCACAAGGACACTGGATGAATTAGTGCTGAAAAACCAGGCAGCAGGAATATTTCCAAACTTGGTGCTCCAAAAACTGGTGACAGCTCACAAACAGTCAGGCTGCAGGAAGGCTGGAGCTGGTCTGTATGCACAGGCATTGCTGAACACCTTAAAATAACCTGCTGCTTTCAATGAGTTTTAATTTGACTCCATTATCTGTGTAATGTATATAAAACTGCATTTCACCACCACATTTATTTGGCCACTTAGCTCCTGACTAGCTGAAGTTATTAAGGATTCCAATGACTCATTTTTCACTTTTCTTGATTAGAAAATGAATGCAGAGTTAATCAGAAGCATAATGCATTTTAATTAGCTAAAACAGGGAGCCACAGCTTAATCAAGTCAAATTGAATTCTCTCCTTTTAGTACAAGTGAAGAGATTAGAGACAGTGACACGTCAAGGGAGACAGGCATAACCAAATAAAAACTGACTTTGTGACAGCTTCTCAAGACAATCTGTAAATGATCCCACACTACAGACTCCAGGGGGAAAAATATTCTTCCCATTTTTCAGGTCTCTGTGAAAATATTTCCATATACCCCAACCTACTTCAGAATCAGGAAAGCTGCAAATGGACCCAAAAGTGCAATTTAAGAGATAAATGCAAATCTGAAACTCACTGCTGATGTTAAACTGAAAGAAAAAGTTAAATATCCATCTTGCCCCAAAATATGAAAAATTAAATTGAGATGAGCAATCTTTAAAAAATAACTCTTGCCACATTTTTATAGTTTCTGGAATTCTGTTCAATGCACTACATCCCAGATATATCATGAATAAGAGATTGTCTTGCCTGTAGTGCTGCCAGGGTCACAGTTTTCTTTGCAACTTTGGCATTTTTTGCTCCAGCTGAGTCACTTGTCCCTGACAAGGTATCGAATAGTCCATCAATGTCAGACTGCTCCTCAGGAAGAAACCTGGAAAGGTGATTCTGATAGGCATTGCTTTCTGCATTCCCCATCTTTTCAACCTGAAGCAAAGAAAAGAGAATCAAAAGAAACATTAAACACAGACAGGTATCACAAGGGCCATGAAAGACACAACAGACCAACATACTAATGCAAGCTTCACAAGAAGAGCAAATTAGCAGCCTTGCAGGAAATTATTAAAACTGCTGTTTAGTCTCTGTATTCACCAAGGCTCAGTGAACTTGGAGAACATCTGTGATCAGTAACTGTGCTTTAAAAGCTGACAGTCTGACAGCTCTTGGCTAAAGCCAGCCTGGCCACCAACACAAACCTCATTCAGGTCTATCAAACGGAAAAACCAATATCATCTAACGGTTAAATTGGTTTATACAAAGTGACCATGAGTTTGACAGCTGGAATACATCCCTAACATGAAGGGGAAAGCCCGATAATGGATTAGTTATGACAGATTATGCTGCATCTTCTGGTGCATTAATGGACTGAAGCTAAGTTTGCCAATAGGATGTGGCACTAAAACATCATCACTGCAAAGTCTCTGAAAATCACATGACAGTGTTTTTTTCCTAAGGACACAATACAAAAATCATTTGACACAAAGTAACAAAAACATTTAGGAACAGAACTCAAGACCCATTAAAAACACACAGATTCACATGAAACCAATAAATCAGTCATTCAGAGCTGGTACCCACAGCATTAACGTTGCTGGTGAGAGGCTGGTTTGGGGTTTCTTTCTTTGTTTTACACATTTAGTGGTACAATTATTTCTCTCACTGGCCCAGGAGTCAGCTGCCTTAATTTTTAATGTTGTCTGGGCCATGTGCTCTGGCTTTCTCCCTGGAGCAGCACAGCACAGCCCTAACAGGGCCCAAAATCCCAAACTCCACCATGATCACAATGACAGCCACCACTGCCAACAGCCTTCCCAGATCATCTGTCGGGGGGAGACACGAGGCTGGGGTAACAATTAAAAAGATGAGATGTGGAATGATAAGATAATTTTGTAGGGGTTTTTTTCTGCAAATCCCATGTCCTTCCTGACACCTCTCTTTTGCAGACGAGCCCATCACACAGCCCTTCAGGAAGGACACGCTGTTGAGCCCCATGCAGTATTTCTGTCGCTAACTTTGTTTACCGTAGACAAGAGGCCGGGTTGTGGCTGCTTCACCTTCAGGCCTAAAGCCTCGTTTGCCTGAGGAAGACGCGGATCTTGGCGGCGGAAAGACCGAGGAGTGAACAGAAACCACTGTAACCTAGAAGACAGGCAGTGGAGATGTTGTTAGTTTAAGCGGCGAACCGCTGGAGAACGGGGGTCTTTGGAAGGTTTAGTCCCGGTGTACCCAGATCAGCTCAGCTCAGCTCAGCTCAGCTCAGCTCAGCTCAGCTCAGCCCATCCCTCCGCAGCCGGCGGCAGCAGCTCCCCGCCCCATGCCGTTGACGAAGCGGAGGCTGAGGCTGAGACGAGCCCCCCGCCCGCCCTTCGCTTNCGCCATCCGGCACCTCCACCCGCCCGGCCGGGGCGGAGCGCGGCGCGCGGGGCCGGCCCTCGGCCGCGGGGAGGGACGGGTGCGGAGAGGGAGGCAGGGGAGGATGGAGGGAGGCAGGGGAGGATGGGGGTGAGCCGGGAAGGCGAGGAGCAGCGGTGCTGCCTCGCGGTCCGAAGGGGAGCGGCGGGCGGGGGCGCCGGCCCCAGGGGNGTGTTTCTTTCATGTCCAGCAGTGCAGTAAATGAGGGTAATTCTCAGTGAGGGATTTCAGGGTTTGGAAGGGGCTGCCCAGGGAGGTGGGGAAATGTCCCTGGTGCAGCAGCAGAGCAGCCCCTGGTGACAATCCACCCCCTCGGCTCAGCTCAGCTCAGCTCAGCTCAGCTCAGCTCAGCTCAGCTCAGCCCATCCCTCCGCAGCCGGCGGCAGCAGCTCCCCGCCCCATGCCGGTGACGAGAAGGAGGCTGAGGCTGAGGCGAGCCCCCCGCCCGCCCTTCGCTTACCGGCAGGGCGGGCGCGGCCCCGACGGCCCCGATGGTCCCGGCGCTGTGACAGCAGCCCGGGCCCGNGGGATGCAGCCTGAGAGCTCCGGAGAGCAGCGAGAGCGCGGCCACCCCGCCTCCATGAGGGGTTCCTCAGCCGTGAGGGGACCCTTCTTTCTAAGCGAATGCTTTTCCCTGAGGAAATCCTCATTTCTGAGGGAGCCCACCACCCTGAGGAATGCTCCACCCTGAGGAAAGTCTCCTTTTTGAGGGGACCCTCCACCCTAAGGAAACCCCCATTTCTGAGGGAACTGTCCACCCTGAGGGGACCCTTCTCCCTAGAGAGACTCTCCTTTGGAGAGCCATCCTCCTGAGGATACCCTGCTTTTCCAGGAACCCTTTTCCCTGAGGAAACCCTTCTTTTCCAGTAGGCCCTCCTCCCTGAGGAGACTCTTCTTCCTGAAGCAACCCTTATCCCTGAGCGATCCTGGCCCTACAATGTGTTTTATAAACAAGGTAAAATTTTAGAGCTGTAGCTGGAACAGAGTAACCACCCCTAGCAGCGCCTGTCAGAGCTGAAGTGCTGGGGTGCCCTGTGCTGAAGCATTTTAAAAAAACATCCCAGAAAATATCCTGGGAAGGTCCTGGAGAGATATGTGGGAGAAGGTGTTGCTGGTTCTGTTCTGTGCTGGAAACAGCTTTTGGGAAGGGACAAGCTGGGTGTGCCTGTGTGTAATAAATACACACACACACAGGTCACTTTCCGGGCAAACACTCCGGCTCTGGTGAATTTCAATGGCAATGGGGAGTGGAGGGAAAGCACAACAATTTCTCAATGAATAGCTTCAGTTTCTATCTCGTGACTGGCAAAATCAGGCTGGTCTGAGGCTGAGAGGTAAAAAGGCTGTACATGGGCTGAGGGACAAATGCAAGGCCACAGGGACTGGCCATGCCTTCAGTCAGATATGAACACTTGGAAAAAAATTATTACCTCAGTGGTTGCAAAACTCTGGTCCCACAACTCACCTTTTGGGGGTTGACAACTTTGCATCTCATTTATATTATTTAGCTGTTGCACAGCTGGCAACAGAAGAAACACGCAGGTTCCAGAGCAGTAGTTGGATCTCCAGGCAGGACCAACCAAAAGGGTTTCCCATCTTTATTCTCTTATTTATATATGTTTCTAAAGACAATCATGGATTGGTGAGAGGGGTTAACACTTCTGTAAGTTTACAGGACAAAGACATGGTCAATCATCTTTCTCCGCCCCAGGGGAAAGGAATGAAAAACAATCTACAAGTGCAAAACAATCCCGGCCAGTTAGGAAAAACAAAGACCATGTTTACAGAAAAAGCATGGGAAACTTGTACTGCAAAGTTACAACCATGGAACCCTGCAAAGCAGGGCGACATTTAGCAGCCCTCCCCTTGTTCTTTCAGCCACAGGGTTTGATTCCTGCAGCACACCAAGGCCTTTGTCTCCATAGCAGTGACACTCTTTTTCTCCATGCTTTGTCTGACTCTGGTTAATTTTCTTGCAGCCCAAGCTCAGCATGAAGACTCCTTCTCCTTCCAGATGGGGGTAGATGGGCAAATTCCCACAAATCTGGTGTTGTGAATGTTCCTGCAACCAAGTACCATGGAACAGGTTAGCAGCTTTGACATTTAACTTTTAATTATATCAGTGTGTTTTCAACAGAAAGCAGAAATGTAGAAAAGAACATGGATTTAGGAAAAAAAAAAGTAGTTGCCCAGAGAAGTTATTAATGCCCCATCCCTGGAAGTTTTCCAGGCCAGCATGGATGGAGCTTGGAGCAGCCTGGAATAGTGAAAGATGTCCCTGCCCATGGCTGGAGTTGGAATGAGGTGAACTTTAAGATCCCTTCTAACCCAACCCAATCTGTGATTCTGTCTGTACTAACCATGGCAGAGCTCCCATTGTTCTGCTCTTTTGCAAGAATGTGCAAAAATCTCGCTAAAGTTAAAATACACGTTTTAGTTGTGGGGTTTTTTAAACCTTCACGGACGCAAAATCTCATAAAAACCTGTATAATATTCTTCTTGTTGCCAGCTCAGACTCAGAAACACATTCACCACAATTCGAAGGTGGATACTGTTTCAGATTCTCTCTGATCACCACTAGAGGCACAGGAGTTACCCAGCTCGAATCAGCAGGGTCAGGACATAGCAAGTAAAAATGAAAGAATTAATGAGAAATTCATATGGTGCAAACACAGCCTGGGCTAGTGGAAGGTGTCCCTGCCCGTAGCAGGGTCCAAATGATCATTTTAACTCAAAACAATTCAAAACGTTCTAGGATTCAATGAAATTCAATGAAATTCCTCTGGAAACTGCTGGAGATGTCTTTGCCCACACGATGGCATCGCACGTTTAGGAAGTTCGCTGTGGAGCCCACACAGCTCAAAGCGGTTTGGATTCTCCCGTTTGCACACTGTGTGTTAGAAGTAAAACCTTGTGTAATAAATGAATTCCTCCCTTTCCCATTAACTCTACGTCATGACCGTGAAGACAAAACTCGGTTCTTGATGGAGGTCCCTCCCTAAGATACATAAGCATGTCCTGGAAAAAGTCTGCTCTGTGTTTGATTTCCATCAGGGTTAATGAACTCCCTGTTGATGCCCAAGGAGAAAAGTAAAACATGCAGAATGAGAAAACCAAAGTTTTTTCATTCAAGTTAACTTTTCCTTCTTTCATTTATTTTTAAAGGTTAGTGTTTCTGTGGATTTGTTGCTTCACATGCAATTGGATTTTTACATTTATTTGTTTTACGGGTTGTGTTTCATATTTTCTCTTTCTGTAGGATCTGTTTCCAGTCTGGAAATACAGGATCAGGGATTCTGGCCTAACTGACCTTGCCCTAAGACTGACAACCAGCCAGCTGAGTCTGATTGACCTGTACCATCTGCACAGAAAAATTATGATTTCATGACCTCTTTTCTCCAGCTGCTGAGCTCAGAATCAGCCAAGAGCTACTGAAAGGTACCTGGCCTGGCTTAGCTCAAATTTATCCTCTTCTGTTCAAGCCTTGCCCGTTTGTGACAGAGGTGACTGAACTGTGGGTTTATTTGCCCTGCCCGTCAATCCAACCCGAGCTTCCTGCTGCTCCTGGGTGACTTTTTGTCACTTGCTGGTGACATTAGGTTGTAAACTGCAGGGTAGCCGGCTCTTAAAGCCACAAGATACTCACACTAAATCACACAGATTATGCTGCTGCTGCGGGGGCATTTCCAGGTCAGAGGCTAAACACCCTTTCAACGCCTTTTTTTTGCACTGAGAGTGTAAAAAGTCACGTTGGAAATCTGGTGCATAAGGGCAGCGATTCGCAGCTCTCCTTAAATGAGTCGTCACTTCCTCATTGGTATTTTCAGCTACTCAGCTGAGCTGGTTAAGTGGCTCGAGTGCTTTGTTTCTGCCAGTAAGAAAGAGAGAATACACTAAGATGCCTTTTAAGGACATTCAGGAATATACTGGTGTATAAAAAAGGAAAAAATACAAGAAGGTTCTTTAAACAATTGTGACTAATTTGTGAACTGGTGATAGACGTGTGTTTGGTTGCAGTGTGAAAAGAACAAAACCACAAAACCCCAAACTATTTTATTTAAAAGACTATATACTTTTTACTTTAATAAAATGGAGTAGGTTTGGTTTTATTAGTTTGCCAAGACCACGAAAAATTTAGGTGATCTTAGTTCCAGGTAATCTTCATTTCAGTTCAAGTCTCTCACTTCAGGTAAGTCTCCTTAAGTTAAAATAAATTATTTCAAGATAACAATATGGAATGGAAATTATGTCCTAAGCAGCTATGCTTTTATATCAAGCACATCTGTTTTACCTCAGTTATCTTTTAGTTTCTTCAAAATTATTTTTTCTCCTCTCTTGAGCTGGAACAGAGACATTTTGCAGCTCGTTAGTCTTGTATACATATGTTAAGGTTGTTCCCCTCTGGTGTCAGTGATTCAGAACGGTTCTGATTCACCTTTGATATGATTCATCCCTCGCACTGAGTTCTCACTGAAGGACAGCTGAGAAAGGGACCCTGCTGTGCCGAAGACTGTGCAGGCAGAGACAGGATTGCTGTTCCAAAGAGCTTATAATTAGCTGCATTCACACATGCAATGAGCAGAACTCCAGCCCTCTCAGCCACAGGCATCCGAGAGCTCCAAAAGTGGTGCTATCACACCGGAGGCACTTTTCAGCAGGGTATTTTGGGGGTATATTCCATGTCTCTGGGAAAGGGAGATTGGGACTATAGTTCAAAATAAGCCATTAGGTTTCAACCCCCTTGCAGCCTGGAGTGCTGATAAGCACTGCTGTAGTCACAGGCAGGAAACATGTCCATGCTTTTCACTTCCCAGTTATTACTCAGCATTTCAGTTACATTATATTGCTGAACTCTGGCCCTTGCAAAAGAGGTCACATTTGAGTTAAAAGAGTTAAATTATAAAAGAGCCTGCTCCGTGGTTTTTGGGTCTTGTGAACACAGAAGTCATTTTACCTCTTTTAATGCCATTATGCTCTGTGTTTCCTGTTTTGATGGAGGCATGAAGTTTCACAAGCCGTCTGCAGTCGCAGTGAAATCCTGCAACAATGTTATTTAATGAAACCAGCTGTAGGCTCAGCCCACTGCTCATCTGTAGGGTGACCTCAGCACAAAATCCTTTTGACTTTAAAAGGTATAGTCCAAACCTGCACGTGATGCCCTTTTATATCCGTGTTCCTCAGCTCTGCCTGTAACTGGTTGCTGTCAGAGCTGTACCTTCACTGCTTCTCACCTGATTTGCCTTCGGGTTTTTGTGGGATTGCCATATAAGGGTAAAAAGAAGAGTCTGATTCTCACCCGAACTGAGTCCTTAGGTAGTCACAAAGGAAGTTTGGGGTTTTGCAAGTCTTTATACTTCCCTTTACAAACCCCTCTGCCTGTTGGTAACCAACTCTTCTATAAAAGGAGAAAGGGTGCAGTGAACAGATGAATCTGATTATTGGGGGTTGGAACTAGATGATGTTTAAGGTCACCTCCAAACCATCCTCTGATTCTATGATTATGGGTAGAGATTAAAACATACAATATTTTAGAAAATGTACTTACAGGTGGGATAAGAGCCTCCTGTCATAGCCTGTTAACTGAGAGGAAATATGTTGTTGCCAAGATCCAGCCACCATATCTACAGCAAAACTGCAATGTCTGACTTTACTAAATTAAAATATAATATAAATCATAAACATTAATATGTGCTCTGGACTAGATCTGGGTTGCTGCAAAAAATGCACAACCCACAGTGAAGGGAGAATATGACTGTGAAGCTCTTCTAGACTGCCCTGGCCTCACCTTCCTTGAAATACTGTAGCAATTTTAGTGGGGGTTGGATCCAGGGATCTGTTTGATCCTTTGATTCTGATTCAGAGTTGTTTCATGGGAAGAACTATGAGGAATTATTACATGGCTTGATCAAATAGGCAAAAAGTGGGGTAATTTATGTACAAAAATATTCTAGAGCTTATGTTTGGAGGACTAATGAAGATATGAGATGTTGACCATGCTGACATCTGGACTCCACAGTAAAAACAAGCTGTCTGGAGTGAGAAGAGATAATTTTCTTGCTTCCATTTTGGGGGAATTAGAGGAAGACATTAATCTTTTGTTGTTCAGATTTTCTTTATGAAAAGGCTGCAAATTACCAGCTAGACAAACTCCATATATAGTTTCACAAGCAAAAATGAGGAACTGGGATTTACTTTGTTCTTAGGAGAGATTTACATAAAGAAAAAGCTTATCCCAGTGTCTTTTCCAAGTCAGCTTTCTTTCAGCTAAAGAATGTAGGAGGTGCTGGGTATCTGAAATATGAAAAGATATCAGTTGGGTCAGATGTTCACAAGATACAGCAGGAGCAGCCCAGCTGTTTGTGTAGCTGCTCCTGCTGGACCTGCAATTGTGATTGTTCAGGCCACTGCCAGATAGGATTGTGCACCAAACTGGAATATCCATCTGCTTCTGTCTGAAGGGGATTCACTTAGCAGGGGGAGTTTAGCCAAGGTGCAGGGCTGAGGTCCCCTCCTCTTCTGCAGGTGGTGTTTTGGGGAGTTAAGGCCTTCACGGGCCCCAGGTGTCAGATTTGTGCTGCTCTGTACTTGCTGAAACTGAGAGAGAGCTCCGGGTTCATGCAGGGATGGACTGGGTGACAAGCTGTCCTGAGCTCTGGCATTGTCCAGTTTGGGGATGTTCAGGATGGCCATTTTTCACAGAATCACAGAATCACAGAATCACCAGGTGGGAAGAGACCTTCATCAAGTCCAATCACTGCCCTAACACCTCAACTAAACCATGGCACCGAGTGCCACATCCAATCTTTTTCCAAACACCTCCAGGGATGGTGACTCCACCACCTCCCCGGGCAGACAATTCCAGTACTTTACCACTCTTTCAGTAAAAAACTTTTTCCTAAACATCCAACCTAAATTTCCCTTGGTGCAGCTTAAGACTGTGCCCTTTAACATTCTCTGGTGTAGTTTGATATACAACACTTATAACTTATTTCATAACAAAGTTTATGGCCCAGGTTGGAGTTGAGAGATCTTTTACCTTAAGAACCCATCTGCTATAATATTCATACAAACCAGAGCCAATTTAATAAGGCAAACAAGAGAACCTTTTCCATGAAGTATGCAACCTCTGATGCTGAGAAACACTACACAGCCCCTTTTGTTTTTGGTCTGCTTAGCCCAGGCCTACTTTGAATTAAATTCCAGAAAATTAAATTCCTCGAAATTAAAAGCATTATCCAACTCTTTTGCTTTGTTTGCAAAGGTTTATAATCTGTGTTTAGTGAAAACTGTAGAGGAGTACAGCAAGCCTGTAACTGAGTAAAGGATTCAAATGATGGAATTCTGTCTCTCACTGAATATCGACAGTCTTTGGGTTTGCTTCTTTTCTTGTTTGTTTGCTTGGTTGAATTCTGCATTGTTTGGTTCAAAGGCTGCTTTCTATGAAGGAATTTTAGAAATTGTTGAGGGTATTTTTTCCAATAAGGAAGTTTTCCGTAGAAAATACATAACTTTAGCAGTTCCCATATATAGTACTTCAGGATGGAAAGCACAGGATCCTTTTGCTCCAGATGGAAACAGAAGGTCTCATTTCCTCAGTACACAGCCTAATTCCATCTATCTCTGTTGTAATGTGGGCAGCACTACACACAGTAGCATTGTGGCCTGGACCTTTTGTTCTGTTTGTGAGCATGGATGGTGTGTGTTATCACAATTGTGTCCTTGGGGTCAGACTGTTTGGTCTGCTGACCCCAAACCCTGGAAGTGCTACCGCCATCAGAAACAATGAGGTGGAAACACAGTGAAAAACATCAAACAATTTTAGAGCACTGTGTCCGGCAAACAAAAACATGTTAGGGTACGAGATGGGAAAATCCTGGTAACATTCCTGAACTCATTTTCACCCTTGTTCACCTCTTTGATGCATGCAGACCCTTTCTCCTCCAAACAGTGGGAGAAAACCCCTTAAGATTTGTAGTTAGTAGTGGAGGAAGCCTTTTTCAGCAGGGCAGCTGTGTTTCTTGGCAGTGTGCATTATTGACACCCACCACGTAACGAGAAACCAGTGGTTTGTCCTCTGTTGTATGAAAAACCCTTAAGTTTTGAAAATACATGATGGAAACATGATCATGGCTTGTGATGTCAAGAGCCATTGAGTAAACAA
Source organism: Drymodes brunneopygia (assembly GCA_013400955.1). Taxonomy (NCBI): domain Eukaryota; kingdom Metazoa; phylum Chordata; class Aves; order Passeriformes; family Petroicidae; genus Drymodes; species Drymodes brunneopygia. The sequence continues at coordinate 302,367 of VZTZ01042038.1, read as the reverse complement.
ATAAATTTCTTGCAGTTTCAGGGGTTTGTGCAAGTGGCATTGCACTGCTTTGTTACGTTCAGCTCCTTTTCCCACACAGCTGCTTCCACACCACCTGGGCTGGATTTGCTCTATTCATTCTTTGTGCAGTACAGTTCATTTTCCACCATAACTCATCTTCTTGACTGCTTCCCATATTTCTGTCCAGGTGTGGAGTGTATCTCTCAGAGTCCAAAGCCTTTGGCTTACCTTTCACTGGGTAGCCCAGTGCCCACAATGGGATGATTGTTGCCCAAAGCAAAACCAGTGCAGGTTATGGGAGCACCCAGTTGTTGCTGACTGCTCAGTGCTGGGATTTCTGCTCCAAGAGTGTCCTGGAAAAGGTGAGACACCAGATTAAAGTGTGAGAGAGGAAGCTGTTCCTGCCTCATGCCTTTCCCAGGGGTGTATGTATATATATGCTATATATAGTGTGCAGTCATGTCCTTGCACATCTCAGCATTGCCAAATTACTCCAATCAGTTACAGGTTGGTTTTTTTTTTCAGAACTTTGGGCTATAAAAACCTGGTTCTGGGGCAGCTCCCTGTGTGATCCAGCAGTTTCCTATGTGCCCCAACTGTGCTGCCTGCTGGAGCCATGAGCTGTGGGAGGAAGTTAGGGATGAACTGCTTCCACCTCAGTGTTTATTCCACGTGTGGGTAGTCCAGCGCCTTCATAAAACACGTGTGGCACATGAGTCCCCCACAGATGCTCTCCAGAGCAGCACACAGCAGCTTTCTCTGTTTTCTGTTTTCAGGTTGTACTTTATCACAGGAGAGTGAAACCATCATTAACAACAAGCAGCCTTAAAGTGCAAATCCAACTCTTCTCCCCAGTACAAAGAGCTGTTAAAGGTCAGTCTGGCTCTGTACAGCTTGGGCCCAATTAGGCACTGCAAACAACAAGAGGATAACCTGTGCTTTTGTACTGAGTAAGGTACCAGGCAGATCAAGATAATAACAGTGAGCTGGGACAGCTTTGAAGGGCTGCCTGTAAATCTGCTGCTGCTAGAGGTGACTCAGAGCATGTGTCCCCAGACAGGGCTCAAGTTGCAGTTTAAAGCAGCGATTTCCAGCACTAAACAGAAAATATGTCACAAGGGATCAGAGTCCAAGCCAAGCTCTGCCTTTAGGTAGGGCTCTGTGCTGGCAGCTGATGTGGGGAAGGGGAGATTCAAGGTGGTGGGGAAAAGAAGGTGAAGTGGTGAAATGCTGTGTGTGAATGGTTGGGATTGAAAAATGAAAAAACTCTTTTATTTTCCAAGGTCTGTCCTTGTCTTGCTCTATGGCCTCAGGCAGGTTTGTTGTTTACTTGTGCATCTCTCCACGCAAACACTGAAAGAGTACACGGTGCAATGGCCCTAATTTTACTCCAGTGCTGTAGCAACATGCTTTCTAACAACACAGGGAGGAAAAATAACAGCACTGCTCTTACAAGCACCCCTGGAGCCACCTTTTATTCCCATCCTGCATAAAGAATCTCCATCCCTTAGGTACCTCCTCTCAGAGGCAATGCCAAGCAGTGGATCTGCACGGAATAAAACTGGTTCCAGTGGCTTTAGGTGCATCAAAAAAAAACCCTCACACTGAAAAGCAGCCACAAATCTGGCAGAGTGTGGGGCCACCACCAAAACCGAGTGTCACACGATACCTTCTGCCACTCAGGAAGAGCAGGCTGTTTCTATGGCTACTACTGCCTTTCTCTCAAATGAACCACTGGTGCTGATGAGATCATGTTGTATTACAGAAAAAAAAAAATTACTCACATGCTGCTTTACATTGAAGCATTTGTTGAACTAGTAAATATCTGACTGCCTATGATAAAGACGTTTTCCACTTAACGTGTTTTTATAAAAGGGTAGGATTTTCCTCGTCTCTGATTTATAAATGCATCCATTTTGGCCTCGAAAATCCTCGTTCTGGTTTCCATGACAACAGGGCTGATTTTTGAGGCTGTTTCTTCCCCTTACTTCATCTTGGGTGGGGAAGAATTGCTGTCCCCTTCCAGCAGCAGTGCAATGGGCAAACAAAATGGGTGTCTTGGAGGAAAATCTGCAGAGCTGAAATCAGAAACTCCAGCCAGTTTTTTGAAACATGAGTGAGAAATGCACGAGAACAATGGCACTGCTAACCTAGCATGGGCTTGAGTCACATGTTTTGTACATGAAAAGTCAACTGCATATGTAATTCCAGGAAATTTTAATCATACACGACCCTGTCATGTACTTAACAAACTGCTCTGGTATCCCTGAATAGCTCTGTGTTGGCACACAGCAAAAATAATCAGACAAAGAGGATCCAGCCAGTCTTTTCATATTGTCACTTTACAGATTAATTAGTACTGAATGCACTTTGTTATTTGAAATACACTCTCACCAGCTCTATTTTTTCCCTCAAGACACCCCATTTTCAGTGCTGAACTGCTAGCACTGTCTGTTTCACAGATCATTCATGGGCAAAGCATATTCCTTCAATGGGAAACAGTGCATTTGAGACCATGGGTAGTAAAGGCACCATAAATAATCCACAGCTGCTCTGCAAGGAGCTTTCTAGTGGATTTTGCACTTTTAACATTTTCAGGAAAAATGAAGATAGACAGCTGCTGGTACTCCATGGTTGAAGTAGTTTAGTAATTGCTCTTCTAAAATGATAAAAAGGCCTTTTTTGCAAACTCCTCAGAAATCCCTGGAGAGGTCTTGGTTCCTTTTCCCTGCTGAGAAGAAGCACAATGTACCTACATCCTTTGGGGTAATAAATACCTTCAAATGTGCTGACCACTCAGGTTTCAGATGAAACTTCACTCTTTTATGTACTGCAGAGTTTTCTTAATTTATGTGGGTAAAAGGCATTATGGAAACCCAGTGTTTAAGGTATCATTGTATTATGGCATTATAATCTCATTTGCATTGAGCTGGCAGCAGCTTGATAAATCATCTACCCATTCCTTGAACTAGAATGGGATTGCTCCCAGTGTTTAATCCAAATGCTGGAGATTCCAGCCCATCTTTTGAGGCAGAAATCTCAGAGGTATTATCCATTAAGACAGAAGGCAGGAGTATCTCATTTAGGATGTTTTATCCACTCCATTGTAACCTGTCTGTAATTTACGTTAGAGGCTGCTCTGTGACTCCGCTGTCCCCACCTGTGCAGTCCCTGACACATCTCAGGGTAAAGTGAGATTATTGCTGAAAGCCAAGAGCAGTTAGGAGTGAATCAATACCAGGCACAGCACAAAAGTGATTCAGTGATTGCCTTAAATAACCACACACAGGTTTCACCTTCTGTCATGACTAAAACATGCTGCCCATGCTGCTGAAACAGCGAGTCCCTTGGGGACAATGAAGTCACAGCAGCCCCATTTCAGCTGTGCAGCCAACCAGAGACAATATCAGCACCCTCGTTCTCTGTGCCCTCCCGTGACATGCAGGGGATTAAAATGTGAGTCATCTGCTGAAAAAATACTGATCCTGGGGCAGCAGAATGGCTCTTAAGAAAGCTCTTGCGTTCTGTAAATATTAATTATGAGTGGTGAAGAAAGCAGACATGATTGAAAACAGTGAAACCTATGCAGTTCCATCTTGCACTTTAAACTTTTCAGATATCAGCGTTTCCGTCTCTCAATTGCTCTCATGCTTAAAACGCTTCAGTGGTTTTCTAACTCAGGGCAGTGGAAAATTAATTTTTATCTTTCTGGGTTTGTTTTCATTTCTTGTGGTACAATTTCACGTGATACTGCACCCCATGAAAGTGTTGTGTTGAAATCCTAAATTTTGTTTGTAGCGCTGTCTGAATGGTCCTGCAAATAATTAATTGATTCCTGCTTTTCATATAGCCCAGAGCAAGCTTACAGGAAATAAATGTAACATGAGTTATTCATCCTTAAATAATCTCCAAGCAGGGAGCCCTACATTAACAGCAGGCTGATAATAAGCTGTGCAGTGCTATCTCCAGTGAAGCTTTGCTCGTGACTTCAAATAAATTGATGAGCTGTCATTTATTTGTTTGTTTGCTTTTTCTCAGCGGGTGAATTTACTGTCTGCTTGCTGAAGTATCAATTATTCTTGTGGAATTGAACAGTGCTGTCTCAGGATTATGCATGCAGAGGCTAACGTGGTTTGAGGCATGATAAAAACTAATAAGATACCAACTCTGTTAGGACACCTGTGATTGGTACTTCTTTTTGTGCTAGAGATAAATATTATGTTACAGGAACAGCAAAGAATGGGATTAAAAGGAATCAGCAGACCTGATCTACCCATTTAATTTTTTATTTTTGCAGGCTTCTGCTGTCGACCATCTGCAGCTGCTGTCGGTCAGGCATTGATCTGACCTCTGAGGGACAGAAATCCATCCTGTCCCCTGCCTGGTCGTTCAAGGCTTTTTATCCTAGCATTTAAATTGGATTGTATTCAATTTTATTTAAATCCACTGTAGCAACACTTAATGAAAGAAGCCCTCCCACTCTGCTCTGTGGCATCCCATTGTGTACCAGCTTTTTATTCTTGTGTGTGTGCTATGCATATTCATTTCCCTTAATGTGTCACGCTGATGTACGTTTCCCTTTCCCATTCTTTTTCTCTTCTTGATTATCATTAAATACCTGGATGGTACTTAAATGTCAGAAAAACCCTGAGAAATGGCACATACTGGAGAAAAAATAGCCTCTGTTTAAAAAACCCTGAGCTTTGGAATATCTGCTTTCCAGGCTGGGGGGCTATTCTGGCCACCTCTGAAAAAAAATCTCTTGAGAGAAACAGATTTATGTTGCTGGTGGTGTTTTGATTTTGAACTTTGATACTGAAATTGGAGGTTCAGAAATGAATCCTGTCTTCTCTCTAGTTCATCTCTACCCTGACATGATAATGGGTCACTTGGAACAATCAGCTGGCTTCATTAATTATTAATCCTAACACATGGCAAAGGCAATCTGGAGATTTGCTGGATGTATGGGGGTCTGTTGATGGAAATGTAAAGGGGGCAATTACCAGTCTAAAAATAAATGAGAGTGGCAAGTGCCAAAGAGGAGGGGGAATCAGGAAGCTTAGGTATAGCTGGAAGAATTAAAAGTGATTTTATTTTACAGTCAGATTTAAATCTTAAGTTGCTTTGAAGTGAAGATTCCTACAGCAGGGCATGTAATTCACATGAGGATTGGGTTACTATGCAAATACGCATTTATAAACGTTCACAAGAATTCTGATACTTGCTGAGTGCATAGGAAAAGCAGTGAGCTGTTCACTTTTAGGAACTGATACCTGAACAAACAAGAACACAACTCTCATTCATGCATTGTTGTAGCTTTCTTGGGCATTTATGCTGAGGGGAGCAAACAGAAGTCTTGAGACATGGAATAAGAGCTGCTATATAACATGAGTGCTGTTTGAAGGTGACTTTTTATCTACACAGGCCTAGGTAGAATAATGAACAACAGTACTTATTACCACTGTAGAAAAAATAGATTTGCCCCAAAGTGGGATACACCAAGAGGGTTTTTCCCTATGGCCTCTCCCTCTGTTTGCTGCACCAGAACAGGAGCTCATGTTCTGCTGGTTTCAAAAGGCCTGAAAAATCAAGGGCAGAAGGAGCTCTCCGTACATTTCCCTTCTGTCAATAATACATTGATGAGGTTTGTGCACAATTCCATCTCATTTGAATATTTTAAAGAACAGTTCCTAGGAGAGTGGTGTGCTCCAAACCCCTGCCTGCCCTGTGATGCATTGCTGAGCTCTGCTGCTCTCCTCGGGGTGTTGTCTGGGTTCAGCTCCCAGGTGAGCTCTCCCTCCCAACAGCCACAGGCTCCCGTGGCAGTGGAGCCATCTGTGACAGCTCCAGACACCTCATCCCACTTTATTCCTGCACTATCCCTTCCCAGTGGCAGTGGCAGGCAAGGCTAGAAAGGTTAACAGCTACCCCTCACCCCGAAACTGCTGAGGAGGGCTGGCAAACCACAAAGGGCTTTCTCCTGCCTAGGCTGCTGCAGCTCATGCAATGCCTTGGATTGATGGAGCTCCAGACTGTCTGATGGAGTCTTTCCCACAGAGCAAAATATTAACTAAGTCAATTGATTGCATTTTCATTTCTTGAGGGAGGTGCAGCCCACACATGCCATTGTGTCTGAGCACAGGCAGTCTGCTGAGGCTGTGCTGTGTTATCTCACGGCTGCTTTGTGCTGCATCTCCAGCCCTTGCCTCTGCTGTAAAAGGAAATGGAAATTCTTGCTCACAAGACCTGTCTGACAAAGAAATAAATTGTTGTAAAGTCAGTGTCCCAAACTGAGGAAATTACAGGATCTGCTGCAGCAAAATGCTGTGATAAGCCCCCATCCATCTGGAATGTTTCCATAATCCACTACAGATTGCCAATTAATTGCATACTTAATTCTATGTAATAAGGACAGATAATAGGCTGTATTAGTGTAAGTCCCTCAGGGGCAGTGGAAATACATCACAATATTCCTAAATAGCGTATTTTTATTAAAGCAGTGCCTGCAAGCCTCTGTCTGGTACTAGAGACCTATTGTGTGGGGAGCTGAACATGTAATGAAAGGCCAGATTTACAGCACACACTCCTATTAAGTGAAGCACTTAATTGCTTACTTCAAGTACCAGTTCAAATAAACTGATCTCATCCATTTCCTAATTAAATGTGGGAAATTATAGTGTGGCTGGTTGGGACACAAGATTTTTAAATCCTCTTCAAGAGCAGGAGAAACTGTAAAGAGTCTCTTATTCTGCTAAGATTAAAATGCGACTGAAATCACAGAAAGAGCCTTTGAACAATGGTGTGTGAAATATTTAGGATTTTGCATGCATAAATAAATCACTTTTTTTTTTCTAGCTTATGAAGAATCTTTTGTGGCCAGTTCAGATTTAGACTGAAATTTCTGTTAATTAAACCAATTACATAACAGGAAGACATGGCTTTTGTATAAACACATATAATTCATTTTTTTTGGATGAATTGAGTTTTTCTGTGCTCCACTGAACATAACATTCATGATGACCTTTTCCAGTTTACAGGAGTTTTAATATTTTATTGCAGCGTTGCTGGGAAGCAACTTGGTAAACAGCAATTGTTGTCCAGAGGGTAAAAAATGGAAAAATTGGTTTGGAAATCGAGTCAGATTGTCACAGGATTATTAGGGTCTAAGAAAATTATGCATCTTTATTTCATTTAGTGCTACACTCAGTTAATCTTGCATATCTGTGACAACCACAAGAGATTCTGAACATTTTGTGTGCGTGTCTTGTATAACTGGAACATTTTAGTACCCAAAGTCCTCCTGCTGGGGACAGCTCTGTACCTCCATGTGAAAATCACTGGTGTAGAACCAGAGACAGATGCAGAGCATTCATTTGAACTGGAATTGCCTCAGGAAAGTCTTGGAGTGCTCTGGGAGGGCTCCCACTGAGATGCCTGTGACTGTTACCTGTCCCTAAAACTACCTGTTGGTTTTCATGTTGATTTTTAACACATTGCTCCTGTGTGTGAGTTTTCCAGAAAGGAGAAAGCTGAGCACTTTTAGAACAGTTTGATGCTCTCAAGAACCATTTTGTCTTTGCTGTTTCCTTCCTTCTGAGGTTCTCACGTGACTGATGAAACAAAAATTCACTCATCAACCACTGCTTGTGAGAAGAGGCAGAATGAGGCTGGGCCTCCCTGCCTCCTCATGTATTATACATGTGCAAGTCATGATAATTTCATAGGATCTCACACTCTAAAAACAGTGTCCCATCACCCAGGGCCTCTAGATCTTCCTCCTAGCAGGCATCACGTCGATGAATCACTCAGCTCCACCTTCACTTTTGTTCCACAGGCTCAGTTCAGCCCAATTCCCAGGAGTGCCAGGCATGCATTTGCTGGCTCCAACAAGGGATATGTTATTTATTACCCCAGGAAAAATGAGACACTCGTGTCCACAGGGAGAATCAGCTTCCATTTAGCCTCCCACAAGTCCACGTGCATCAGACATCAGTATTTTAGAACAATTTAGCTGTTTTATGCTTCTAGGGAGAAATTATTTCAGTAGATTATAACTAGCTGGATGTTCTCTCTCTGAAATGCAAGGTTTGGGGTTTTTTTGCTGTTCTCAAGTGGTTTTCGTACTATCAAACTAGAGAATCTTATTCCTGTAATCTAATCAAAGATGTTAATATGGAGAGCAGTGGTTACTAACCAAACACAAATCTGCCACTGCCTCTTTTCAGGCTTGATAAGACTCTTTCTTTTTAGCTGAAATCCATCTGGGAAGCATCTGTGTCACGTGCAGGCACTTGCCTGCCTTGATAAAAGCTTGAGAAAATACTGATTAGAGCCATTTGATCTGAATTGAAATGAAAGTGCCTGTAGAAACTCCCAGAGTGCAAGATAAAACTATTGGTACCATGTAACAGATCTCAGGAAGCTTTTTACACCTTCAAACACGAGGGGAAGGCTTTCTGAATCTAAAACCTGAATTTTACAGCAGAATTCCACCACAGCTTCTCTGTGGCAGAGATAACTTGTTTCGAGTTAGTATTTTTTTTAATTAAAAAGTTCTTTTCTGTTTTGCTGCCCCAACTGAGCAATAATAAGAGCTGACAAACCTTTTGTGTGTGTGTGTGTGTGGAGATCTGCTATATATTTAACAAACATCACTCTTCCCCCCCAGCTCTGCAAACACACTCTTGTAAATCTGAATCAAAGCCCATTCAGGACATTTCATCTTAAGTGGTTTCATCTTACTGTAATTACCAAGTCATGTGAGGAGCAGCGAAACAATTGTCTGCACAACAATGGAGATGAAATAAAGATAGCCTCTAATTAATTCCATCTAGGTTATAATTAATTTTGACTGAGTTGCTCAGGACAATATCCTTAAGTCTCTCAGGCTGCTCTGGAGAGGGCTGATCACCAGCTGCTGCTCTTTGATTTTCAAAGCAGATGGGGGCTATTTCCAGCTATTGCTTAAAAGGAAATGATGAGGAGGAGGGTGGGGAGTGATTGATTGGCTTTGAGCAGGTCTTGGGGTGACACTGCTGAAGGAAATGCCCTGTCAGAAAAGTAGTCTCTGATAAGGTATTTTAGAGATGCTTGGGTTTAATTTATCTTTAATTTTGTAAGAGCCACTTTTTGTTTCATTAGAGAAAGTGTGATCAGTGATGGGATGCCATGTCAGTGAATATTTCATTATGTGCTACATGTTGAGTCTGCTTTGGGTCATGATGTTGATAAAGATGGTGAAGGATACAAATATAAATGTCTCTAGTCCTTGCCATTTTGTAGAAGCAAAAGATCAAAAATATCAATTCAGGTTGTTACTCTAGTTCTGTCTGTCAACAGAGAACTGTTCCCAACCTCATTGTACAAGAAACTTTGGTAAATAATGCATTAAAATTAATTTGGGAAATTTTGCCACTTCCTTTGTTTGTTGGCAAACTGCAAAATTCTCAGCTGGATTTATTGTTAAAAAATTATTCATCATTTCTGGATTAAATAAATCCTGGTTTGGTGGTAGACTGCACTCATTAGGAGCAATGGGTGTATAAATCACGAGTGTGGTAGCTTCTCAAACATCACAATATTTAGAGTTTCTGACTGGAGAGCATCTAGAACTCCCTAATACCTGTCATGGGCTCAGTTCTAAATGTGAAAAGTAAAAATAAAGGTTGGAAACCAACTTTGTCTGCCTATCTCTAGTAAAACACTTGTGTAAAAAGAGAAGCAGATATGTGACAACTTCAGAGCTAAAATTTTCAAAGCTGAGAGCCACCACCTGTAATTGTTAGTGGGGAGGGAAAAGTCAAAATGTTTTTCACATTATGCGATTCAATAAGAATCAATAGGAAGGCTGGTGGTTTGAATGTTAAATAATGGTTTATCAAATGTTTTCTGCAATTTCCTGTTCAGTCTCTGTTTTTCTGTGCTAAATCTTCTGCTTGCTATCATTTTGTTTTGCTGCCTGTTCACTGCTGTAGCATACACATCACCCTACCAATTCCTAAAGACCGGTGCCATGTGCTTTTCCAGGTGAAAACTCCACAGAAAGCAGTGCTTAAGATCTTATAGGAAAGTCCTGTTAATATGTGAGAAAAGAAATTAGATGAGCAATCTGCATCTTATACTGGGGTTTGAAACTGGCACAAAATGCATTCCCCAGTAATCATTTTACTGTGAATGTGTGGCTCCAGTCCAAACCAGTTCTTGTTTCCTGTTTAGTCTGAGGGAGACAAGTCCCAGCTCTGTTTTAGGGAAAGCACTGGTGGGGTGTGTGGAAACACTGCCTGTGTTATCTGTTTGTGTTACCTTGGATGTGATGGTAGTTGAATCTTGTTTGTGCTTTTTTTTATCCTTTCATTCTCTTGTTTGCCCAACAGTTCATTTTCTGAACCCAGTGAGGCATTACAACACTTTCATCTGCCTTTTCCACAACAGAGGCCACTAAGATTCACCCAGTAATCCTTGCATTGAGCCCAATAATCATGTTCCAATTGTCAATTCTCTTTTTTTGCCCCTTAACACAGATGTCCTTAAATTCTTTTAAAGTCCTAAAAGTGTATTTCATTAATTGTAGGCATGTAAAGGTACAGCTTGACACTGACTGTGTAACTTCACTTGCTCAGTGTCTGCTGATTTCTGTAGGGAAGAGGCATGGCCCACCTACTCAATAAAATTCTTAATCTGAATGAATATTTTGAAATAAATTAAGACAGCAAGCAAGTTTTTTTTCCCCACTTCAGTTCTGTTTTTCAGCGAAGTTGTGCTTCCCTTGCTTCCAGTTTTAGGCCCTGTAAAGCATTGCAGGGCAGCTTTCCTGCCCTTCTGCAATCCCCAGCCTGCCTGGACAACAGGAACATTTTGTCTCCTGAGACACCAATGTGCTGAAACAGTGGAGTCATGGTTTTCAGCCTAATCCCTGTCCCCATTAGAGTGAGCAAGTAATTCAGCTTTTTGTTTAAAATGAGAACTTTTTAAGTGACTCACACGTTTGTTCCATTCCTTCAAAGGATTGTTTCGTGCTGGCAAAAATCCCCCTTGGAAAGTTCAAGAGAAAATTCAAAAAAGATCTGCAGTTTTCAGAGTTTTGCATTGCTTGCTTCTGGCTTTTTCAGGTATGAAGTTCAATTAGCCCTAATTCCTTTTTATCTATTCTTGGACTGCATGACAGGAGGAGAAATCCCTCTCCATGTTCTAACAAATGGTCAGACACTGCTCATGACTCATTGCTGAACAGGCACAGGAGGCCTGTCCTTTACAAGTTCTCCAAGATATTTCCTCATTAAACTCTTTAGCAGAAAAAAAAGAGGGATTAAAAAAACCCTCATGGAACCCTGAAATGCTTTCCTGACAGTTCTCAGTGCTAATACTGGGACTAAAACTGTTCTTAGTTTGTGCATCAGTTTGGGATATAAAAACCTCAGTTCAAGGGCTTTATGGAGATGTGCTAAACATTGTTATGTTGAGAAAGAACAGCTGCTGGTGCTGGTCCAAGGCAGGTAGGGGTTCTCTAATCAAACCTTCTGAGGGTACAACAGCTTTCCACAGCCACCCCTCATCAGCATTGGGACCTAATTCTGCCTAAGGCACAGGGATGGGATTTCTGTAGTGATTTTGGGACTTTATTTATTCAGTGGTAATGCTGGATTGATGTGTTCTTCCCTTCTAGTTTCTTCCTCCTTTTTAAGTTTTTCCTGGTTTTGTCTTGCCCTCAGTTTTATCAAAGGAATTTGTTATACAGCAAAGTGGATCAGGGAACTGATCAGCTTAAAAATCACCTGATATTTAAAGCCAGATCAGGACTCTGACTGGTTGCCATCGTGGCCTCTTGGGTACCTATGAGCAAGAGAAGGGTGATACTGCCCTGAGCTGGTGATGTGATATGAAATGAAGTCTTTAACCATGTAAATCCATTCTGAGGGTCGTGTTTGTGATGTTGGCTGGGCTCTCTGTCCTGACCAGGGGAAAAATACTGCTGCTCTTCTGAAACCTGTGCTAACAGCTGAGCAAGAGGCTGGTCACTCAAGGAGGGAGCACAGCCCTGAGATCAGTCTAGGAAGGGTTGTTTGGTAGAAAAATTTAAAGAAACAATTTTTGTTTGGGAAGAGAGTACATGTGAAATGTCCACCTTCCTTATTTCCATTGAGCTTCCTGCTCTGTTGGGCTGTGACCTGATTTGTAGCAGTGCCAAATGCAGGTGGTGCTGGAGTGGGGTGTGGGAGCATCTCTCCTCAGGAATGGATGGTGGGAATTTGTTGTGGGATGACTTTGCCCTGAGTTTGGTGAGGAACTGTCAGGCTGGACTGTTGCACTGGGATGCTCATTGAGTGCTGGATTCAATGGGTTATGGATCCAGCTTGGTATTTCTAAACCCTGCTATGATCCCCTTCTGCAGTGCTTTGAGACCAATTTCTGCACTGAGTCAATTCTTTTTTGTTTCAATAAGACAAAATCCTTATTCTCCTGAGTCTATAAATTATCTGCTCTTTGTTTTCCACACATCTGCATTTTTAAGATCTTATGTGTTCATGTGAACTACTTTTGCTTGTTCTGTACGTTAGAACCATAAAAATGTAGGTATAACTCTGGCCAAAATTTCCAACTTTTCTTCTCCTTTCTAGACCTTCAACTACTCACAGCCAGTGGTGGGGCATGACATCCAGTGCTGTAAAATTAAATTTGTGTGGTGAGGGATCCACTAAATTTCCACTTTTAAGCTGGTGTCCATCACAAAAAGCACAGATTGAGATATGGGAATGGCTTGCTGCAGGACAGTGATAAATTCCCTCTGTCACCCAGCTGCTTGTCTTGTCCTGCTTCTACCTTGAGATCTCTCACAGCAACTCTGGTTTTGACCACAAGGCTTCTTAGGAGAATAGGAGTAATTAATAAGAAATTATAACAATAAGTTTTAGTTTCTAGTCCTACCAAGATCAGTTTTAAGGACCAGAATCCTCCAAGGTGATCTTAATGTGGCTAAGTATGAGAGACTATTAACCTTCTAACTTCTTATTCTGGGGGAGTGTGGGGTGTTGAAGGGGAAACTGAGGTGACCAAGTTTACTTGAAAAGTTGTAGCCAGGAGGAATAGATCAGCAGAACTGGGCAATAGCATCAAGTCTCTGAATATTTTACTTAGCTCTTCTTTTTTCACCCTTTTTTGTTTCTGGACACTTGATTAATAAATTTAGCGAGACAATGGGCTGGCTTTTCTTAGTTCCCATCTCATTCCCTTTGGAGTAATCTACAGAGCTCTAGTGCTTTATGCACTGCAGTTTAAAAATGCACCAGGAAATCTCATACCCTGCTCTCTGACTTCCTTCAGCTTTCCTTGGAACTGTAACTCAGAAATAATTACAACAGAAATAAGCCATATGTGTGTCTCTAGACATGTTTTAGTACTAATGAGAGAGTTTCCAAATTACTGGCCTTGGAAATTATTGCAGTTTATTTTTCTCTAGTGAAGATCTTGACCAGCTTGTAAGTTTTGAGTATTGATGAGAGATGCAGAATGGGCTTTTGTCTTTTCCCTGTGAATAATTTTTCACACCATTTCCAGTAAGGCTTGAAAAGGAACTTAGTCTGATCTTGAGAGAGAAATGCAGAAAGGAGAAGTGGAGAGCCCACACCCTGTTTCCACACACCTCCTGTTCATGCTTGCTCTGCTCTTTGCAATCAGTGTTGGTTAGTTCCCTTTTGGACACAGAAAATGATACCAGGATGGTGTTTCAAGTTGCAGACACTGACACCAAAGGCCTTTTTATGGTGTCTCAGTTGTGTCTCCTTTGTCCATTTGAAACAGGTTTTTCCAATGTAAGAAGCTTACTTAACCCAGGGTTTAAAGCTATTTTTATCCAGCGTGAAATGTGCATGGAAAGAAAGCCTTTGGAGGTAGAGAACAGCACTGTTTGTGTTTCCTCAAGGTCTCCCTTATGCTTGGGAAAGGTACAACTATTTTCTGGAAATTTTAGATAATAATCAGATATCCTCCACACTCATATTGTTTGGGTCAACTCTTTGAGGGGCAAAGCAGCAGATCAGTTTGCAAAATGCCACTGGTGCAGTAATTCAGATGAACTGTAATGTCATTGCTTTGGATGGTCCTGATTTCTATGAAGATTTTGGGTCCTCGTCTCTTACTGAATCCTAGCAAATACACATGGAAATTCCTCCTTCCCTGACCACTGTTTGCAATAATCAATAAACAGTGCTCCTGCACTGTTTGCAATAATAAGTAAGGGCCCTCCTATGCTCATCTCACATTAGCTACTAAAATTGCCATTATTTCATAATATATTCAAGCATAGATAGCATCTCTTTAAAGCACAGCTCCTTAGCACAGCTTGGGGGTCAGCACTGCCCTTTGTGCTGCTGCTCCCCAGCATTTCTTGGAGCTGGGGTTAATTAACTGGGTTAATGTTCCAGAAATTAAAATACTGGTGCAGAGATGACAGACAGGATTTCCCAGAGCAGCCATGGCGCTGTTACAGGACAGTTTCACTCCACCTTAAACGCAGGAACAAGTCTGTAACCATTGTGAGCTTTTAATCGCTCCAATTACCCTGCTTTCCCCATCCTGACAGCTGGCAGGCACAGGAGTCCCTTGTTAAGGCTTGCATGAGAGCTCGATTTTTTTTTTTAGTCGAGTATATGACCACAGCACCAAGCACAGCCCCAACAACACCCAGCAATTTGCTCAGCTGGAGTTTTCCAATTTTTCACAGCAGATGCTTAATGCAGAAATCACCGTCATGTGCAAGATCACTGCCCTCGGAGAGGATGCAGCAACACAGAAAACTGAATCCAGGAGGTTATTAAAAAAATAATAAAATTAATGATACCAGACTTATCAGAAGATTTTGGTTTAAAAAAGCTGTGCAGGTAGCTGGATGTTTAGCAACACAGGTTATTTGGCTTTGGAGTTAAAAGTGGGTAAACTCTATGGTACCAGAAAGAAAATGGAAATATATAGAAAAAAACATACTCTGCCATCCACAGAAGCCCTGTTGTCATGGAATATTCTGAGTTGGAAGGGACCCACAGGGATCATGAGTCCAACCTTGAGTATTCAGCTTTGCTCTCTTGCAGCCTCTCCTGAATGGTCACTGTGTCCTGGCTTGTCAAGCAAGATTATTATGGGGTTTTTTGGCCAGTAGAGGTGAACTCTTTCCTCTTTGTCTCATGGTGAAAATCCTGCCATCTTCACTGAGAGTGTTCCTTGTCAGGTACTTGATGAACAGAGAGACAAAATCTGTTCCTGGCTGCTCTGAGTTTTCCCAGCAACCATAGCTTGCCTCTTTAACACCTCAACCCCACAAGCAGATCCTGTTGCTCTTACGCAAACTGAGTACCAAAGCCTGAAGAAGGGTGGATTTCACCCTCTGGGAGGCCTCTCATGGCTTGGGATGGGTCAAAGTTGCAGTAACTTGCCAAAGACCAGAGTTGGGCATGTGTTTTTGTCTTAGCAGCAATGCCAGCTCTTGCAACTCCCATCCAGCATCCTGAACTCTGGAACTGGTTAGGCTGACAATTTGCTTTTTAAAGAAAATTTGGGATGATGGGTTTTTTGTGTCTTTGGGGTTTTTTCCTCAAATGTCCTGTTCCTTACTTTCACTTGGCTTATCTAAAGTCAGACAGGTATTAGTGGCAGTGAAAGAGATGGTTCTAGATCATGCTTAGTAGTTGGTTCTTACTACTGTGTTACCCAAGGTCTTACAAATACTGCACTGTCAACAAATTCCCAGGTGTTCTCTGGAAAGCTCTCCAAAAAGCACTGAGAGCCTCCACTTAAACCACACTATGAAAATTGGATGCAAAAACCCTATTTGAGAGGAAACAATTGAATTCATTTGCCAACCTGGCCCATTAACAGAAATTATTTATGCTCCAGAAGCAGCTGCACTGCAAAGTTCTCCAATGGTTTAACAGACAGCTGCTTCTCCTCTGTCTGAGCTGGAACTGTGGCTGCTGCTGCCTTCTCCAGTGATCAGAAAGGTTGGCAAAATGTTGGCTTCAGCTCCCATACAAATAACAATAAAACCAGAGTTAAGAAATGTGAGCACAACACAAATGCCCTGGGGGAGGTGAGGTGTCCCATGGCTGTGGTTTTACACCCACCTCCAGTGCCCTCCTGTTCCCTGCTCTAACAGTTTGTTTGAAAGCTGCACAATAAAAGTTGCTATGGGATCTCTCTCCATTTATACCAGTGCAGAGCTGCAGGGCTTTCTTTTGTGTTTGACTCCACAGCAGCTCCCTGCAGGGTTGTGTTCTCACCCTGCCTGTGTCCCTGGAGCTCGAGCTCCTCTTTGGGATTCCAGGTGTGCTTCAGTGAGCAAGTGGGTGCAGGCTCTCAGCTGCTTGCAGAATAACCTTGGTGTGTTGTGGGGAAGGAAGGGCAGTTTAGGATTTCCCCTCTCCATCCACCATTCAGTCCTGTTGTCCAGAGTAACTTCAAACTCTCATTGATTTATCTGTCTTAGGGTCTAGATCTCAGATTTGCTGTACTCTGAATCTCCCAGCCAGACCCCACTCCATGCCCTCTTCAAAGTCAGGAGGTGGCTGAGCCTTGGGAACAGGCTTGGAAGTGAGAATTTGTTTTCAAAAGACACTTCTTAATTATACTAAATTAAAAGCTACCTTTTAATTGTACTAATCCTTCCCCAAAGCTGGTGATGAGGCCCCTGCTCAGTGATGTTCCAGCAGATGGAGGTGCCCAGGCAGCCCCAGCAGAGAGGACACAAACACTGCCCACTTGTGTGAGCCTTCAGCTCTACCTTTATTCACACAGGCTCAGCATTGCTATGGCAACCCCAACCACAAACTGCAAAGGACTCATCCTAAAATCCAAAAAGGCTCATGCTTGAAGGGCTTTTCTTCTTTTCTCTCCCTCTTTCTTCTTTTCTCTCCCTCTTTCTTCTTTTCTCTCTCTCTTTTTTCTTTTCTCCATCACAGAAATCATTTCTGAGCAGATGGGCCTGCAGCAGCTTTATCAGGGACCCTTTGTGTTCTGAGAGCCTTTGTTCCCTGCTTTCTGAGCCTGAGCTAAGGCAGCTGCTATTGGAGTCAGTGGAATATCAGGTGTTTGTTTTCCAGTGCCTCAGCTCAGCAGGATCCCTGTACTGAAACCACCCAGTCTGGGGGGTGTCAGCTCCAGAACATCCCAGTGGGGTGAGGTCTGTAACTGCAGGTCTTGCATTGCTCTGCTTGGAAAAACTCTCCCTTACTGCAGCCAGAGAAGCTTTGGTGCATTTTCTGTGTGCCAGAATTTCAGAGCCCTGGAGAAGAGCTCTGTTAAATCCCACAGGAGTGGTGTAGGAGATTCTCATCTGTTCCCTACACCCTGCTCTGAAAGGTCTCTAATTTGGTTGCAGAAGCAAGTACTAATTAGCTGTGTGCACACCTCCAGCCTTAGCTGAGAAGAGCACTGTGAGCTTCCAGGGATGGAAATTTATTTGGCTGCTTCTCGGGATGGCTTTGTCTCTCTGGCTGCTTGCTTAGTCCTGTCTTGGATATCTATTTAGACTGGCATAAATGCACTTTTATTTTTTCTGTCCTTGTCCTACTTGTGCTCATATCATGCACACAAAGCTCTGTCCATCAGATGGACTTTGTGATGAACAGGAGATTTGTGGAATTCCTGGGTGTGCCCACAGTGAAGCAGAGTAGCTTGGGGGATCTCTCATTATAATTTATTTTCTAGGTGCTGAATGCATTTCAGAACCATCTTCTTCTCCCAAACTGAAATGTGCAAAGCAATCATGCTCCACCCACTGCCCTTCATGTCCTTGCCCCAGGTGGAGCAGGAATTCCTCCAGAACTGATATTTTCTCTGCTTCTGAGGAGAAATTCCTTTATTTGCTCTGAGTCACACTGGATCTTATCTGTGGCTCTGTGGTTAGGCAATTCATGATCCAACTCCCTGCCTAGAATTTACCACAGGATTATCAGAAAGCAGAAACTGGATGACCTTTTATAGGTGTGAACACAAATTTCCCTGATTTAGCTGAAACAAGTCCCTCTGAGTCCAGCAAAGATTTTACACAAATGGATGTGGTGTGCAAAACTTAGAGCAACACATTTGTACTTGCATCCTTTGGCTGAGAGGGGAATGAGCTCTGTGGCTGAGGGGAATTCCTGGATCATAACAGCTGAGATGGGAAATAGGGAAAATTGAACCAAAAAGACCTTTTCAGTTCTCTAAAGAATGTGTCTTGGTGGGCTCCCACACAAATCTGGCTTTGATTGCCTCTTACTTGATAAACACAGATCTTAGGTGTTTTAAATTTTATTTTTAAGAAGTAGCAGATGAACACAGCCAAAAGTGAGCAGGAACAATCTGAGGAATTGCTAAATGCTAAAAGAAAGCAAAAGCACCGTGAGGGGTTATATTATTGCCTGAGCTTTAAAGACAGAATGTGCAGTATTTAATCACAGCCTTCCATGGCTGTGCTTTCTGAATGCATTTGTTGAATGGTGAGGTTGGTTCAGCAGTGCCCTTGGTGCCCACTGTGGGAAGAGCTCCTGTTTGCTTCCATCCCAGGGCTGATCCCAGCAGCTGCAGCCTCTCCAGGGCCAGTTCTGACACTGAATAAATTGCAGAGCATCTGAAATGGCTGGTGCAGCATGAGGGCTCTCCCACAGAAATAGTTCACGAGTGATTACCCCCACTCTGTCTCCAGCAGACAACACAGCAAATGTTTGCAGAGCACAGCAATCCAGCAATCATTACAGTGTCAATCCTATTGCTTCTGAATGGAAATGCGTGAGAGAATTCTATGCACAAACCCCAAAAATATTTCCAGGGCACAAAGCCAAAGCAGAATAATTTAACTGCACTGAAGTGCTTCATGTTTGGGGGAGGATTTTTTCATGCCAACACATGAAACTCAACATCTTCTCAAGGAAAGCAGAGGTTTTGTAGAAGCAGTGGTGGCAGAATATTTTTTTCATTGAATTTTGCCCCATTTTCCTAAGGCATGCTGTTCAAAACTCAGGGGCACGTGCAAATTAGGGGCAAAGTCTAATTGGCACATGCATTTGCCATGACTGGAAGAGCAGAATGAAAGTGATTTGGTGTTAGGGGATTAATAATACCCCAGGTCTGAACAGAAGGGGAGTGTGAGGGGGTGGGAGGTGGTTCCAGTTCCATAATTCCTGCCAATGTCAACCCTGGCATATCTATAATTAGCCTGCTTCATTAACATCACAGAATAAAAATATGAATAGGGGTGCTATTCCACTCTGGCAGCCCCAGGCTGAGGGTGAGCAGCAAAACCTTGTGGATAGAACAGCTGGTAATGAACTTTTGCTCACTGGAGGCTGAGCATGACTTCCCTTTCCCTTGTTGATGGCAGAGCTCCAGTCACAGCCTCCTTCCTGGAGCTGGGATCTCTCTCAGAACCTTGTACAGTCCTGTCCATGACTGCTCTGCTTTTTGGAGTGCTGTGGAGCCATGGATTTGTGCTCCCTCAGCCCATGTGTGGAGCACCACAGCCACCCAGGAACTGCTGAATGTCACAATTCACACTGACAAAGAGGGAGCATGAGCTGCTCTTTTTTTTCCTCTTCTCACAAGCAAAATAACCAAGGGAATCCATCCTTCCCCACAATGTGCAAGTAGGAATGAGTAGCTGTAGAATCCCCAGGGCAGATGTCAGATAACAAATCCATGCAGTTTAGCTCTCCCTCATGGAAAATAAAGGAATATAAGAACTCATTATTACCTGTGCCCCAAGCAGGAGCTTAGCAGCTCGCAGTAGTGACAGCTCAGATTATTGGTGTATTTATAATAAAGTCTTTTAAGTCTGCCACATGGATTTGTGAGTCAGCAAAGAGAGCAAATAGGTCTGCAAGGGACAGGCCAGCACAGAGGGGAAAACTGTCAGGAATTGCTCAACCTCGTCCACGCCTCCCTTTCCTTTTGCAGTAACCATTGTTCTGGGAATGAGAGATTTATTTTTAATTTCTTTGAAGGCAGTGAGAAGTGCTGGCTCGTGGCAGGGTGTGAGGGAGCTGGCACCAGCACAGAGGTGGGGTTCTCCCAAATCACCCTCCAGGCAGAGGCTGCTCCCCAGCCGACCCTCTTAACCTACATCTGGAAATGCACCGTGCTGTGCAGGTGCACGTTGCAGCAGATTTGGGGGAACTGATTGCCTTTCTAATAGATTTGCAGCTGGAGATACCAATTTAGTGCTCCTAGGAAGGAGAGTCGTTCATCCTGTTCAATCTGGAGGCTCTTTGAGGGGCTGAGACCACAAAGAACCCAAAAATAAAACACAAGAGATGACTAATTGCCAGTGTTTTAGCATTTAGTACTTTTTATTGTTTATATAATGCAGAAGGCCTTAATGATATGTGGTTTTTGCACTGAAAATTTAGGGAAAAATAAATCACACTTACTGTTGTGACTGGCCAGAAGGCAGCAGCTGAATGCCATGGCATAAAGGGGAGATTTTAATGAAATGGATGCACAATTCATCCCAAAAGTTGGTTGGAATGGAACCCTAATTCACATTAGGATCTTCCAAAGCCTTGCTAAACACAGCTCCTAATCACTCACTGATGGTCCCATTCTGCTTTTTATAGCAGTAGTAATCCAGGTAACCTGGACAAACTCCAACTTGGATAATTACGTTCTCCTGACCTAAATTCTCCTTGGTGTTTCAAATGAATGCTATTCTTGAACTGATATCCTTGATAAGCAATTGCTGCTTTGTGCACTCTAAAGGAATTTAATGTTTCACCTGAGATGTGTCTCACTGGACACACAGCTTTGTCTGAGGGACCTTGTGGGAGCTTTGCAAACTTAAAAAAGCCCTTTGAAGGAGTAAAGTGGGAGAGAATTTAGTATATTGCACTTACAATTTACAGCATCTACTTGAAAATATTTTTGTTGCTATCTATCAGATGTAGTAATTAAATCAGATATTTTGGCATGCATACACACTCTGGGGTGTGGGCATTGGAGGCACTTTAACAGGCAGTCCTAGAAATTCAGCTTTTCTTGGCATTTATCACTGGCTTCAAAGAATGAATGCTCATAATTCTGCCAAACACTCACTAATGAGGATTTCAGCTGAGCATTTACAGCTTGTTCTTCCTAGTTCCAGCTGGTCAGCCAGTACCTGAGACATATCAGTGGTTCCTGGAGCCACATCTCCTTCAGGAAGGCTCAGCACAGAGCAAACTAAAGAACAATTGCAGATAAACCCTTGGCTTTTTTTTTTTGTTTTAGGGGGAAAGCAGCAGGTAGGGGGTGTTTGGGTTTTCTGTTGATTTAAAGGTTTTTTTTAATGAAGACTCAAATATGAGGCAACAGCCTGACAAAACTCTAAAGCAGATCTAGTGGATCACCCTGGGGACATCAGCTGAGTCAACATTAGCTAAATTTACCAGGCTTTCTTCCCCATCTTGATTTCAGTCTGCTCTGAGTGGGAAACACTTCCCTTCTCTGTTGTGTCACCTCTCTGGTGTGTGTTTTTATCAAAATCATTTTACTCATCCTCACCCTTCAACTGGTGCTTGGGCCTTATCTGCCCTCTTTCACCAGCTGTCATTTGTCACATCTTTCATAAGACCTGGGACATTCCTGGCCAGGCTCCCTTCACCAATCAAGCAAGAGCAGGAAATCAGCAAAGCGGGACCAACGTGTCAGGAAACAAAGAAATGTGTGCAGGAAGGGATCAGAAGGGAAATTGGGGTCAAAGCCCCAGATCTGAGGAAGGATGGGACAGGAAATAGCAGGGTGGCTGGAAGGAAGAGCAGAGCTGCTGCTGCTGGTAAAGGATGTGGCAGCAGAGCATGGACAAGGGGGAAGTGGAGAGGTGGAATGTCATTGGGTGAGGGTGGATGCACGAGTAGAAAGGACAAGGCCTGGGATTGGGAGCAGGAAATGGCACAGAGCTACTGCCCAGAGGAAACAGGAAAAATTCCAGTGTCCTCAGCACTCCAGCCAGGCTGCCATTCCCACTCTGACCCCTCTCAGTGTAACACCTGCAGGGAGCTGCAGCCCTGCACAGTAAAGCTCCACTGGTTCACATCAGGGCACAGCCACTGAGCCATGGCTCTGCATTGTGCAGTAAAATCCACAAATTCTGTACATTTGACTGTGCAAGTCCTGTTCTTTGCTTGGACACAGGCACAGTTGCTGTTTTAAGCAGTCAAACAAATTGAGATGCACAGAATGGGCCAGATTGTTCCCCAATGCATTAAACATGGATGAACTTGATCTAAAATCTTTTAAAATTGCATTAACTTCCCTCTGTTGCTAGCAAAAACGTGAGTTATAAATGCTGGAGCCTGCTGAGGCCACCAATTCCTTGAAATAAGGATATTATACACTTAAAACTCTTTGTGATAAGCACAAGAATGATTGCTCAGGATCTGGAATAAAGCACTCCTGGGATTTTGGGGAGGACTTGGTGTTGCTGTGCTGTGTTGCTGCAGGCACTCTGTGAGTGTCTGAACCCAGAGCAGAGCCCACTGTGATATTTTCCAGAGATGTTACGAGAATTAAGAAGAGTTTATAACATCACTTTCAACTGGCTCCCCAAATGGCTTTATTAATGATTTCAGGATGTGAGTAAATTAAGCAGATTAACTGGGGTTTTCTTTTAATTTCCTTGTATTTCAATGGAAAGGAAAGTAGGAAACCCCCTTACAAATTAATCTGCTGTGAACTCAGTGCTTCTTAGCATAATCATTTTTTGCTCTTTTTCGCTTTTGTTTTTGGGCTACTTTCATGTTTCAATTTTGGGAAGTTATTAGAGGTAGAAGACCCCTGACCTGCCAGGATTCATGTTGTGCTGAGCCCCTTTCTCTGTGTAAGCACAGACTGGGAATGAGTGATGCAGCCTGGGATAGGCAGCAGTTTCTGAGAGGAACTGAGAAAGAAGAGAGACTCTGTCTCTAAGGGGAAGTGGATACTGAAGCAAACAGTCAAAATATGGTCAAAAGGCCAGTGTTGCAGCCCCTGTTGAGTGTGGGACAGGAGAACTTTTGTCCATCTGTATCACTGCTTTTAATCTGTGGTTTTACCCACCACCCTCTCCTGCCACCTCTGCACTCTGAAATGAATGTGAAATACCACTCTTGTGTCAGGAAAAAGAGCTGAAGTGCTGAGGAGCTGAAATATCTGCAGATCCAAAACTTTTCCATGGGGCCAGATCTGCAGAAGTCCCGGATGAGTCGCATGAATTCCAAAAAGATCCAATGAAAACTCACAGATTAAATTCAAGCTGGAGGCAAAAGGCACTCTGCCTTTGGATAGTGCCAGGAAGAAATCACCATTTAGAGAAACAAAATCTGCACCTTCTCCTTAATAGATCCATGCCTGAGACAGAGTGAGCATATGAAAGAGAAAGGAGACACAGCTCTAGTACACACTACAAAAATATTCTTCTCTGCCCACAAAAGACATTTCCACTGGAGGGAATATTTCTCTCCCATTCATTGTTTCCCCACCAATAAAAACCTGGTTAATTTTTAGGGGTTTTGGCAGTCTAGCTCCAAAATGGAAATCTGAAATAAGACAATGCCATTTTTTTGGACATCTTTTGTGTCAGAAGTCAATAAAATCCCCAGATGTTGGAGAAGATACAGGTATTTCCTGTGCAGTGCAAAAAGCAGTGAGGCAATCCATGCAGGAGTGCCCTGTTGCACAGTTACCATAGAGACAGCAATTAACAGAGCTCTTTTCCTTATTCCTACCACGATGGAGAATTAGACACAACACCTTTCCTGCTCTTTTCCCTTTTGTTGCACACAGACAAGGTTCTCTGCTTGGTTTTGGGACCAATGAACAGCCCCCTCTGTGCATTTTCCTGCAATCTGCTGAGCTGCAGGCTCAGTCCCAACACCTCTGGGGTTTAGCAGAGCTCACACCTCAGCTCTCCCCACTTTGTTCCTCAAACTGTGCTCACACAATTTCCTGTTTAGAAGCAAAAAGGGGGCTAAAGAGCTCTTGGTGCTTCCTCTTGCAGCTCAGTGCAGTCGTTTCTTCCCCAGAAGCAGCTGACAGCCAGGATATTTCTCTGATGGGCACTTGAGCTATTTTTTCCCATTCTCATCAGTTCAGATGGCTCTTTGTAAGAGCAGTTTCAAATCCTTATTTCAAGTGGCTGAAAAATAATCAGATAAAATAGGCTCTTTGAGTTGTAAAAGCATTAGCTGAGCAGGCTTGGTTCAGTGTCAGAGAAGCACAAAGCACAAGGGATAGAACTAATGCCCAAGAAAAGCTCTGTGAGCTCTGTAAAGAAGGTACAAGAAATCTGAATCACAGCTCTGCAGACATTGCTGTTCCTTTGCTGTGCTCTCTGCACTTCTCTGAGGTCTAAAACAGGGCTCTGATACTGATTAACTCCTTCAATTTAAACATTGTTTTATTGGGTTCAGAGGTGGAAGCTTTGCAGATGAAACCCTTTGGTTTCTCATTGCTCCTTTCTATTTGGGGAAATTGAAGTGTCGCGGTGACCAGGGTGAGCAGATGCACCACAAGGTCAGCAGGACACGTCACATGTGAGCAATGAAAACCAAATCTTTCTCTGAGGGGTTTGACTGAAGTCTTTCCAAGTGACAGGACTGAAGAGAAGCTCTGGAGAAGCAAAGAGGGAGAGTTCTGAGAAGCAAACAAGTTTTTTAAATGCACAGGGAGATCAATGTGGTGCATGTGATGGAAGATCTGTATTACAGGAGTCCTTGAAGGCCTGGCTGCAAAAACTGCTGAGGGAAGGCAAACCCTTATTCCAGAGCACATTCCTTTTCCCAAGATTGGTTATACCCAGAAAATAAGAAGACATGAACCACGTGACATCGAGGTACCACCTTTTCACCACCCTCAATATCCCCTCCCCATTATTAACATCTACCCTGAACCCTTTTTCTGCTCTGTACTCTTTTGTCACTAATTGCACAATAATTCTTCAATTACTGTGGACTGGAGAACAGGGAAATCCATCTGTCGAGTGCTCTGTGTCCTTGTGACTCTTCCTGACCTGAATTTGGAAGGGTTTCACTTTGCACCTCCTTTCCATCCCCTGGGGGCGTTGACTGCCAGGCACTAAGAGATTAAATTGAAGTTCTGAACCCTGCCCCATCTAATTCCCAACAATTCATGGGCTGGCAGAAGGCACAGATGAGCCACATGTGAAGCAGCATCTGAACCAGGCTGTAATTTGTAGCCCAGGATGTTCAAGTTGTGAAACCAGAGCTGTCTGCCTGCGTATGCAAGGCCAGAAAGCAGTGATGTAAAATTCCCTTTCTGCTCAGAGAAAAGCAAGCTGTGGATCTCAGAGGATATCTGTAGGATGAAACTGGGATTCTGAATTAGTTGATGCCCCTTTTTGTGCTCACCTGGGCAGTCAGTGGGATTTGTACAGTAGGATAAAGAGCAGCACATGATCCAGGGTCAGAGGGACTCAGCATCCAGCTGTGTTGATGAGTCAGGAGTGGTGTCTGGAATTTATTCTTTTTTTAATATATATTTTTCCCCTGTAACTTTAGGAATCTGTTGACTTTTCAGACACAGTAACAAGCACTTTAACATCTTCAAAGCTTACAGATACTATCTCACTTAATCTCCCAGGGAAGGAACATAAGAAAACAATCAGTAACAGATAAGTAAATGATTTAATTTTGTAGAAGAACTTAAAGCTTATGAGGAATTAAAGACCTGATGTCAAGCTAAATCAAAGCAATGGAAATAAACTGGAGCTTGTATCCATCCAAGGTTTCTGGAATCTGTGAATGTGGCCTGGGTGTGGAGTCCCTTGTCTGGTGGAAGGACAGAAGAAAGATAAAATTACACCAAGAACTGAGCTGACAGCCCTGGGGAAAAGGGCCCTTGGCTCCACTGCCAGCAGGATGGTGGGGCTGCGAGGGCACAGGACTTCTCTCCCTCCAGCCCCTTGCAGTGGCCATTTGAGCCCTTCCACTGGCCCAGGAGCTCGTGGCTCTCCTGGCAGGTGCCCACATTGCCCTGGCCAGAGCCAGGCCTGCTGCAGCCCCTGCCAGTGTCACTGTGCTGGGAATAAATGTCACATAAGGGATAAATCAGAGCTGGGAGTGCCCAAACCCCAGAGAAACGCCCAGTTTGCAAATTAACACGGCTCCTCTCACAAAGATTCTGGCTTATTTTGTTACAGGGGAGGCCAGCTGGATGAAAATGTTTCTTTTTGGATAGTAGTTGTAGGAGAATGGGAGGACTGGGGTCAGAGAAAGCCAAAATCTTTGCAAGTGCCAAGTGCTGGTTTGAATGCACTCCTTTCTTCCAAGACCTTCAGCTATTCCCTGCATGCTGAGAAACACTTTCTGAAGGGCCATTTTGAAGTGGCACAGCACAAAAAAAGCATTTCTCCTTCAGAGAGCACAGAATACTAATTTAGGGTTGGCAAGTCGTGGGGGAAAAAAGGCTCCTCATAGTCCCCTTTTGCGAGGATGTTTTTCCCCTCTCTTTTTGGAATTTAATAATGTGTCAAATTAGGGTTAAAGTGCTCTGTTTCCCCTGCTCTGCCCTGACTTTGATGCTGTACAAGACCTCCCCAAGTCTGCTTTTCTCTGGCACTGCTAAGACACAAGAAAGTCCCAAAGGCATTCTGTAAAGCTGCTTATTGAGCAAAGGAAAATAGTGAAGGGAGTGTGTAAACATCAGATCCACCCCAGCATCCCAAAACTGCTGGGAACCCTGGCATCAGTCAGGCATCACTGGCTTTGGCTCTGCCACATCCCACAGAGACACCAGACTGGCTTGGAAAGCCTTTTTTGTCACCTTTTTTGTCTTAGATTTTTAGTGAGTCAATTCTCTGATATTAAACATCAGAGCTCTGTCATGGGTGAGAGAGCTCCCTGCTTTAGGTCAGAGTCCTTTTATGCTGAGTGGATTGCTCATGTTCAGAATTCCTTTAGAACAAGATGGATTTTGAAGCAAAGAAAAATATAATAAATTTCCCACATGGCTCTTGAAGCTTTACACATCTAAAATCTCCCTCTGTCCTTGTGGGACAGGGACTTTTGTTTTTGAAAGTCCCTGGTGTCCCTCAGTGCCACTGCACCTGAGGCCAATAACACCCCCTTGGTGCAGAGCTCAGACCTGCCCTTCCCCACAGAAATCTCCCCAAATTGCCCCAAACCTGTTCTGCATTGCCTTGCCAACACAGACACCAGGAAAGTCTAGACTCAGGTGCAAACTGGCAATAATTTCTGAGCCAGGCTGGGTTTTATCTTGTAATGATAGTTCATTACACTAAATTATGCCCTTAATGGCATCTTTGAATCAGTTTATTCTTTCCAAAGAATTAATTATGAAGGCATTCCTGATTTGTGGGGCTTAAGTGGGAAAGTGCATCTGCTGATGTCATCCATCACTTGGGTTATAGGATTATATATTAATCTTTTAGAGCCAGGAAAATATGTGGAAATGAGTGTTCAGTTTTTCTCTTGGAACTCATCTCTACCAAACACAGGACAACCCAAATGTGTGAAATGCCTTGGAAAGGCTTTGAAAGTGCTGTGTCTGTGTGGTGGTTGGACCATAAATTGTACTGATTCACTGAATAAAACAGATCCACTGCACTCCCAGACCTCCATAAATCTCCAGGTATTTACAGGAACACTTTCCCTTTTTCACCTGTGATCAAATAGCTCTTTAGAGCAGGGCTGGCTGATACCTCACATGTCCAGACCTTTCACACAGACAATAAAACTGATGTACTGTGAGAAGCAGGGACTTAAATCCCTTTATGAGAGCTACTGAAATGACTCTAAAGAGCTGTCATTGCCACAGTTTGTGTGACCTAGAGCTGAAGGTAAATTCAAAAATCAATCAACTAAATAGAGCTTTTGGAGGGAGATGAAACATGAACTGGTGGTTGGTTCATGTGCTGTGCATTTTCCAGATATGGGATAAATAAAAGGTTGAATGAAGAATGATCAATAAGAGAGTAAAGTGCAGGTACCCAAGTAACTCACTAAATCCAAGGCTTTTGATAAGATAATTTTAACACTGATATTAAAATCTTCTATCCTGCACAAGCAATGTCAGGAAACACAGATGGCAACCTGATATTCATGAGATTGATCTGAATTCGTGCATTAAGAATGTCAGATCCTGTAGGATTTTTGAGATGGATTGTGCACTGAGATTAAAGAGAATGACCCTGAAAATGACTGGGCTCATTGCAAGCATGCACATGGCTGGGGACAATTATCTTGCATTTTTCATCTTTTCTTCTCTGGGGGAATTCCATTTTCACACCTGTAAGGTCAAGCCTGGAAATGCTTCCCAGTTGTGAATGGTCCCACACTGGAACACACAGCTCTGATCTGCAGCAAGGCTTCTCTGATCTCATCAGAGAGCCTCTGGTCAGACTGCCATGGGACCAGCAGGTCCTGTTCTGAAACTCAGCAGAGCCTCTCCCTGGCCTTTGGCATGACTCCTGTCTTTATATTCATGGCCACATGGAGTTATTACCTGAATGATAAATTTATTTACATAATTAATATCCACATAGATAATCCAGAAGGAATCACAGTGAGCAGAGTTGTATCATCCCAGTGTTTAAAGCTGCCTTTTGAAATTATATGTTGTGCATGAAGATATCCTGAGCTGAAAGCAAAGCTCAGCCTGGTGTGCCAGGCTGTGGCCTTGGCTTTGTCCTGCTCCCAAGGACAATTACAGGGCACTCTGTGGCAGCTGGGGAGGAATTGTTTGGGTTAAGAACTTTCTTTTCTTGCTGTAAATCAGAGCCCAGCTCTGACTGAGTTGCAGCCTCTGCAGCAGAAATTCCCTTAACCCAGCAGAGGGTGGAGCACAGCTCAGTCCTGCTCTCTCCCACCTTGATCTCTCAGGGTTGTCTCAGTTCCTTTGGGACCTTTTGAAAAGTACAGAAAAACCCCTCATTCTCTCCTTCAGCCTTTTATTTAGTAGGTTTTTTCTTATTTTTTCTCCCAATACCTTCTCAATCTCATTTTCTCTTTCCCTTTCTCATTTCATCCAGACTCTGTTTCATGTTGAATAAAGAACATCCCCTGTAACAGGCAATTTAATTTAAAAAGAGATAACACCTATTTTATTTTTCCTTTTTGTAGCAGTCTCCTTCAAGCAGGCAAAGGTTCTCTGCATTGTGTTCTGTAATTAACTTGTCTTTGAGTCAACCCATATGCTCAGCTAATGCAAATTATTTTCTGGCTAGGATCATGTGTTGGTTGAATGAAAATTAATATTTTAATCAAAGTAGCATTAAAAAGTAACTCAGCTGGTTTAATGATTCTGAAAATTTGGTGATGGAAAGTTTCCAAAGGGATGTCAATATTCAGGAAAGCTTTGATTGGATCTGAATGGGGTTGTGTTCTGCATCCTGCAGTTTTATATAAGCCACATTATATTTCAGCTTGCAAAATATTCCATACTGCAGTCAAAAGGATCTTGGGCCTTTCAAAATATTTTGGAAAAGAATCTGGGGGAGAGATGGGAGAAGTGGCTTTTATCCAGCTCTGACTACTTAGTCACAGGCTGGAAGGACACCAATGGCAGACACAGGAGGATTAAAGAAACCTTTTTCAGAACAAAGATCAGCTCAGTGTTTCCTGCCCCAGGCTCGAACCAGGGCAAATGTGGGAGCATCAGCTGCAGCAGTGGAGCACAAACACTGAAACACTGCAGGGTGGCTTTGTCAGAGGACAGGGAGGGGAAGTTTAGGATGCTCAGGATCCTGGGGTGAGCCTGCTCCAGCCCCTGTCCCAAAGGAGGGTGGGATGGCCTCTCCATCATCCTGAGAGAAACAACATCCTCTCTTTGAAGCCTCAGGCCAGAAATTCAAGCCACACCAAACCTGGTCCATATGTTCCCACAGAAAGTTCACATTTCAGCAATCAAGTCGTTTTATTCCAAGAAAGACTAGAGAAATTTGCTGTTGACTTCAGTGTGACCGAGGTTCCACTCGTAAATTGCCTTAAAATCTCCAGCCCTTGGCTGCAGTTCATTTCTCTCACAAATCCCTGAGGTCATGATTCAACAAAACAATAAATCCAGCTTAAGGGCTCCTTGTGCCTGCTCAGAAAAGTCATGACACAGAATCACATCACACAGAGCACTGATCCAGAGCAAGCAAGCTTGCCTATTTGGATGTATTAAAAAATAATGAGAAGTTGATGTTGGACCAGAAGTCTCTGTCCTAACGAGGCATCTCCTGCAGCTACTGCTCCAGCATTTTTACTCTGTCAGGAATGGTCTGTGCTCTTCTAGGCAGGGAAAGTGAGAGTGGATTCTGTGTCCTGCACTCAGCACTTCACCAGGAACACGACCCTCAGCCAATGTCTGACCCATGTCCAGTGGGTATTTCTGGCAGATCAGCAGAGCAGAGCTCTGGTATTACTGATCCCAGAACCAGCAGCCTGGGAAAATGCCTGGAAAAAGCAGCAGTGCTTCTGCAGAGGCACTCAGAGAACATCAGGGCACTCATTTCTCCTGCTCCTTCCACCAGAGAAGTCAGCAAAGGCAAATCACTGCAAAGAATTCTTCCTGAAGCACAGAAAGACTCAAAATCCAGTGAGATATCACCGAATGGGAAAGCAGCTGTGAAACATCCCAGCTGTGGCTGGAACAGAGAGCTGCTCCTCCCCACTCCATCCCGTGAAGATTCCCTGAGCTGGCCCCTGCCAGACACACCCTGGTAGTAAATGACTAAATGAAGTCAGGCCTGAAATAGTTTAAATTCTTTGTCCCAGCAAGGAGAAGCTCAGCAAATCCTGGAGATTTATAGTTAAAAGTTCCACGCTGAGCTTCTTTTGGGAAACAGGATTGATCCTGTTGTAAATTGCAAATTTGCTTGAGTTTTCTGGAATTTTTTTTTTTTTTTTTTTTTTTTTTTTTTATGACCTGAAACCATCGTACGTTTACCTTAAGTATTTCAACAGGACACTTTTTCTCTGAGGGTTCTGTTCTTGTGTCATGAATTTTATTATCCATTTCCATCTGGGCACTTTGGCTCAAGGAATAACTCCACTGACTGACACAGGTGCCAGGTTAACATTTCCCACTAACTGGGAACATTCTTTGTGGTGCCTGGACCGTGCTGCTAAATCCTCCCAGCCAGAGAAATCACAACTGAGACATCTGAGGTCACATTCACAATAGCCAGAACAATCCCGGAGTCTCTTCCAGAAAACAAGGAATTGCAATAAACAAGGGAGAGGCTTCCCAGAAAGTCATTTCTCAGTGAGCTCAGTCCATCCCCAGCCACAGAAAATTGAAGCAGTTTGTGGCAGCTCTGCCAGCCATCCCTGACGGAGAGTGAACAGGGAGCTCTGCAAATCTGAAGGCTCTGAGTGACGTTTTTAGGGCCAGAGTCCATCCTGAACTCTGCTGTTATTTGCCTACAGCTGTTTTGGCTTTATAGCTGTTAAATATAACCAGTGGTGAAAGGGGAAAAATGGCAATGAATTCATCAGTGCTAATGCTCATTGTTTCCTTGCAGAGTTTGTGTGCAGAGCACACAGCACAGTGCAGCCCCAAGACTTCACCCACTGGAGGAGAGCTCCAGAGAGGAGCTTTCCCATGCCACAGCACTGACCCCCTGGGTGTTTTGTTCTGCTGGAGATAAAGTCAGCAGGCAGATAATCCTAAAACCTTTCCAAAAGCAAACAGAATTAAATTGTGGAACAAAAGACGCTGGTTCAATTTCTTAAGAGTCAATCAAAATTGCAGAACTCCTGGAGTGGATGGATTAGTGGCACTCAAGCAAAATCAGGGAAGCAGGAGAAAAAAAGGAGAGAGAGAGAGAATGACACCTGAGGATGTAAAATAATCATAATCAAGATTTATTTCTCTTTTAAGTGAGACAAATGGATAGGAGAGATTACAGAAACATTGGGGTGGTCAAGACCTCATTGCAGCCTACAGCTTCCTCCTGAGGGGAAGGGGAAGGGCAGGCACTGATCTCTTCTCCCTGGAACTGGGCAGGACCCAGGGAATGGCTGGAGCTGTGCCAGGGAGGTTTAGGATGGGTATTTGGGAAAGGTTCTTCCCCCAGAGGGTGCTGGGGCAGGGAATGGGCACAGCCCCGAGGCTGCCAGAGCTCCAGGAGGGTTTGGACAATGCTCAGGCACAGGGTGGGATTTTTGGGGTGTCTGTGCAGGGCCAGGAGTGGGACTGGATGATCCTGGGGGTCCCTTCCAACTCAGGATATTCTGTGAATCCGTGAAAATTGCACCCAAGCTGATTGTACTTCCTTCAAAACCCAGAGCTCCTAAGATCCCCATATTAACACAAAATTTTGGGGTCTTGAATGAGTCTCTGAACAATGGTGGAAACATTAACCAGGAATCAATATTTTAGAAATCTCCATGGAGATATTGTCATGGCAAATCAACAATGCCTGGTGTGTGGCACACATTCATATTAATACCTCTAATTCATCCAAAATATCCTTTCTGCCTTCTTGCAGCATGCTAGAAAAAGCTATCACATGTTGGATGGGATTCTAATTGCTAGAAGAATACTCAGTTGTTGACAGATAGGGTTTCCTGTTGGAAATAAATGTAAACCAGAATAGGAAAGCTGACCTGATCCAAGTGAGGTCTTTTTGAGGTGAAAAATAGAACAATTACCGGATGCAGGTAGATAAAATTTTTCCTATGCAACAAAAATTCTGTGGGACGTGCTGATTTTGCAGAACCAAAACCTTCCCTGGAAATGCATTAATTCAGTTTAGCAGGGGAGAAAAAAAGATAACTTGAATAGTTTACATTTTTTTAAATAATATTTGTCATTTATTGCTCTTTGACAAATTAACAATAAAAGAAATTTCACTGGTAAGACAAAATTTCTTATACAAACAGTGTATCAAAATCAATACAAAATGGTTTGGCTGTGTAAAAAAGTATTTCACTTTGTTGCAAGCATCATAACATTTTATGGGGATTTTTTCCCCTAAATAACGAGTATTTTCTGAAGTTGTGGTTGTGTTTAAAAAATTTCATTATTTGAAATACGGTCAGAATAGAATAGTCAATATAGAATATAGGGTCAATATAGAATATAGAGACAATATAGAATATTGAGTCAATATAGAATATAGGGTTAATATAGAATATAAAGTCAATATAGCATAGATGTCCTGTTGTCCTGTGGGTGTATGGGCCAGAGAGAACAGGATTGATGAATAAACTCAAAAGACTTTCCAGTTCCTGTTTTCTGGCCCTTTGGGCTGCTGGACAGTACATGAGACCTTGAACATTTTTTGCTTTGTTGATTTTCCTGCCCCTGAAAGCATCCCTGCCATGAAAGGCTGGATGAAGGTTTCCTGCCTGACACAGATTGCTCTGATGGGGGCTGAGGTTTCTCCTGGATGTGAGGCACAGCTGAAGAGAGAGGGGCAGCAGAACCAACTCTCAGGAGAGCCCAGCAGCCCTGATTTCCACAGGCACACACCAGCACCAGCTGGGTGCTCAGGGCACTCAAAGGCCAGAAATCAACACCTGCTGAGGGAAAGGGTCAAAATGTTCCTTCCTGGCTTTTAAGAAAATAAATTCTGAAGGCTGGAGAGAACATGCCCAAAAATCAACATGACAAATAAATGAGTAGCTCAATGACCCAAGTGCCTGACATGAGCAAGGACAGCTCTCCATGGCACAGAATAAAATGAAAGCCCCTACCAGAATGGGATTTTATATTTTATGTTTTATGTTTTATATTTTATATTTTATATTGCACTCTGGCCCACTCAAGAGAGGAGCACATTTAGACACGTGAGGAGACACCAGGAGAGAGGATTTTCTGTTAAACTGGAGCTGACAAGGCAGGTTCCTCTGTTCCTTACCCTGTCCTTGCCTTTGGGAGGTGCAGGAAGGCAAAAAGAGGAGCTGTAGCACAGTCCCCAGCTCTTGCTGAGGTCCTTTAGTGACCAAATTAAGTTGTCACCTCCCTCAGACAGGTCAGGGTAGGTACAAGGACACCACAGGGTCAGTGGGAATGGTGTGGAACAGAATAATGGAATTCAGGGGTGTCCAGATGAGCCTCAGTGATTGCCATGATCATATATCACATACCTCTGTCACTGCTGTGTCCTGCAAAAAAGAAAAAGGGACTGGAATGATCAAAAAGGGGTTTTCCACATAGAAATTCTCTTGTTCTGCTTCCTTTGAAAACGACTGTGGGTACTGCATTATTTCCACCTTTGTAGAAATATTTTATCTTAAAAAGAGTCTTATTAAGTAATGTCCTGCTGGGATTGGCTTACAGAGGGGGGTTATCTGAGCACTCCAGAGGGCTCTGAAAATAGAAGAAGGAAAATGCTTCAATGAGGGGGAAAATACATGTCTGTTCATAAACGTTAATGTGAAATGTCCCAGGGTGTTGGAGACAGAGAATTGTGACTATTGAATTAATTTTCTCACTAAAAATAGTCCAGTCAACTCCAAATAGTCTCCTCTCCTCATCTGTTTCCAAAAGCCTTCTAAAGATTTGATATTTGAAACCAAATTTCTTTTCATCTTTTTCTTTATTATCTTTGCTTTTGGAGTCAGTTTTTCTTCTTTAATTTCTTTCTTTGGCACTGAACCCAGAGAAAAGTTAAATGCTCATTTAGAGGCTCTGCTTGTGTCCTCTGCATTCAGCTGCCTCTCCCCACTGATCCATGTGTGAGCCAAAGGGAATAAAAGCTGGACAGGAAGGAGATCCAGCCTGTGCTGTCATTTGTCCTCGGGTGCACTGGGATGCCCAGGTGTGCAGGAAGTGCAGGAGCTCTGTTTGTCCTTCCCTCTATCACTGGGGAGCCAGCAAATACAGAAAACACTGATTTCTTTAAAGCCTTTCTTGGGTAAAGCTTGATGACTGAAGAAAACAGAACTTCTGCATTCTTTAAACCTCAAAAACAGGTTCTTCATGCAGGACACTGTTCAAGGAGCTGCATCAAAGAGGAGACTGCAGCTGCAGAGAAACTCCATGAGTGGGGATGGCCCTTCAGTGTTAAGCCTGAAGTGAATATAAAACTGCCACCCAGAAAAGAGGGGTGGAAATGCAACCACTCTGTAGTGATGAAGCTGCCAACGTCAGAGCAGTGGAATACATCCCTTCCAGGGATCATTTCTTCTCTTTCAGGGATCATTTTTTCCCTTTTGGGGATCATTTTTTCCCTTTTAGGGATCATTTCTTTCCTTTTGGGGATCATTTTTTCCCTTTTAGGGATCATTTCTTCCCTTCCAGGGGTCATTTCTTCCCTTCCAGGGGTCATTTTTTCCCTTTTGGGGATCATTTCTTCCCTTTTAGGGATCATTTCTTCCCTTTTAGGGATCATTTTTTTCCATTTCAGGGATCATTTCTTCCCTTTTGGGGATCATTTTTTCCCTTTCTTTTCTTCCTGAGCTCACCAGCTCAGACATCCTGACCTGGTGACCTTGCAGAGAAACACCATTTCCATTTAACAGATCCCCAGGATGCTTCCCAACCTCCAGCCACCCTTTCTGCAGCATTCACTGCTTGAACACCAGTTCAGGACACCTGACCTGTGCTCCAGATTAATCTGGGCTTGGTTTTAACCAGCACAGTGGGGGAGCTCCACAGCACTGCACATGGATCTTGGATTTTCTGTGCTTTTGATTTATGGTGGTGGAACCAAATGCACCTTCTGGTGTGAGGGGAGGTGGAGGAAAGATAATGTTATTTCTGAATCTAATTATCCTTCCTTTTTGTACTTAATTAAGAACACGATCTTGCTGAAGGCTGAAAAGCTTTGGCTTCAGTTTGCACAGACACATCGTGTGTGTCTGCCTGTCCAAATATTTTACCCTTACATTTTACAGCAATATCTGGGCCTATAAAAATGATGGCAAAAAGTCTATTGATTTCATCTGAACAGGAGCCAGTAAGAAGCTGATTTTACCTGGACAGTGTTCTTTAACAGATGTAGCTCACTAATAATTCATGTTGTTGAATCCAATATAAAGCTATGAATGCACAATTAGAGAAAAGAAAATTCACAGTTCTGAGTCTGTTATCTTCCTCTCTGCTTAATCAACAGGAACAGAGAGAAGGAGCAAATGACCTGCAATAAAAGATTTTTACCATTTCTTCTACACTTCATTGTTGAAATGAAATCATCTTTCACCCTGGAAGAGCGAGAGGGTAACACAGCACCCCATTACTATTGATGAGACATTTCCTTTGGTGATGCTTTCACCACACCACATTTGTAACTGCTGGAACATAATCTGGAGCAAAAAGCCTGCTGGAGTGAAAAGGTTGTTGTCCTGTAGGAAAGGAAAGAGGTACAATTTCAGTCCTGGGATCGCAGAGTTTTCTCAGATGACACCAGCAGAGGAGTCGCTGCCTTAATTTCCTTGCATGATGTAATTTGCAAGGGCACATTAATTAATCACTGCAGTGTGTCCAGCCACAGGGAAGCTGTCAGTGTGTGAGGAGACAGACAGGAGTTCCCCAGTTCTGTCCTGGAAAATACCACAGGTTCCTGGGAGAGTCTGGGTACTCCCATATCCCTCAGGAATTTTCAGGGTTCCGTGGAGGTTTATCCCAAATTCATCTCGTGCCCCAGTCAGCCTCGTACATCAGGCTGCTCAATCTCTGTCCCCTCTTAGTGTTCAGTGAGTTCTGAACATCAACTGTGCATGTCTTTTCCTCCTTTCCCTTGAAACAGAGGAAGGGTAGATCGGGCTGTGGATTCAAATACTGAATTTCAGGCTTATCTATGATTTGTATTGGTTTGTCATGCTTAGAACATGAAAAGTGCTCTGTATAATGAGAAAGTGGACTCTGTTCTATTCCAGCTCCCAAACCCCTGATTCCATCTAGGCCACATTCCCCTCACAAAGAACCTTTCAAAAGCAAAGAATTTCAAAAATCACTGCTATGAATGGTACGAGAATCTACATAGTAAAGCAGTCCCCAAATGATCTGTCCTCATTGCAGATTTGTTTGTTAGCTTGAATTTCTTGCTCCAGAAATAGGTCAATTTTCACACACATACAAAAAGATCTTTTGTTTCCCCAAGTATGTGAATTTTGTGGAATTCTTTTAAGATACAGAAAAGCATATCTTTATTTTCAAAGTCTAACAAGCCAGAACCAGTTGCTTTGAAAAACATCCTCGCCTCTAACGTGTTTTTTATTAGGAGAATGTACTCCCAAACTGAAATTAGCACCAGTTTTCAGGAAGCAATCCAGTGTGTTCTTGCCTTGACATCTGTTGGTATAAATAATGTAGTAAAAAGTGAATTTGGAAGAATTATTTGTGGATATTTGAGAAGAGTTGTAACTGGGTAGTAATTCTGACAACCTGCTCGTAAAGGCAGAGCTGTGCTCAGCCTAAATACTGAACCCAGCAAAAAAAAACCCCAATATGATTATTGCTGGATCACTCTTGCAGATCAGATTTACAAATTGCAACCAAATAAAATAAAGTGTCAAACTGGCACGGAAGTGTCACCAGGGAGCAACCTTGGGAACAGTAATGCCTGGAAAGGAAGTTTACAGTGAAAGCTGTTTTGTTGTTTGTTGGGATTTACATTTCCAATAAAGCTAAACCCCAAGAGGATTTTGGCCTGTGTGGGGTGTTTGCAAGCTGGTAAAAGCAGAATTGGGACTTACTCCACTAAGCAGATTTTAAACTCACCAAAAGACATCCTTGTGGAATGGGAAGCTGAGAGCTTTGCATTGATATTAGGGGTAGTTGCATTACCAGGGCAATAATGAATTGGAAGTTGCCCTAACTGGTCTCTTCTGACCTTAGTTTGATATTTATTCATTATCACTTTGCACAGGATTTGCCGTGCAGGGTAACAGTGAGCACCTCCTGCCCTCCCCTGCCCTGGTGTGCTGCCCAAGGGATGGGTAAGTAACTCTCATTCTTTCTGCAGTTTGTATAAATAATGTAGTTTAAAGCCTTGAATGGAAAAGTCAGAAAATTCAGCAAACATTTCACTGCTTTTACTTGAGTTTTTGAGCATTGTGCCCTCCTGCTTTGAGTGAAGGGTCCTGGTCTGTGGTGTCTGGAGCAGGAATGTAACCAGAACCCCTCACCAGCTCTGCAGACACTGTTTGGAGGGGATGCTCTGTTTTGTGCCTCTGTGGAGTGAAGGATTTGTTATTTCTTGCTGTTTATCCTCTTCAGAGACTTTCAGTTTCTAATTATGTGCCAAGAGGAGCTCTCAGTGCTGTGCAGGCAGGTTCTGAGCTGTTTGTCTGGGAGGGCAGAGCTGGGGGCCACTGACCAGTTCCACACCTTGTTTTAATCTCACATTTCTGTCACAGCTCTTTCCCAGCACATCTTGCAGACTCTTTTCTAAATTTCAGTCCAACATGCACTAAAATCAAACTTTCTTGGTTTCTTGCCTGGTTTACATTTAAGGGGATGAGCTTGTGTTGGTTTGTTTTAATACAACATCAGTTCTAAAATGCTTTTCCTGCTGGAAGACTCCAGCTTTTCTGGCTGTGCTGAAAGTAGCATTGGGTATAAACCATAAACTCTATTTCAGACAACTTAATCTATTCAAAATGGGGCTGAAAAGGAAGAAGAGCACTACAGCAAACAAAGGCTTATGTGTCCTATAGCTCTGAGAGATGATTTTTGCCTTTAGATCCCTCTAACACTTTAAGACATTTCTATTCCAGCTGTTTGCTCACTTTTGCCTTGCCACTGAAAATGCATCTGAGCTCTGTGAAAATGCACTTTGAATCATCTCTTAGATTATTGTACCTGAGACAGGGAAGATGCTTAAAGTCCATAAGGGAGCTGAGATCAAATCTAATCATCTGTGCCCTGCAGACAATTGTATTTCCCTTTTGTTAAATCCAATTGTTGGTGTTTCATTCAAGCCTCTGCTGAAGAGAGTTCTTGCTTTGCGTGGTAGTGGAAAGGTGAATCAGTCAATTGTTTTATTTCTTCCAGAGGTTAATCACCTTCCCTTATAAAAAGTTTGTGTCTATTTTATTGTTTCAGTTAATCTGTCTTCAGCCTTTTGCCACTGGTTCTTGATCTGTCCTGCTGTTCTCAGCTGCAAGACACCAGTTCAGCTCCCAGTACAATTCACCTTCTCCCCTCACCCCCAGCCTGGCTCCCAGTAACAGTCTGGTGCCCCACCCCAGTAGGTTTAAATTGGATAAAACTGTAAGTTGAATCTCCTCTATGTCCCAGGTCAGTGATTCTCAGAATATTCCACCCCATTCACTGCAATTAAATCAGCAGCCAGGGCAAAAAGTGCTCAATTTATGACTGACTCCTCTGTGCACCCGTGTAATAATCCCCAGATAAACTGATCATGAGATTGTGCTGCTTAAAGCCAGTGTTTATCTTTCCAAGCACTTAAGGCATTAAGTGTCAGTATGAGAGGAAAATGAAATGTTGGCAGAGAGTTTTCAGCAACAAACAGCAACTGGAATATTAAGAGGCTCGATGCAAGGAGCAGATTTATGGTTTCATCTGACAGGTTTGAGTTCTTAAATAAGGAAGATAAAGATAATAAATGCTGTAGTATATGTGATTTACAGCTCTGATATGAGATAAGCTGACTGCTCTGTACAGATCACAACTGAGATTCCCTATCAAATCACTCCATAGCTGTATCCACATTAACCCAGTGAGAATCCACAAGTTGGATTCTCCAGAAAGTTTGGGTTTTAGAAGGAAGGTACAGCCTGGAAAACAGCTTAAAAGAGAAGGAAAGTGCTGATTTCTGACTTAAAAACCAATTTTGTGATTCAGCCCAAAAAGTTTTTCAGCAACCTTGTCATTCCAACTGAACTAAAAGTGTTAGGGGGGAAAAAGAGTCAAATAATTCTCAAACAGAATAAGATATCTGCTGACAGCCAGCACATGGATGTGGAAAACAGCTGCTTGTCTGGGTAGTGCAGGGAATATTGACACAGATATGGGCACTGAAACCCTGCCACTGGAAAATAGACAAGAGTCCCTTTGCATCTAGAAAAGAGAACAGTGCTTCTCTCTGCTCTGGCAAGGTATTTCTAATAGCCCACAGAATAATTTGGGACTGTGTAATAGGAATCTATTTTATGACCAAGAGTTATGGTTCTTTTTCTGAAAAAATACCAGTAATTTTTGCATAAAATTTTGGTGAGTTTTGCAGGATTTTTGCTGTCAAGAACTTTAGCAAAATTGAAACACTGACATTTTAAGCTAAACACACTTCTGATGCTCTTTGTTATGGTTAACACACCCTTCACTGCTCCATTCAAGAAGAGAGCTGGAAATTCACACTTTGCCACAGCACTCTTTAAATCTTGTGTGAGCCCTGCATTCTGCAGTCAAATTCCACCTAAGTTTCCTCACGTGGAACTTTTTTTGGCACGTAGTAACCCAGAAATGCCGGTGGGGAGGCAGCGCTCACACCTTTGCTCAGGGCTGATCTCAGCACAGCTCCTTTGCTCTCACAGCCTCACTCTGCTGAGGACACCCCTGGGACCTGCTGCCTTCCTGATTTTGGCAAAACACTTCTTCCCACGAAAACCGGGATTAACTTCAGTGGGACAAGATTCAACTCTTATTATTTTTAAATCATGTCACTAATATACTTACTGGAGCCTTGCCCTGCTGTAATAAAACTGAGTTTAAATTGCTGAAGGGCTCAGCTGCTGCCTCCAACAGCTGCGTGGCTGTAATTTGCCAATAGGATGTATTACATCCTGATTACAGTTTCTTTTGAGTGATAGGCCAAAATTACAAGGCAGAAATGTGGCTAATCATGATAAAGGAGATAAGTCTATTCATCTCCTGCCTGTGTTTAATATTTGCACAGCAGATGCTGTTTGTTCCCTTCAGCTGCACTTCCACGGAAATTTGCTCTCACTCTGAAGAAGTCTTAAGGTTAATGAAAAATTTTATTGGACATTTTGATGGTGGAGAGAGGGAGAAAGGTGAAATATCTTGGAAGGTTTCTCTTTGTTTCCCAGCACAGATAAAATTACACCAGCCCTTGTAAGGCAAGCAAAGTGAGCTACTCCAGGCCAGAAACAGATGTCTGAGAAAGATGAAGAGAACAGGGACGAAGGCCTGAGTGGGCTGGGAATGTCATTTATTGCCCTCATTCCCACCAAGCAACACACAGGCTGCAATTAAACCTTCCCTGGTGTTTTGGCTCACTGGGCCATAAAGCCAAGCCTGAGATCACAGAATCCCAGGCTGGATTGGAGTCGAAAAGAACCTTAAAGGTCTTTTCATTCCAGCCCTGCCATGGGCAGGGACACCTTCCTCTATCCCAGGGTGCTCCAAGCCTGGCCTTGGACACTTCCAGGAATCCAGGGGCAGCCACAGCTTCCCTGGGCAGCTGAGGGCTGCAATAACACATTGCACCCTTATAGACCAGAGAGGGCCCAAAAGTGTGTGATTTGGGGGCAGAGGAGATCTCACTTCATAGCTCAGAAAGACATATATTCCCCTTCCATGAGCCCTTGATTCCAGACTGGAGAAATGTGTGAGAGATCCACCAGATCCTTCTTCCAGCTCTCCCTGCAGTGCCAGCTGTGAGAGGATGAGTGTCCATCAGGATGCAGGCACAGAAACGAGCCTGGAGTCTAGATCTGGGCTTACAGCCCCTGCTCTGCCTGAAGCTGAGCTTACACCTTGAAACATTGTCCCTGTCTGTGCCATGTGGTGCAGCACCAAACTGAGCCAAACTGAGCCAAATTCCAATTTATGTTGTGCTCTTGTGATATGCCAAATATGAGATCCCAAATGCACTACAAATAATTGATCTTAAGCTTTTGCTCGTCGTGTCCCAGCCTTTCTGCTGCTCCATTTTTGCCAATTGTTTCTTGCATTATTAATTATAAGCCAGTCCCATCCCATAACTCCCCAAATTCCCTGTGCATCCCTTCCCCCCTCTCCACACCCCTCTCCTCGGTGCTCTGTTGCTAAATCACTGCAGCACCTCGAGCTGGAGAGATTAGATCCCTCTGGGATGCCCACGGCAGAGCGTCCTTAAAGCCCAGCTAATCTGGCATTACACACCCTTGGGGACAGAGGCAGTAAAACCCCGGCGGTTTCCAGGGGCCAGCGTTGCCTGGCTCAGTTATTTTCTCATCTCCGAAGGCCCCCTTCCTCCTCCGAGTGAGAATTTGCTGCTCACGTGTTGCAGGCAGCTCTGACTCACAGCAGCCTGGTTTTCTCCACGCTCCAAGCACGACTTTGCCCCTGGGTACCAAACTTGTCCCTGCCTGAGGGCTGCCCTGGTGTCCTAAACATGTCCTGGGGTGTCACCCGTTCACCCCTTCCCTTCCCTTCCCGAAACCTTCCCGAAACCTTCCCTTCCTGAAACCTTCCCCTTCCCCTTCCCGAAACCTTCCCNCTGCCTGCACTGCACAAACCCCCCCCCAGTCAGGGCTGCCTGCAATGAACTCATCTGCTGCGTGACTCCGTATTCATCAACATTTTTGGAGGCTCTTTCCCTCGGCTCTGTTGCTTCCTCCCTGCTAAAATTGGATCCTGCATCGGCTCTGCCTCGCTCCTGGTGGGGAGGGAGAGCAAATCCTTGGGCGATGCCAAATATAAAGCAGCCATTGAGCCGTTTCCATCTGCTCCTTGCCAGACACAGCCCCCAGCTCCGGGGGAGGCACAGCAGGGTGTCCCAGCCCCGGGTCCCCACACAGGGCACAGCCACACTGAGCCACAACAGCAGGGACAGCACAGAGCTCAGCCCTGGAGCCTCTGTGCAGCAGCAGGTCCTTAGAGCCTGAGGAAAGGGCTGATAGGGCAAAGCCAGGCTTTGGATGCTCAATGAGCACAAAACAGGGCACCTGAGCCTATTAAAAATACCTTCAAAATGAAGAAAAGGGAATTGTGTCTCGTGTGGTCGCCAGCATCAATCCCGGGATGCAGAGTTATCAGCTGTGATAAGGGGAGGAGTGCACACACTCAGAGCCTGAATTCCCAGGGCTGCTATTCCTGCTCCAGTTCCATGGTGAAAAGTCCCTCCTGAACAAGGATACTGTGCTCCAGGGGAAACATTAGTACAGTCTGATTTATATCAACAAGCAAAA
The DNA here is from genome assembly GCA_013400955.1 of Drymodes brunneopygia. Lineage (NCBI taxonomy): Eukaryota > Metazoa > Chordata > Aves > Passeriformes > Petroicidae > Drymodes > Drymodes brunneopygia. The sequence continues at coordinate 259,381 of VZTZ01042038.1, read as the reverse complement.
ATACAAGTTTCAGGAAGAATTTCTTCACTGAAAGGATTGTCAGGCAGGGAAGTGGTGGAGTCACCATCCCTGGAATTGTTCAATAAACACCTGGAGATGGCACTCAGTGCTCTGGTTTGGGTAACATGGTAGTGGTGGCCCAAAGGTTTGACTTGATGATCCTGGAGGTCTTTTCCAACCTTAATGATTCCGTGATTCCAATGTTCCTGATAAGCAGTGTTACAGCAAAAATGGGCATTTTTAATGCCTTGTCTCCACCACTCTGGGTGAAAATACAGCCCACAGCAGAGTCCCTGATCAGAGCAGCCACTCAGCTGCCCTGGGGTCTCAGAAAGAGACAAATTCCAGTTTATGCTGTGCTCTTATGATAGGCCAAGCATGAGATCCCAAATGCACCACAAATAACTGGCCTTAAGCTTTTGCTCTTCGTGTCCCACTCTTTCTGCTGTTCCGTTTTTGCCAATTGTTTCTTGCATTATTAATTGTAAGCACAGAAGGAGAATGCCTGCAAACACTGTGGGGTAAATACATTTCCAGCCAAGCAGGAGCAGACCCCAGAGATGAATTTGAGGCTGTGAGTTTCACCAGGCTTGTGCAGCCCCTGGGCCAGCTGAGCTGCTCCTACCACCAATGTAAGGGTTTGACTTAACACCAATAAAATCACTTTCCTGAGGGAAATGAAAACCATTCCTAATACTGAAGTATAATCAACATTCTGGAAGCAAAGCCATTTAATGGCTAATTCAGATTACTCCTCAGGAATGAGGAGCACAGAGCGAATGAAACATTTAATTCTGGAAACACATTTTGCCCCAAACACTCGCAGGCATCCTCCTGGGATGTGCATCCATCAGCCTGGGCTGGGTGTGTTTCCAGGACATTCTTTGTGACCAAGATAATCTTCTGTTTGACTGAGGGTTTGACAAGCAGGGCCTTGATTAACTTGGCTGTTGCAGTGTTGTCAGAGGGACAGGGCTGCACAAACAAGAACTCCCCAGTGGGTTTTCAGCACTGACCCAGTGAGGCCAGAGGCACAGCAGCAGCAATGCTCCCATGCATCCCATCCCAGCTTTTCCCCACAAAGTTCTTCTGAACATCAGCAGGGTGGTATCCCCAGGTAGCCTGCCAAGAAGATGAAATTGAGGCCAGAAAAAAACCCAACCCCACTGATTCTGTTACTACTCTCATTCACTACATTGGTTTTTTTTTTCCCATAGGGATTTTCCCCATATCACAAGTCACAAATTCCTTCTCATTTTTCTCATGTGTTGCTCATGCAGTGCATGAAAACTTGATATTCCTGTGGTCAGCATGAGAGCCCATGTGCCAGTACACCACAGAGGTGATTCAAAGAGTGATTTTCATCTTCTAAGAACTGGATTAAGGATAGCAAAGCAACCAGAGCCAGGGTGAAGCCTCCACTCCCTCCATCCCTGGAGCCAACTTGCCAAAGGCAGCACAAGTGCCCTGTTTGTCTTGCTGAGATGCCTTTGAAGGCTGAGAAAGCTGATTTGCCTCTGCTGAGCTCTTTCCTGAGCCCCCACCACAGCTGGTGCCAATGAATTTCTTGTGGTGGTGCTGCCAGGCTTCAAGACCAGGCTGAGATTTGTGCCACAGGCTGCCAAATCAAGGTTTATCATGATCACAATAAGGCAAAGCCTCAGAGCATCACAAGCTCTCTGCAAAGCTCCTTCCTCTGAATTATGCCTGTCCCTGCTGTCAGTCCTGTAAAAAACAACCATTTCCCTTCTTTCAGGGCAAGGTTTAGGAAGTCCTGTCCAGAATTGCAATGTAACCCTGTGCAGGAAGCTGCAAAACTTGTCTGAAAGTGTTGTTCTTGTTCCCAAATCTGTTCCTGACCTCTCTGCATTTATTTTCCGTGGCTGTGAAATTCTCTTTGACCTAATTTCAATCCCCACTTGGCATTTTGGAGATGGAGATGGAGATGTGGAGCTGCTGAACAAAAAGTGTGTCAGGTGCACTGTGGTCACCTCTGCTCTCAGAGCAGAGATGAGCAGGCAAGGGCTGCAGGCACTGGGATCATTTTACATCTAAGCCAGTGTTTAATTCTCCTAATAGCCCCAAGATTGCAGGAGCTCAAAGCTTTACACCAAGGATTAAGAAACCTCCTAAATATGGGCTTGTTGCAGGGAAGGTAAAAGAACTACAGAGTCGCTGAGAGCTGTTCTTGAAAAACATTTATTTCTGTCATGGATTTATAGCGCTGACTCCCAAGCCCCACAGTCTCTCCCAACATGAAATTCTGGGGACAGTTGCCTTTGATGGGAAAACAAAAGCCATACAAAGAAGCCCCCACAAACAAACAGTTTGGTACCAAACTGAGCCCAGGGTTCTCTCTGGGCCTCTGCTGTTGAATCTTTAATCCCAGCTGGGATGGAGCTGCCCTGCTCCACCCTTTGGTCCCAGCTGGAGGATGTTCACTGCCAAAGGCCCCAAAGAAATGAAGGTGTTGTGTTAAACTGCAAAATAACCAGGGGGGACGTGGGCAGGGAAGGGTTCAGCAGCTGCTATTTTTTTTTCAGACATCATTGAAAAAGGAAATCTATGCATTTCAGTTTCACCTCCTGAGCCCCAGCATTAGGAAAGTCAAATACAAACCCAGAGACCAACGTACACAAAAGAGTGACCAAGTGTCCAGACATTTCTAAGCCCCTCAGTTTACTGTGCTGTGATACCTCCAAAAAGCAACAAAACCCACTTTAGGATCGTGGTGGATCTTATTTTTAAGAGGGAGGAACAGAGATGCAGCACAGAGCATAGCAACTGTCAAGCAATGTTTAAGGCAAATTTATTCCCATTTATTAGGAGTCAAAGGAATTTTTTTGTTTGTTGGCTTTGTTGTTTAGGCTGTTAGATAACATCTCAGCTGGACATTTCTGCTTAGATGATTTAACCAAAGGCTGAGAGAAGTCATCTCAAGCTGATCTGAGCCTAGAACAGCAAATAATGTTATTCCCAAGGATATCAGTCAGAAGAAATTTTTCAAAAATTAAACTAATCAATGTTCAGAACTCCCCCAAGACTTTCTTCCCTCAGAGACCAGGTTGAGGCCAAGTAAAACACACAGACATGAAGAAAGACACAGTGGCAAGCCTCTACAAACACAGGATTGAATAGGACCAAAGCAGAGCCAAACCTAAATTCCACAGGTGCGAGAACACAGACAGAGTTATGAGTAAAAAAAGGGGGGAAAAAAAGAAAAACAGAGCCCCAGAGAGGAATGTTTCATGAGAGAGAATGGAAAATAAAAGTCCACTGTATGCAAAAAAGGGAGTTCTTAGGTGCAGCCACAGAAAGCTGGGGAGTTCAGTTGCCTCATCTCTCAGGTGTGTTAGTTTGCTGTGCCTTTGCCCTCCCTTTGAGATCCAGGTGATGGTGCCAGGAGGTTCCTGCCTTTACTCAGTCTGTGCATCATAATTAGCCCCCCCTGCTTTCTTCAGCTCGTTCTTGATGTAATCCTCATCCAGCTCTTTGTGGTCACTGATCACAAATTCTTTGGCAAAGTTCTGCAAGAGATAAAGAAAAAGCCTGTTAAAAAAAGGGGGTTATTTTCTAAGCAGCTGAATGAAGATGAGTAATCCAGCTTCCCTGGCTGTGTGAACTGCATACCCTGATCTGCTGTGGCTGGGATGGTAAATAGAAAGCTGTGGATGAGACAGAGGACTGGTGAAGGCAAAACCCAGCACTTAACCTGGAGAAATTTTATGTATCTCCTTCCACAGTCACTGGCTGCAAGACCAGACCTCTTCCTGGAGATGCACAGGCCAGGTTAGGTCAAATTTCCTAAGTAGTATGTGAACTAAAACACTCAAAATTATTGACCTCCTGACCGCCACTGACCCTCAGCATAATCTTGGGCAAGTCACTAATCCTCTCTGTGCCGTTTTTAGAACCCCTTGTCCTAAAAAAAAAACAGCATCACACCAGAGTACAGCAGGGTGTCACAGCTGCCAGCGGAGGGGAGAGTGCATCAGTGAAGGATTGAGCAGCACAGGGAGGGTACCAGGAGCAAACACATCCCTTCAGTGGATTTACTGCCTTCTCCCCTCATCCCCAGTACCATGGCCAAATCCACAGCACTGCCCCAGACAGGCTGCTGCTGTTCACAGGCTCCTTCCTCTCTGCCCTGAGCTTTGTGATCCCAAGTGACCTCTGAGGATGCTGTGGATGAATGCACTCGTGTGCTGCAGGGCAGCTCTCACCCTGCTCAGAGCTCCCTGCAGCTCCTGGGAGCTGGGCAAGCCCCAGGCAGTGTGCTGGGATGTGAGGCTGTGAACAGACAAAGCCTTTCTAGGAGCAGAATGGGATCCCAAGGTGCCTTTAGGGCTCTTGTCAGAGCAGTGGCACCTCGGGGATTTGTTCCCTTGTCCCTGCTGCTCCCAGCAGGGCTGGCATGGCATCCATGTGTGTGCACAGCCATCTCAGCAAACAGGCTGTTTGCTGCTTGCTTTAGCATTTTCCTCCCCTTCCTAACCACAACTGAGAGCACTGCATGAGCCTCCCTTCCCCCACCCCACGGAGCTTTAGCCAGCACGACAAACACAGGCATCCATTGCACACCACCAGAAACCTGAATTAAAATCCCAACATCTTTGCGGGAAATCCGCAACGCCCGAACCCCTGGGCAGTGAGGTCCCCAAAAGGTGAGGGGAGCTGCCTGGGTGGAGGAGGGAACATTTTGGGAGAGCAGCAGGGATCTTGTGCGGGTCTCCCTGGTACTGAACAGCCCTGGCACCACCGGCAAGGGGGGGCCCTAATTGCTTTCAGACTCCAAGCCATGGGAGAGCTCTTTATTTGGCAGCGTCTCAAGGGTCTCAGTTTGGGATCAGAGCCGGGCACAGGAGGGGGAGGAGGAGGAGGATGCGGCTTGAAAGAGCCTCAGCACCTCTTTCATGCGGTGGGAGAGATGGAAGGAGAGGAAAAGAGCTCCCTCCTCCCCCTGCCAGTCCCGCGGGCTGCGGCTGATCCTGTTTCACACTGGAGGAAATCCTCGCTGCTGCTGCCGAGAGCTGCCGGGGGTGGGGAGGGAGCTGCGAGCAGCCCCGGGAGCCTCGTCTGCTCTGCTCTGCCTGATGGGCAGCTACAGCGAGTCCCCAGCAATAACAACCCTGCATTTGCTCCACTGTGCTCGGGTTTTCTGGCCATGCACACAGCACAGGCACTCGTCCACGGCTTGGCAGAGGCCAGGGAGAATGGGAAAGACATTGCTTTTTAGAGGAAAACAAATCCTTTTTTTTTTTTTTTTATTTTCTGAGATGGGAATAAAGAGGCAAGCTGCCCAAAGCATCAGATTTAGTCATGCTCACGAGTGTCCTACTTCCAGCTCTCCAGGGTGAGATCTCTGCAAAACTCAGCTCTTGCTAAGACCAGCCCAAGGATTTTCAGCTGTTTGATGCTCACTGAGGTTGTGCTGCCTGTGTGGCGTTTGAGCTGAGCCTTTTCAATTCCTTTTCTGTGCTAACAGGTTTAACAAATTCTCCTCACTTTGGGGAGCAGATTATTCAGGACTACCTGATTTCAGGGTGAGTCTTTGCCCTGCTTTAGAGAGAAGAGAGGCAGGCCCATAAAATCATTTCTGAGAGGGATTCCACGGAACGTGTGTGTATTTTATAAAAGTGGGGAGGCTTTTTTCAATGCTGCAGAATCCATCTGATTCTGAAATTAAAAATTCATGCCCGAACAGAGGAGGATGAATTATATGTGCCACAAAGGTAAATATAATTACTCAGATGCCTTCTCAACTAGACACTTCTCCAGATGACTCCTGGGTGATGATCTGTGGGCATCAGCCACAATTTCACATCAACACCACCAAGACACCTTGCAGGGATCCTACAGCATCCCCCCAGCAGTTCTGGGGCCAGATGGGTTCTGCTCCCAGCCACTCTTAAATATCCTCTTAGCTGACTGGGCCACCTCTCGTGCCAGATTTGTGCCCTCAGAGTGCAATCTGGGTCACTGCTATTAATAACTCTGCTTCATTCCATTCTCTCAGGGTTCCCCTTGGTTCTTCACACCTGCTCTTACCCACCACGGTGTCTCCTCCAGCCTGGCCCCAAGGAGGGAAGATGTTTCTGGTAAGTTTGGTGCCTGGAGCTTCTGATTTTGACATCCTGCTTGACCTTGTCCAGCCACAGCCTCCCTCATCACTCTGAATTTACTGTCTGAGCTCTGTGGGGCTGAGTTTTTGTTCAGGATGCAAATCCCAAGGCACAGTGCATAACTCTGATGCTTGGGCCCTTGATTTGCTGACATGTGTCTTCATCTCACATCCTCCACTTCCTTTTCCCTTCTCCTCCCCCCAGCCCCAGGCTTTCTACAACCACAGCAAGCCCTGCCAGTGAATTCTGGCCTTTGTCTTCACCCCAGTCACCAGCAGCCTCCAGATAACAAAAACAATGATGCCATTTGTCTTTATCACTCTCACAACACAACAGTGACCACAGTCTCTTTGCTTTGCCTCTCAAATCAGTGAACAGGACAGAAATATTGAGGTTCTCTCGTGGTTCTCCAAGGCACCTCTCTGGCACCAGCTCCTCTTTGTGCTTCCACAGCAAAGGGTCACAGTTTTGGAATCCCATCCCCTGTGACAACCTCCACACCAGGAACTGACTGAAAGAGCTCCAAGCATGCAGGAGCAAAGACAAAGCCTGCACCCCTCCCTGGGAAGCATGAAATTCGTGCAGAAAGCCCAATCCTTCTCTCCCAGCCAACTTAAAGGGGGAGAAAAAAGGGTGGAGTAGATTTTCTTCCTCTTCCAAGCCCTGAATGTTTAGCATATGGGCCATAAAATTTCTCTGAATTGCCCAAGGGAAAATCTGTGTGGAGCAGATATTGTATCAAAATAGGTCTGCAGAGGCCCTTATAAATCCCAGCTTGGGAAGCCTGAAGCCAGGAGTAAAATCCTTGTACAGTCTACAGACACATGGGCTCTCAGCAGCTCTGGGTGGTGCCAGGTAATTGAGCAGCTTCTTGCCATTTTTAATTTATTTTATTTTTACTGGGGCTTGCAGCAGCTTCTGCTGATGTTCAAAACCTCAGTTCCACTGTGCTAAATGTCACCACTCCCCTGCACTGTTCATCTCACCCTCAGTGCATATGCAGCACAGAGGAGGTGACATCTCCCAAGTTTCTCTTCCAGCCTGCTCTGAGTCCCAGGCCCACAGCAAACCTGCTCCTGCCCTCAGCTGTCAGACTCCAAGCTCAGCAAAAACCCTCTCTTCAAATCAACTCCCTGCCAATTTTACCTGGACCAGTTCCAGCCACCAAGAGAAGCCAGTCCAAACCTCTGGCAAACACTTGTCTCAGCAATGGGAGCTGCATTTCAGCTGCTCTGCAAATTCTCCCTGTCTGTGCTTCATCCCACTGGGAGAGTCACAAGTCTGCGTGGCAGACACAGGGAATGAGAAGCTGCTGATTCTGACCCCCTTCTCTAGACTGGGAGTTCTTGTGAATCCAGATCCATTAGGTATGGTCCTTACAGCAAACCAGAATAGCAAAAACAGTCCCAAATGAGAATTTAGTTTGCCTTCCCAGCAGGATCTCACTCGCCCTCAGGAGTAACTCTCAAAGCCACTGTGATGTAGCTGTTCCCTGTGAGTTTGATTTCCTGCCTGCCTCTAACAAAGCTAATAAACCTTCTGGTTTAATTTAGCTATTTAATCTTCTGGTCAGGGCTCTGTACTGACCTGAGAAACCTAAAGCACATACAGGGAGTTCTGTGTGATCCCAAGATCAGGGACAGGGGCTCCCTAATGAGACACCAGCAGTGCATTGAGGAATCCAGAGGAAAAGGGAAAGGTGACCAAAAAAAAGCTCTGGCCATGAGCTGCAAAGTAGGAACTCAGTAGAGTTGTTGACATCACGAAAGCCAGATGAATTCCTCACCAAAAATAATGATGAATAAAATGCCACAAATATTTGCTCACAGAAACAGAGCTGTTTTACCCTGAATATGAATTAGGGAAATGGCAGAGCACATGACTTTGTGGGGGAAGGAGTGCTGATGAAAACAGAGAAGAGTCAAAATCCATGGAAAATCAGACAAACTGGCAAAGATTGGGCAGTTCCTTTGCTGAGAGAGTCCTGCAGGACATGAATTCAGCCCTGTCAGGAAAAAGCCCCCAGTGCTGCCTAAGGAAGAGTTAAAATCTGCTGGTAGGAAATGCAGTCATGGAGGGCAGCAAGTTCCCAGAGAGGAAGCAACACTCAGAGGGAAACCAAGTCCTGTTTGCAGCTCTTTGGTGTTGACATCAAAACCATCCCATTTCAGCACCGGGTGCCACTCCCAGTGCCACAGCCCCTGTGCCTGGGCTCATCGTGCTGTGGGGACTGTGCAGGGGACAGCAGGGCTGTGGGGTGGCTCTCTGTGCACATCTGCCAGGTCACCCCGTGCACAGGGTGACACATGGCTGCTGCTCCTGCTGCTGCCAAGCAGATGCAGCCTTGCAGAAGTCACTGTTCCATGAAGTTCCCAGTTGTTTGGATTGTTCCAGGGGTAGGTTTTGACTCTGTCCCATAAATGATCTCCCAGACGTCTTCAGCAACTGCCTGCAATGGGAAATTTTGTGCCACTCCTTCCCCCATTAGGTCTGTCCTCGGCATGGAGGGAAGCCCAGTGGATAAAAGATGGAATTGTGCATCCCCCACTCCCTGTGTCCACTTGCACAGCAGTCTCACACAGCAGTGCTTAGCCAGACCCTTAAGAAGATACAGATAAACCCTTGTTCCTCATCCTGGCCTCACTTCTAATCTGCTCCCAGCTGAACTACTTGGACCAGGCTGCAGGCTTGAGCCAAGATTTCCAGCTGAGTTAAAGAGGAAAGGATGGAAAAATAAATGGCTCTGGGAATAAAAAAAAAGCTCCTGATAGTTCCTTAAGTGCATTTTTCTACAATCCAAAAGAAATACAATAAACTCAAAACCCATTTTCCAACAACATTAAAGAGGTAATAAGGGTAGGTCCAAATAGGGCCAGGAGACCTGGCTCTCATCTAGCACAGATCAGAAGAAGTACAGCTATTTGTAGCAGATGAGATCCATCCCTGTCATTTTACAGTTATTACAGCTAAAAAAATCAATTGTCCTTTCTTCCTGAGAGGTTTCCTGGCAGCCTCCTGCACTCACAACCAGCACTGCTTCCCAAGGCAGCTCCCCAGGGATTGCACAGCACCTGCTCCCCCTTGCAAGGGAGGAACACAAAAGCCAGGGCAGCCCAGCTCCTGTCTGTGCTTTGTGAGAGTTCATCCCTTTGTTCACAGCCCATCATCGGCTCCTCACCAGTTAAAGTCCCTCGTGTTTTCCTCATGGCAGACGCTTCTAGGAGCCCATTAAGGATCCCTGGGTGGGTTGTGCTGGCAGTGCCTGAGCTTTGCTGACTGGCTTTCATTTGTCCCGCAGGAAGAGCAGCATTTATTGGGGTTTGTTCAGCTCTGAGCAGAGCTCAGCCCCAGCTCATCAATCAGGATAGAAAACAGGAATCCCCTCACACTTTGGTCTTAAATAAAGACCCACAGTTGCTTTGGCAAATTGTATAAGATAGTGAGAGCCCTTCAGATTTTACTGGGGGCTTCCCAGAGTGAAGAGGTGCTCCTCTGGAAACCCAGCCTGTCCCTTGTGTAGATCATGAAATCTAAGCTGTACAAAAAGCCTCCTTGTGCCACCCTTCCACAGGGTGAGAGCACCTGTGGGTCCTGCATCAACACCCTGCATCCCCTTCAGGGTTTCCAGACCAAAAAACTCCCACCTCAGGGTACTGCTGGTTCCAAATGATGAACCAACACTGACTCAGATTTGTAGTTCATCACTACAGAAAGAAAAGAAGTGTATTTTTCTATGTATAACTCACATCAAACAAATAATCTCTGTCAAAAACAGAACACTGACAATGTACCTGAAGGTCAAGAGAACTACTTAGAGTGAAATAGCCCTGGGATAAATTCCCTCTGAATTTCATTTGGACTTCCTTGTCCTTGTTTATTTTGACAGATTTTCTGCAAGGTCACAGGCATAAAAAGAAGAAAATAGTTCTGCTTTTATCTCACTTCACTCAGAGGGATTCAGTTGCATATCAAGAATTATTCAAAATACTTGTCAAGATAATTTCTTCAGGACAGGAGATCACCATGGCTGTGACATTCAGAAATGCTTTGCAGGGGTTTATAACAAGGTTGCTCAGTAAAAGTGTAGCAAGCAGCAGTTGTATTGGTTTTGTATTTTAGTACAGACTAATTGGAATATGAAAGCTTTTAAGGAGCAGCCAAGAATGGTTAATGCTCCACCAGATTATTAACTTGTACAGACTACTAATCAAAGATGAAACCAGTGAAATTGCAAATTATATGTAACAGACCTAGGGACAGATCTGAGCACAGTGCTCAGGAATGCTATTCAGCTCAACAGGAATACATTGTCTAAACAGATTTTTAAGAAAATCTTGGGCTTAGTGACTCATCCAAGAGTCATTCATTAGTACTCTATAATTTCATCTTCAGCTACAATTACGCAGTTTCAGCTGCTTCCCATGAGCAGAAACTTGCTTTCCTATCTCTCAGGTGTCATTCTGGAAGTTTCTTTGGAGAACAGACCCCTCTGAGTCGTTGTCATTCTGAAACATTTAGCACCAGAGCTTATCTTCTGGAAGGGCAGGAATGTATTACCTTCCTCATTCTTCCTATCTAAATGTAATCTTCTGTATCATATAAACGACCAAAGAGTTGAGGGGGGCTTCATTCTCACCCTTCACAGCGTTCTGTTGGGAGATTTCCTTACACAGGCAAGAGGGAGATTAATTTAATCATCAGCCCGTTCTCCAAGAGCACAAACAAAACCAGTTCTCAGGCCCTGGCGAGCTGGTTCTATGTGTGGGTTGGAAGAGCTAATCTTGCTTTAAATACTTCTGCAGAAGGAACATCCCAAACATCAGCATCCTCTCCATCAAAGGCAGGTCTCAGCCGTGGCTCTGTGCAGCCTCCCACGAGTCACTTCTCCCCTGGCTGCTGTTTGCTCTCACTTGCACTGAGCACATTTCTCTTTCTCCTGCTACGCCCAAGGCCAAACAAAGCCTGTTCACATCTAGTTAGCCATTAAGAGCTGTTAGTTAATTGGTACGATTGGGACTTCAGACTTTGGGTGATTAGCTCCACAAATTCACTGTGCAGAGACTAAAGGCCCTGTTTAAACAAGGGTGTGGGTTTTCCTGTTTAATTTTACCTGCTTAACTTTGTACTGCACTCGATCACCCAATATTGTGTTATATTCCATATCAAGGAAGGGGATGGGAAACGTCTTAGTGGTCCATAAATTCCCTCCTCATGGAATAGCTAAGGCAGCCTTGAGCTCAAAAGGTGCTTCTTTATGCCTGAGTGCTCAAAGGGCAGATGTTAAGCCTTCCTAGGAGGAGGACAGGCAACAGGAAACTGTCTTCATTTTAAAGGATTAACTCCTAAGTTGGAGGATGAGCCAATCCCTCCCTCTCTCTCCCTCCTGCTGGTGTTTGTACAGAGAACATCGATGGGAGCTGGTGGTTAGGAGCAGAAGGAAGAGGTTACCTGTACTACTTCCTTGACCAGAGTCTTGTCAGTCCCAGTTTTAGCTCTCTGCAGGCCACTGACATCCTCTCCAATCCAGGTGATGAGGGCAAACTTGACTCTCTTGCTCATGGCATCGCCGGTGGTGAATCGGACAAAGCCGAACAATCGCACATCATCTGCAGGGGAAAAAAAGGGATAAAGTGATTAAAACCAGCAACATCCCTGCCTTCCCACTCTCCAGGGTGAACCTGCTGCTCTCAAAGACCAAGGCAAGGCACTGACCCTGTGTTTCAATGCCAGCATTTGGGAATAAGAGGGCAGTACAGGGGCTCTGCTCATCCACCCTGTGCTTTGCCTGTGTTAGCTCTGCCTCTTCTGGGTTCTCTGAGTTACTGGGAGGAACCTGGCTGGGCTGGACACTCCACATCCCAGTGGGAATGGCTGAAATACTGCCAGCAGGCAGGGCAAGAGCACAGAGCTAACCCCAGTTACACATTCGGCCAAATGATTCATCTGCAGGTCTGGTGAAGAAGGGAAGAAAGTGATTTCCTGGTGTCTCTTTCTGACAGGACAGCAGGATTAGGGTCACATTTTATAACATTACCAGAAACTGCCCATTGTGCAAATCTGATCCTTCTCCCTCCTGCCATTCATTTCTGGCTTACTTGTAGTATGAGTTTACAAGAAGGAGGGGAGAAGAAGGAACAAAAAAAAAAATCTGCAATTACTTGTCCAGGTGTGTTTTTCTACTCCTTCCAAAGCCTTGGAGAGAAAAGCCCAGGATTTTAGAGCTGTGCTGATCTTTGTTTCACAGCTGCCTTGTGCTAGGTCACGCCAGACTGATTTAGCCTGGCCATATGTGTGACAACCTTGTGGACTCTTATCTCAAAGAGCTCCTTCCTCCATCTCCTGGTGACTCACCGAGCCAGGCTGTTGGGAACCTTCCTGCTCAGGGGCACCATCCCCCTGCATCCCAGAGCTCCGGGGGATGCTGGAGCCTCCCACCAGGAGTGGCAGAGAGCAGAGCAGATGGACACTTGTGCAATTGTGGAATATTCCTAATCGTGGCTTCTTCATCTCTCTGAGGTCACTGGAGGCCTTTTAAAGGAGGTGACTCAAAGCAGAGGAACAAACCTGCTGTTTGAGAAGGCTCCTGGTAATCCTGGCACACTTGTTATGACCAGTTCAACGTGCCTGAGAGGGATTTGCTGGCTTGACTAATTGCCAGCTGAAAATGCAGGCTCCAGGTGTAGGAATGACTGCCAGCATCCCCAGCACACTCCTTGGGCAGCCAGGACAGCCCCAGGAGCTCTGGAGATGGGAGAAGCAGCTCTAAATTGCTCATCCCCAGAAAATAAGCTGCTAGAAATCAATGTTTAAAAAAAAATAAATTGGGATATTATCTGCAAGCTGACGTATCTCAGAGCTTCTTTAACACTTTGGTTTGCCAAAGTGTGAACAAAGACAAATTCCCCTTAATAAAAGAGAAGACTTTTTCAAGTCTGAAAAAAATCCACCTCTGCTCTCCCTGTTTTGTTGTCTCTGTTCTTTTTTACTTTTTCATCACTGACAGAGTCATACTGGGCAAACTGGAAAATGGATGTAGGGGGGTGTGTGAGCCAGCACAGTGTTCAAAACAAACTCCTCTGAAGATTTCAAAATAGGAACAAGGGGAAAGATCTTATTGAGAGGAAAAATCCAGATGGATCTTTGGAAGGAGAGAAGGAGTCGTGTATCAACAGCGCAGGCAAACAAAACTTCTCTCTCAGTTACCCTGAGTGTAGGAAACAGACTCCTGTTTCTGACAGTAAATCCTCTTCCCAAGATTGATTAGAACCATAAATGAAGCGACAGCCAGGAAATACCCAAGGTGAAGCGAGACAGTAAATCCCCTCATGTTACAATTAACAGATCCAGGAATGAGCCTGCCCTCCCCAGCTCCAGCAGCAAAGGAGGCCACGCTCTGCCCAGAATTGTTCTGTGGCTCCTCTGGGAACGGTGCTGGGAGGAACTTTAATGTCACTGAGTGCTGGCACCTCCTGCACTGTAAAGGTGTCACTGACCTTCCCCTCAGTTCCCACCTTGAGCCTTTGGGTTTTCATCCCTGCCCCTTCTAACAAAGGCTGTCACAGAGTCTGAAAGCTGGAATAAGCCCCTTTACAATAAAGAGAATGGAAAGAGATAATGAATGTGAAAAAACAGCGCTTTTCCATAGCAGCACAGAGAGGAAGTTCCAGGGATGCCCCATCCCTGGAATGTCCAAGGTCAGGTTGGATGGGGCTTGGAGCAACCTGGGATAGTGGGAGGTGTCCCTACATATGGTGGGGCTGGAATGAGATGTTCTTTAAGGCCCCTTGCAGCACAAACCATTCTGGGATTCTATGAATTTATCTGTCAGAATAACTTTGATTTCACATGACCCCACAGCCCACTGGCAGCAGCAGGATTTGCTTCCCAGCAGAACTTTCAGTGCTTGCCCATCCTGGTCGAAAGCAGCTTGGTGACACAAAAGAGAGCCAAATCCAGCAATCCCAGCTTCTATCCATGAGCTCACCTGGGTATGAGCAACTCTTACTTCACCCAGTTCAGTCCCAGGAACTTTAATGAGCACCTGGGCTTGGATGGGGCTCTGAGTCACCTCCTGGGCAGACTTCTCCTGGGGCTGCTTCACTTGTGGGGGCTTGAAGGGGTCACACCCCAGCTGGGTCCTGTCTCCTCCTGCCTCCCCATGGAGTTTATATCCCTCTGGAGGCAGAGCAGCCTCTTCAGCTGCCTCAGTTTTCAGCCCAGGATATTTATTTAGCCCAAATGTGATGCCTGAACTCGCTGTGCCGTGTGCGAGTCACGGCAGCGCTCGGCAGTGCGCACAGAGCTGAGAGGGAATGGGAATGGGAGCCCTGAGCAATTAGCATGTCTCTGTTCCTAAAAGGGCACCAGGGATGGATGGAGAGGTTTTCAGGGTATAAGCCTCTCCAACTGCAGTTCAGAATCCCTGAGCAGAAGTGGCTGAGTTTCACAATTAGTCTGGAGCGTGTTCGGAGCGATAAGGGGATCAAAACGCGAGTTCTTTCCTACTCCCAGATTTCCTCTTTCACAGTTAATCAGTTCCACCCTGCCACATCAACTCCCCACGCTGGAAGTCATCAGTGCCATCAGTGCCAACTCCCCGGGAAATCTCAAGGCATTAACATCCACCACCCCCTTCTCACACAAAACCACTGGCAGTGGTTTTAGGAATGTGCTGGGAGCAAGGGGAGCAGAACAAATCAGAGAGAGACAGCACAGATTTCCCCTGAAAGAGGAAATCCTGCCCAGTGCTGTGCCACCCCCTTCCCAGCCACCGAGCCATGGATTTCAGGCAGAGAGAAGCAAATAACTGGTCAGGGGAGAACGGAAAGAGCAGCTTTATTTGAGATCTCCCAAGATCCAAACAGCAGAAATTAACAATGTTAATTCAATTAACACCACTGCCCCTTTCACAATGGCTGGACAAACAATGAGCAGCACAATGAATGCCTTCACGAGCATCACTCAGTATTTCTCTCCAAACTCTTTATTTATCAGTCAGGCAGGATTTTCCAAATATTCTGATTAAGCTGCCCTTGGCTGTCAACAAAGCTTGAAGCCAAACTAGAGATTTCCTTCATGGTATCCTTTTTTTTTTTTTTTTTTCTACATCAATCGTTTTGGTTCAGCTGCACTGAAAAATTCCCCATTAGATGAAAATGCAGTGAGTCATCAGTAAAAGATAATAGCTGCAGGAAAGGAATACACTGACAAACCATCACGGTTCTCAGGCTGAGGGCTCTGAATGGCCAAACCAGAGATGTGCCACGATAAAAACACTGCTCCCAGCTGCACCTGCCTGCTGAATCAAGGTCACAGGCAGCAGGGCAGGTGAGGGACTGACCTGCTTTTGTCTTCTGCCCGACATGAATTACTGCAGCGCACGACAGCTTCCGTGAGGATTTAATTTGTTTGCTTCAATTGGATTAATTTTAGATTAATTTGTCAATTTTCCACCTCTTCAGTCAGCCCTGTGGTCACGTGGCTGCAAGTGCAGACAGAAACGTTCTCTACCTCTCCCTACACTGTTTTTTCCCCTTAAACCCTGCTCTGAGCCCACAGATCTCGTGCAGGGCTGCCTTGCTCCACCCCAACGTGTTCATTAAATCATCTCAGAGGTGTCTGAGCCCAGGGCCACCACAGGGCTTTGCTGGGGCACCAAACCTTCTCCAGGTGACTCGGGGTGCTGATGTGAGTGCAGAGACACAAGTGCATGGGGAAAATGACCCCAAAAGTGGCTTCTCTGCTGCAGTGAAGCCACCAGGGGGTTGCTGCTACCCCAGTGACATTCGTGGTTTCTCTCCTGACCTGGGTGTGCACTGAGGGCAGAGAGGGAGCAAAAGGGACCCAGCTCTTCCCTGAGGGAAGGAATGGTGGTGTTGGCTGCCAGAAGGGCCAGGCAGGCCCCAAAACAAAGGGCACAAAGCTCTTCTTTCCCTGCTCCTGGGCCCCCCATGGGATGGCAAAGGCAGAGCCACAGCCACGACATTTTAATTAAACATCACAAACCCAAAGAGTTGCCATCACTGCAGGCCCTGATCTGATGAGTTGCTCCCACAAAAATCAGTGAGAATATCCCCTAAACCCACACCCTGCCCACAGCAGGGGCCAGGCTGAGCCTGGGCTCCAGCTGGCAGCCAGGAGATGGCTGTGACCCTGCCAAGAGCACAGGGGCACAGGGGCAGGGTGACAAATTCCATAAGCCACCCTTGGCCCCAGGTGTTCCTTTAAATAGCCAGCAAGGGAAAGCAGGAGAGATGAACACTGAAGAGGAAAAAACAAAAGCAGTAGGAGATTGATTTACAAGGCCCTTTTTAGCAACTTAAGATGCAGCCAAATGCAGATAAGCACCTATCTCATTATATGTCCTCGTGTGTTTTTACAAATCTTTCCTACAACATGAGGTGCCAACGTAACCTTGGGGGTCTCTCAACTCCCACATTTGTAAATGTGCAGCCCAGGCTTTCTGGGATAGTTGATCTAAACCCCAAAAAACTTGTATTTTTATTAGGAGCCGATTCTACTTCTATTTTCTAATATTTTCTGACAACCCCAAATGATTTTGTAGGGTATTTATTTCAGACCAAAGATTTCCAGTTCTTCCTGCTGCTGAATGCCCAGTGTGGTTTTGGGCTGATCTTTTCAGACACATGAATAACTATCCCATTTCATGCTGTCATTGCAATTATTTATCTGGGCTGGGGCTTTCCGAATAAAAGGCTCATTATTTCTTTTGTCAGAGATGCATTGAAAACAGCTGTTCACATATGGCATGGGGAGGGGGGGAAATGCAGTCTTCTGACCACTCCATTGCTTAATGGCAGAATACACACTAAAAAAAAAAAGAAATTAAACCACAGACAGAGCCACTGTGATGCTCTGCTGCTTCATAAAGCAGACACTGAGGCAATGTCCAGGGCAGTCAGGTACAAGTGACACACACCAAAGTTTCACAGGATGTCATTTCACTTGTAACTCATTCCACTCTTCTCAGCAACAGCATCACCAGCCCAGTTTATAAGACTTTGAAATTAAAAACATCCAAAAAAAAAAAATGCTAAGAGCTGTCACATCCTTCTGTACAACAACCTTCAACTCTTATCTGTTTCTGGCCTCAAATGCACCAGCTCAGCTGGTTTTTTTTTCAAAGTGTGCTGATGGCACGTAGTGCTAACCACCAAATTAATGCTTCCTCTGGAGCCAGGCCATCTGCAGAGGCAAGAGCTGGGAAGTAAAATGGATCAGAAGCCTTGAATTAAGTCCTTGTTTAATGCAGAGGTAATCTGTGCTGTTAAGCCCAACCAAAACAGTCCTCAGGCAGGAGGCACAGGGGGTGTCTGCACGGAGTGTTTAACAACCCTGACACAATCAGTGTCCTTGGCTTTGGTCTCCAGACTCTCTGGGTCACACAAGGGCCAGCACAGGCAGGACTTTGGTCATCAGGCAGGGCTGCAAGAGGAAGAGCCACCAGCAGCCACCTCCAAATCATGCAAGGATGTGGCTCAAACCAACCTCCCTGGCTTCCCTTTGGGATGGGCTGGAGGAGAGGTGCTCACACACGTGGGGCTGGCCTTTGGAGGACAGAGAAGGTGAAAGGTTGGCTCTAAAGCAGGGTCTGCTGCCTCCTAGGCAGAGTTTGAGTTGCCTTGTGACAGACAGACCTGGACAGTGACAGCACAGTAGTGACTGACCCCCAGAAATCCAGGTTCAGGCTGTGTTTGCAGCATCACCCCAGGACCCTGAACAAAAGGGCACTGGAGAACCTCTTCTTTCCATGTTTGCTCCCTCCAAGAGTGGCAATTGCTGTCCCCAAACAGGGAGATGGAAAAGTGTGATAGTTGGGTGATGCTGGTTGTTAAACTTTGCTCCTACACAAAGCTCAGTGAAGAGCTTAGGGAGAAAAGGCCCCCACGCCAGGATGTGCAGGATGCAGGTGTGATGTAGGATGTGCATCTGAGAGTGGAGCAGAGGAGGAATGACCCCACAGCAGGGACAGCAGCAGCTCCTGGGCCTCACAGCCCCAGCTCAGCACCTCTGCCACGTGTGCTCCTGCAGCAGCCCCAGAGCAGGGCTGGAGCTGTGCAGGGCTGGAGGTGTGCAGGGCTGGAGGTGTGCAGGGCTGGTTTCTGACACAGCCTCCCTGAACCTCTACTTCCTCTAACAGCAGCAAGTTCAGTTTCTCTCCTTCCCCTTTGTCCCCAACCCCACTGGTTCTCTGAGGAGGTTTCAGAGTCAGTGATGGGCATGGAAAGGGTTATGGATGGAGGGGAAAAAACACCAAAAATACAGCCCTGTTAGCAACATTCCAGCCCCCCTGACTTCTGTCCCTGCACAAGGCAGGACATCCACCACAGGCAAATATCCCCCAAACTGGTACAAAAGCCCTGCCTGGTCCCAGAGCTGCGCGAATCAACACACGGGGACCCCGCCCGCGCTGCCGCCAATGCCCGGCAGGGGAGCGATGTGTAACAAGGTGCTTTTAATGAGAATGGCTCTTAAAGAAAGGGGGGACACGGATGTTTGCAGCTCTGAAATAGCAGAAGGAGGTGCAAAAAGTGGAACAGAGTGAGCTCTGACGGGGACTCTTTGCACGCTGAGGTTTGCAATCCCAGCTCCCGCTCTCACCTTCAACCATCAAGTGATGCTCAGCTTCTACCAGAGGCAGTTGCAGCACTTTGTGGCTTTCAGGGCAGTGTTTCTCACACAGCAGGAATTCAAAACAAGGAAGTTTATTCTGATACCAGGGTTTTTAAAAAAATTTAATCGCATTTTCTGAAGCTGTTTGCATTAACAGCAGCTCTTCTCCCCTCCAGTGAAATGTAAAAGGAGATGGAAGAGACCAGGAGGAAAGAGATGGAGCAACAGGGAGGAATAATATTTAGCAACTTTTCCCATCCCTTGCTACTCTCTTTTACTGACTTTGTTTCAGTAGAAATATTCCACCCAACTCTTCTTCTACTTTCTTCCAGATGGGAAGGAAAGCTCCACCTTCCCTGCTGGCACAAGGGTTGGTTCCTGACTATGTCTAGCAGCCCAGGTGAAGGTTTGCTGCACAGATGGAGGCTCCAAAACTCGCATCTCTTCCTTCCCCAACTGCTGCACCAAAATTCGTGGGTGGAGGAAGATCTTTTCTAGCTCTCAGCCAAGGACCAGGCACCTCGATTTGCCTTTTTTTTAAGCCTCCAACAGCTGTGCTCCAGAGGTGGGTTTGAGGACAACTTCTCAGCCCTGGTTTGCCAGGGAATAGCCCTGAGCAGGTGCAGGCCAAGGGAAAGGGAAAGGAGGAACAGGGAAAGGGAGCAAAGGGGCAGCTCTAAGGGATTTAGCTCCCCATTAAAGGCTAACAATAGCCCACAGCCAACCCCATAAATGATCTTTATTTAACTCTCCCCTTGCCGAGCTTATTTCTAAAATATAGAATATTTCCTTTTATTTCTGTAAAAATGCTTCAGTACTGGGGCCAGCTTGTTTTGAACACCCTGTTTATAAACCCTGTAAAGAACACAAATGTGACCTCACTGCAGAGTGCAGTGTGTGCCTCCACTGTTTGTCATCCTCGTCCCACCCAACTCAACCAGTGCCTGTGCTCTGCCAAAGCCCCTCTGCCTGCTCAGCCACTCCAGAGAAGGATTTCCTTTACCTCGGGATGGAGGAGAGGAAGTTCTTAATGTTTTTCCCATGCAGAAAAAACATTGAAAATCAGCTCAGAAAGGCATGGACTGTATAAACACAGGGAGAGAAGATAAATGGGGAAGGCTCCCCTGCAAGCCTCAGGTGCCTGGAGACACCAGAGATGCTCACTTGTGTTGGCCAGGAGAGGAGACAGAGAACGTGGCACTCAGATCCTGAATCACTGACCTCCCAAGGGAGCAATTAACCACTGCCATGAACTCCCAAAGTGCTGAGCCCCGGGATTCCCTGGATTCCAGGTAATTTGCCTTCTGTTGCCCATTAAAGAGAGTTGAGAGTTGAGTGGGAAGGAGTTCCTGTAGTGCAGTGATCAGCTCTTCTGACACCAACTACAACAGCACCTTTCTCAGTTCTGAGAATTCCCCCAGGTTCTCCAGAACAGCTGGAAAGGAGTGGCTGCGTTAATCTCAGTGAGACCCCACTGCCAACATCGTAGCAGGGCAGCCTAAACCATCTTCATTTCACGGCTCCTTTGCAAGGACTGAAATACACTTTTCTCCTATGATTGATCAGACCTGTCCCGCCCTCAGTTACGTTCCTGGAAGTTCTCCCCTTCCACTGAATAAAGCACAGCCAAGCCCCAAGCTCAGAGCCCCACGGACGGGCACTGCTGTTCCCCCAGCCCGAGGTGTCCCCGGGAACTGCTCCACACAAAATTCCCTCTCAGCATTCTAAAAATACAGGTGAATCACAGCACCTGACTGTACAGCAACTGGCTGAGTGAGGAAGACTTTGTTATAATCCAGTATTAATCAAAAATGCTCCATCTCTCACCTCCCTTGGTGACATCGTTAACCAGCAGCCAAGACAGGAGGAAAACTGAGATAAAAATCAAAACCCGCTTTTGTGAAACTCATCCAAAGTCACGATCAGACGGAGTTCAACACTCCTCAGTTCATTTTCATTTTCCCCGGGCTTTGTTCCTCCCCTGAACGCTCCCCAGCCGGCAGCAGCTCAGCGATCGAGTGCCACGTTTGAACCTGGAGCCGCAACAGTTGCGGTTGTGCAACGCCACATCTGCGATTGTTTGCAGGGCTGTATTGTTCGAGCCCAGCTTTGCAATGACCACCCTCCCTCCGCTCGGGTTTCACGCTCTGAAAAAACCCCAACAAGCCTTCCAGCTGCAGTTACTTTAGCGCTATGATTTTCAGAAGAATTTTATAAGTATTTCGTTCCCAATCAGCTGTATGACCGCATCTTTATAGCCATGAAAATTGGGTCGGTTTTGCCTTGAAATCGCGTTGCCAAGCAGGGCACCCGTTGCTTATCACGCGTTTTATCGGGTTTATAACCGAGGAGCAGCGAAAGATTGTGCAAAGAGTGGAGAAAGAGCCCGAAGGACCTTGAGTCTAAGGGTGAGACAAAGGACCCCGCTGGACTATGGACTTGAGGGAGTTGCGCTCTGTGGAGCTGGAAACGCGATCCCACAGGACAGGGCGGGCACGGGGAGCAGCAGAACTAATCCCAGTTCCCCCAAGTTTGCTGCCATCCTCTCGCCCTCGCAGCGGGAAGGGCAAAAAGGGGCCGAACAGACGGAGCTTACCTGTGCACTTCCTTTTGAAGGTTTCATAGTCTACCCCTTGGTCTCCAGGGACGATTGTAGAGCCATTGTACTTAAACGTCACCCTTCGGGGAGGGAAAAGACAAGGGGAATAACACAGTTAAAAGTCACCTTTCGGGACGGGGGAAAGGGGAGAGGAATAACACATTTAAAAGTCACCCTTTGGAATGGGGGAAGGGAAGGCGAAGAATACGTTGAACAGTCACAGTCTTTAGGAAGGGAAAGGAGGAGATGGGGAAGATTAGGCTGAAAAAAACCCCATCCTTTAGGAAGAGGGGAAGAGGAGAAGGGGACAAGGTCTGTAGAAGTCACCCTCCGGGGAGCGGGCAGAGAGGACGGGGAACGCCAGCTGCCCGTCCGGGGGGATGCCGGGGGGCCACCTACCAGTTCACCTCGGTGGCATCGTCCCTGACGAGGTTGTACGCCTCCCTGCACGCCTCCTTGTCGATTTTGGTGGCCATGGGGGCGAAGGGGAGGGGGGCAGCGCGGAGCGGCGCGGAGCGAGCATCACCCGCAGCGGGGAACCATCTCCGCCCCAGCCCTGCGGGCGGCCCCGGCCTCGAACGGCGGCTCCGGGGTGACTTTGGGTGGTGCCAGCCGCTGCTGGGCCCGGCTGTGTATCTGTCTGTGTGTGAGTGTGTCCGTGTGTGAGTGTGTCCGTGTCCCTGTGCGGGCGGCTCGCCCCGTTCCCATGCAGCGATCTCCCCCTGCCGGCTCCCGGCGCTGCCCAGGAACGAGCCCGCATCCCCGCGAGTCCCTGCGCTCCGGGAGATGCGGGCTGACAGGCAAAGGCTGCCGGTAAGGCTGCGCTCCAGTCCCGCAGAAATACAGACAGGTCTCTGCTTTGCGGAACAAACAGCAAACAAAATAAACAAACAGCACCAGGTGATGTCATGCCCAAGCACTGGAGTTTTACAAAGCAGCCCTTAGGCATTTTAGTGGGTTTCTCCCCTAAACCCGTGGGGCTGGGTTTCCAATTTAATAATAAAAACTACATTCCATGATACAAACTATCACATTTTGTTTCTTTTAAAGTTCGGAGGGGATGCTCATTGCTTGTTTCACGTCAGTGCTGCCCATGTGAAGGCTGAGCAGTAGGAGCCTCATTACCACCCGGTCACTGAGTGCTGTCAGACATCTCGAGGGACAGGATCCCCTGCCTGCCAGGGACCCCTTAGTGCCACCCAGCCCCGGTGCTGCCCGCAGCTCCCTCCAGCTGCATCCCTGGATGACGTGAGGCTCCCGGAGCTCGGGGGCCCCACACGGGCATTGCTGCAGTGCATCTCTGATTCGATGAGGTCATAGGGAACAGGGGAAGATTTCTGAAGTCAGTGCAAGTGTAGGACACTGGGTGAATCACACTCGGTATCTGTGGGCTGCAGGCTCTAGATGATATTATAATCACACATTAACAGTTCTGGATTTATATTGATTTTCTTTCAGAACTGCTTTTAGGAACACTTTCATTTTTCAAAAGCCTTTATGCTGACCATTATCTGCTCATAATTTTTTTTTCTTTGTCATCTGCATTTATCATCCATTGGCACTTGCTGTTTATACCTGTAACACTGCTGCTTGTCCTTGTCCTTGTCCCTTCAATCCCTGATCCTCAGCTCCTGATGTTTCCTCGGGCAGAGGTGGGTGACTCCAATGTCATTCCCCTCCAGAGGAGAGAACCTCATCCTTGTGCAGGTCTCTGTGACCCAGTAGCTGGAGCATTAATTCTGTTAATTAGGGACTTCATGCCTAACACTTTTCAGTGCCAGATCCAAACATCAAAAATGCACATCTTCCTTGTGGGACCAAACCTCTTCTCTTTGCTTCTCTTCCTTGTCTTTCACACTTTTTCATGGATTTTTTTTTTAAACACATGGAGGGATAAGTGTTGTGCTCAGTTGCATCAGGCTGTAACTGGAGTGAGGAATTTGCCTACTTTTCTGACTTTGGTGAGCTCTGATTTGCTTTTCATATGGCAATTCTGAGACCTTCAGAACACCAGGTTTTCATCTTGTCAGGAAGATGTCACTGGCCTGGCAGTGTCAGGAGTCCTGACATTGTCACAGGAGTCCTTGGAGAGGAGCACAAGAGAAAGTGAGGACTTATGGACCCCCTCAAAAAAACATCTCCAGCAGGCATGAAGTCCTGGGAGTCTGGACTGACCTTCAGCTGTCTAGACTGTACCATGAGGTTCAGGAAGGGACTCAGAATATTTGGAAGGAGCTGAGCAAACAGGTTTGTTCTGCTCAGCCATGAGCCCCCAGGAACATTATCTTTATCCTGAAATACACCGCTGCAGGTGTCTTGTCCCTGTGTCTCTTTCCGTCTCCCCCACGTTTTGCTTCTTTTCCAATCTTTCTATATTCCTGTCCCCAATCCTGCTTCTCCATCCCTGTCTTTTCAGTGCAGGAGCAGAGCAGGGAATGGAGAGAACAATCTCTCCTTCAGGAAGAGGCTGCCCTGAATATTCTGGTCACAGTAAGCACTGGGGCTGGCAGCAAAGTGAGATTTCACTCAGAGAGTTGAGTGTCTTTATCCAGGTCCTCATGGCCACAAGGGCTGCTGGAGAGACCAAAGCTGGCAGAAACACTCCCCATCTCCAGACTCAAAGATCAATAGATGAGTAGAAGCCCACGATCCCCCCTGGTTTCCTGGGCTGTCCGAGGAGCTGGCTGGATGCTGCTGGCCCAGCACTGGAGCCATTGCCTGCAGAGGAGAGCACCTGGGGCCGGGGCAGGCGGAGGTGCTGGCACCAGGCAGCCGCGGTGGCTCACACTCCCCTGGTGTCACACACCGTGCCCATCGTCCTCTGCCAGCCACGGCAGCCCCGCCACCTCCTGGGACACGTGTCCAAGCTGGGCTGTCCTTGGTGAGCGCAGACAGAGCCTGGACAGCCACTCTGCTGTCCCGGTGATAACACACCCAGCGTGCTGGGTTAGCAAAGGGCTTTTCCCTTGGAGTGTTGTGGGGGGACACTGACACTGGACCTGGCGGGTCTGTGAGGTGTCTTTGGCACTGATCTCCCCCCGAGGCAGGGAACCTTCAGCCTGCTGCTCACCAGGGAGGGTTTCTTAATTTTAAGCTTCCTGGGCCGTAATGAACGAGGGCAAGCCGCAGAGAAGCAGGGAAAGCCCCGCTGGGGAGGTGCATTTCCGAGGTCAGATAGTGTCATGCCAGGTAAGCGAGAGGAGATGGTGATGGGGTTTCTGGCTGCACCTCCCGCACCCATTGCACAGTTTATTTATCACCTCTGTACAAACAAAACACACGGCGTTCCCTGCAGCCAATGCTCCTGGCACGGGCATCCGTGTCCGCCTTGCCTCTGGCCCTGCCAGCACCATCCCTGACCCGATCGGTGGTAGGAACAGCCCTGAGGGGCCCTGTTCGTGCATCCCGGGGCAGGAAACAGCCCCGAGCTCCCGTGATGTGCTGTCCGTGCATCCCGGAGCAGGGAACAGCCCCGAGCTCCCGGGATGTGCTGTCCGTGCATCCCGG
>VZTZ01042038.1:214345-234391 GCA_013400955.1 Drymodes brunneopygia | reverse complement strand
AGTCCGGAGCCGCCGCTGGGCTGGGCTGGGCTGGGCTGGGCTGTGCCCGACTTGTTGACACATAGGACCTTTGACAACAGCGAGGAACAGCCCCGAGGAGGGGAAAATAACATATTTTAATCCGGACATTTCCAAGGTGTCGATCAGCACGTGCCGGCCCGGGAATTGCGCTCCCTGCTCGGCTCGAGATGCGTGCGGGCGCTCCGGAGGGGCTGGCGAGCTGCTGAACATCTTCCTGTGCCTTTGTTGCAGAAGTGCTGCGGATCGGGCGGTCATGGAGGGAACCCGGCAGAGCAGGATCTGCCGCCCGCACAAGATAAGTGAATCCTCCAAGGTTCGTACCATTTGTGTCGTTTACCCCAAAAAAAAAAAAAATCCCGCTACAGAACAAGGAGGGTGGTGGGGGTAGAGGGTCCCCTTTGGGGGAATGTGAACATTCTGAGCTTTCAAAAAGAGGGATGGAAATGGTGGCTTACCTGCTCAAGTATTTTGGGTAGAAGTTGCTGCCTAGTGATTAAGGGAAGAAAAAGGAAAAGCAGCAGCAAATGGGCATCTGCTCTCCATGACTCATTACTCAGAAACCCACATCACTGCAGCACAGGAGTTTCACTATACCAAAAATTCGGGCATTAAATGTGATGTGTTTGTTTTTTAAACTGATCCATCTCGTAAAATCCAAGCTCGTTCCAAAAGCAAAGCTGGGATTGCTCTTTAGATTCAGTCTTGGTTTTGTACGAGATTGGAATCTTGATCCTGCAAACTGTGGTTGGCCACGAACTCACAGAAACCGAGCTGCTTTCTTTAGGTTTGTGTGGTTCGTTTTCTTTGTATCAAAGCTCTGTCTGCACAAATACATTGTTTTTATTTGTGAATTCACGGAAATCCATCTCAGGCGGCTCTTTATGCAGGTCCTCAGGATGATTTATAAGATGTTAATAACAGCTGTAATTACTATGTTCACTTTGTTTCATGCCAGTGCAAGCTGCTTTTGTGTTGTAGCTACAGGAACTGCAGAACAAGTACCTTGTAATACCAAAAAAAAAAAAAAAAGCTGGAAAAGAGAAACTTTCCAGTGCCTTCATCAGTCTTACCAAAACTGAACGAGCCAGATCTCATTTTCTTTTGCACCACTGATGAGCAACAGTGCTGCTTTAACAGTCTGAGAGTAATTAGATCTTTGAATCCAAGAGAAGCTGAAATTCTGCTCTAACACAATTGATGAAAGATAAATAGGACTAATTTTTAAATGCATCCCTACCAATATAATCTTTCCCTCAGTGCTGATCCTGTCTGCCACTTAAATGGTTTAGTCTGAACATAATGATAATTCATCACATTAAAAATTAATTAACTTGACAGCATTGTTTTATTTGCTCGCTTAGACAGCAGCTGTCACTATCTGTTAAACTTAGAATTACTGGATAATGCTAAGGCTGTTCTGCAGAATATAAATAGCTCGAGGAAGATGCTCAAGCTCAGTATGAAATTAGTCTTGCTTTTGAAATGTGCAGCTCTCAGCTCCTGCGTGTTGCTCCCTGAACAAATGAACTCAGCAAGAGGCTGGAATATGTTGCTGTGTTCTGAGTGCAGCGTGGAATGGGGCTCCTGGCTGATTCCTGGAGGAGCAGCAGCTCCACATGGCAACAAGGATTGCAGGAGCTCGAGTTGCCAGGCATGTTTGCAGGCAGGATTACGCTGCTGACTCAACGCCCAGCTCAGCAGAGAGGGATCTCTGGCAAATCTTATATTCTGCTGTAATCTTGTTATGCGTGATGGAGGCATTAGGGAATATTAGAGAGAAATGATCAGCCAGTTCCCAGGGATGAGGGGGAGGAGGGCTTTGGTTCAACCCAAGGATTTGGTTCAGTCCTGTCCCCTGTGAGTCACATTCAGGAGAGGGTGCTGCAAGTTGTTATTTCATGTCTGTTCATCTGCCACCAGCAGCTACCCCTGTCTGCAGCTGCCACAAAAGTGTGGTTTATCCTTTGCCCTGTTTATTCTTCTCCCCCTCTCTTCCACCTCCTGGTTTCTGCTTAGCCTCCTGTACAATATCAGCTTTCCCCAGCCTCAGGAAAACACAGATAAAAAGCTTTACAGTCCTTAAACCCCAGTTTTTTTTTCTGTTAAAGATCTCTGGCAGTTTTATTCCTCAGTGGAAGCCACTTTGTTGTCTATGCCATAGATCCCTTTTTAAGTTCACAGGTGTGATGAATATAAGGCAAAATAAAGAATTTGAATCCAGAAAGCTTTTAACTGTTGAAGCCTCTTCCCACAGACTGGTTTAACTCTGCACACTTGAATGTTCAGAGCTATTCCAACAGCAGGATTTTTGGCAGCTTGGGCTCCATTGTTTAGAAAAGACCATAGGGAAATAAAGAGAATCTGCTGGGATGTCACGCTAAGAGCAGCACATTTGGTTGTTGATTTGGGCCTCAAAAAGCCCCCTTGGCTCTAAGAATCAAAGCTTTTCCATCCAGGTGGGTAGAGAGGGTCCCACCCTCTCTTTAGATAGATCTTGATGGACTCTTGGCATCCTCGGATTTTCTGTCTTTTCAGCCCTTTTTTTTTTCCTTTGGGTCTTGGCAGTGACTTGTCTGCAGCAACAATTTTTTTTCTGCACAGAAGGAATAAGGCAAAAAGAACTTTGTGTAGGTTGCAAAAGGCAAAACTCAGAGGTGTGAGCAACAGGAACCCAGTAATGGCTTTTCCAGACTGCTGTGATCATGTGCTCTCTGCTCGGGGAGCCAGGAGAGCCACAGGTAATGAGGATTTCTAGGAGAAGCAGAAATTTGGTGGTGAAGGGAAGAAGGAGTGTCTGGGAGGTTTGAAGAGACCTCAGGTGACCTTTTCAGGTGTCACCTCTGGGAATGCAGCCTGGGGGTTTAGGACAGGGCAAGACTCAGACAGCCAGGGCTGCTCAGAGCTGCCTTAGGTAGGACACAGGGATGTGCTTCCATTCCACCCCTTTTCACTCCTCTTACAAGTTCCTGCAGGCTCTGCCTGGTTTGGATTTGGTGATTAAAGTTTTTGGTGTCTGCATTTACCTTAACCTGGCTTTTATTAAGAGCCATCACACATTTAATTCCTCCAGAGGGTGATCCTAAAGCTTCACATGGCATTCTGGACTGACGAGCAGTGTTCAGTTCATGTTCTGCAGGACATTGGAGGGATAACAAAATGTTTCCATCTTGGTTCATCCCGAGGCTGGTGACGTGAGTCTGTGAGAAAAGAGGCAAATTCTGTTTGCCTCAAAAGCTCAGTGACACATCCAGAGCTGGTGGTTAGAACTTGAGGGCCAGAGAGATCCCAAAAGGGCTCTTAATGGATGTGTCCTGAGGGCATTTTCCCTTTTCTTTAAAAGAAAAATATCTGCTCCTATTCATTGAAACCAAACCTACCTCAGCTTCTGGAAGCGAGGAGAAGCCTTGTGGGAATCAGTTCCCCACATGTGTGGCTTTGCACATAAATAAACAGCTGTTACTTGTGAGTGCAGTGTGTGTGCCTGGAATAATGTGGGAAGAAAGAGAGGGATTTTACCCTACCAGGCTTAGAAATGCAGAGTTCTGGAAAGATTTAAGAGGGGGTAGCTGTCAAGCAAGCAGTAACCCAAACAATACATGGGCTGAATGAAAATTTAGAGTGCTGCTGCGTGTGTGTCTCCCACTGCAAATGCTCTGTGAGCAGCTTAGCTGGGAGAACTCTGTAAGGAGTCATTTGGGGGACAAGGAAGAAAGGAAATGTCAGCAAGATGTCTCCGAGACAAAGAGTGGAAGAGTTTCAGAAAACTGTGCCTGTGTAACTCATCAGGGAGGAGGTTTCAATGCAGCATTGTGGGGGAAGGAAAAGTAAATTATAAAAAAAAGGGGAGTCGGAAGCAGTAAAAGCCTCTCTAGGCCTTTCAAAGAGAAGGTGAGGAGCTCGGGCTTGTGCTGTGTCACTTGCCAACTATTTAATGTCAGAATTTATTATAAATGTGAATGTGCAACACAGAAAAACTGTCTCTGACTTACTTATGACTGCATTTAGTGGGAAAGCACATCTCACTCTGGAGCTGATCTTGGCGGAGGTGCCAGGTGCCTGATGCTGTTTGTGTTCTCCAGGTGTACAGGTGGGATGACCACTCCAGCCTGGTTCTGCAGAGCCTGAACGAGCAGAGGCACCGAGGCCTCTTCTGTGACATCGTGCTGGTGGTGGACGAGCAGAGGGTCCCGGCCCACCGCAACCTCCTGGCCGTGTGCAGCGACTACTTCAACTCCATGTTCACCATCGGCATGAGGGAGGCCCACCAGAAGGAGGTGGAGCTCTTTGGAGCCTCCTACATCGGCCTCAAGGCCGTGGTGGATTTCCTGTACGGCAGCGAGCTGTCTCTGGACGGAGGGAACATCGACTACGTGCTGGAGACAGCTCACCTGCTGCAGATCTGGAAGGTGGTGGACTTCTGCTGCGAGTACCTGGAGAACGAGGTCAGCGAGGAGAACTACCTGTACCTGCAGGAGCTGGCCTCCATCTACAACCTGAAGCGCCTCGACTCCTACATCGACTCCTTCATCCTGCAGAACTTCGGCACGCTGTCCTTCACGCCGGACTTCCTGCAGAACATCTCCCTGCAGAAGCTGTGCCAGTACCTGGACAGCAGCGACGTGCAGCAGGAGTGCGAGCACGACCTGCTGCAGGCAGCCCTGCAGTGGCTGACGCAGTACCCGGAGCGGGAGAACGAGGCTTACCAAGTGCTGGACAACATCCACTTCCCCTTGATCCCCAAGAGCGACCTCCTGCACCGCGTGAAGCCGGCCGTGTGCTCGCTGCTGCCCAAGGAGGCCAACTGCGAGGGCTTCATCGAGGAGGCGGTGAATTACCACAACAGCGTGACGGCGCAGCCCGTGCTGCAGACCAAGCGCACGGCCCTGCGCACCTGCGAGGAGCGGCTGCTCTTCGTGGGCGGGGAGGTGTCGGAGCGCTGCCTGGAGCTCTGTGATGACACCTGCTTCCTGGACACCAGGAAGGGCCAGTGGGTGGCAGAGACGCCGCTGCCCGCCCGCCGGAGCCACCACTGCGTCGCCGTCTTGGGAGGCTTCATCTTCATAGCCGGGGGCAGCTTTTCACGGGACAATGGAGGGGATGCGGCCTCAAATCTGCTTTATAGGTATGACCCCCGCTGTAACCAGTGGATAAAGGTGAGGCTTGAGCTGAATTATTTCTCTGTTCAAAGTCCTTTATGTTTTAGAGTGTTTTCTCCTTTTCTGGAGGGCTCGTTAGAATAGTCAACAGGGCGGCACTTGAAAATGGAAAGTCAAGTTAGTTAAGCTGAAGCAGCTACTTGAGTTCTTTGTGGGAATGCTTAAATTACACAAAAAGCAAAAGAGTTCGGGGCAGATATTCAGCTTTACTTGGGATTTGGGCATCTCATCTGAGAAATTTCTGGTCAGCATCCACCTGCATCTCTTTATGTTGCTTCTGGGGATAATGCTGGAATGGACTCAGAGGTGATCGCATGATTCATCTCCCTCAACCAGTAGCACATATAAATCAGAAATGGGTGTGATGTGAAAAGGAAATGTCTCTGGCAATTGTCAAATGTCTCTGTGCTAAATGTCCCTTAGAACAAGCTCTTCACTCCCAGTCCTGCCACAAAACCCTTCACCCATGTGGGTTCCTGTTCCAGCCACTCCTTGTTCTGATATGGACCAGTTATGGCTCCTATATGGACCAGTTATGGCTCCTTTATGGACCAGTTATGGTTTCCTTATGAACCAATCGTGATTCCTCTCTGAGTCAGTCATCCTGGATGGTTCACTTGTGGTTTTCAGTGATTCCAATATCTGTTTCTCGCAGAGTTTGGGAAGCAGGTCCTATAAACACAAATGTTTCTAGAGCAATCTGTCTCTTAGCTGCTTCCTGTTTTCCCCTTGTTTGAAAATCGATGCTACTGCAGAAAAGCAGAAGTGTTTTATGAATATAATGGTCAAAACCAGAATCTCTCCTTAGCAAATAAAGGGAAGGAGCACCTGCCCCATCCTCAGACACAAACAGCCCTTTAGTCCCCTGCTTACCAGACACTGGCAGATGTCAGCGGGTTCTTTTCTTTGCCAGGTTGCCTCCATGAGACAGCGGCGAGTAGATTTCTACCTGGGAGCCATCACTGACATGCTGGTGGCTGTTGGTGGCAGGAATGAGAACGGGGCCCTCTCTTCAGTTGAGACCTACAGCCCTCAGAAGGACTCCTGGACCTACATAGCAGGACTGCCCAGGTGACTGAGCTGTTTGAAGAGTGGTGGTAAAGGCAGCTTGTGTGACTTTAGCTGATGAATGGGATCCCTGGAAGGGAGGGAAGAGGGTGCAAAACCAATGTGGCATCAGCCATAACAAACCCCAGCAGCATTTGGGATCTGAGCAGGCAGCGTGCCTCCTGTCAGCGAGGTTTTAATTTTCATCCCAAGGTTCCTC
Source organism: Drymodes brunneopygia (assembly GCA_013400955.1). NCBI lineage: Eukaryota > Metazoa > Chordata > Aves > Passeriformes > Petroicidae > Drymodes > Drymodes brunneopygia. The sequence continues at coordinate 227,947 of VZTZ01042038.1, read as the reverse complement.
TGGAGGATGGAAGGGAGAGCTCTGATCATTTCATTCTACAGTTCTTACAAAGCTTTTCCCGAGATTACTTGGAGATTTTCAGAAGCACTTTTCACATCCTGGTCAAAGGGGTTTGTCATTTCTTTAACCTTTGTCACCTTGGTGTGATGGTTTTCCTTGTTTCTCTGTGTTTGGCTGCTCAGGTTGGGTGTCACATCTAAACACATTTACCTGTGCTGGAAATACAGAACCCTGACAAATGTGAGCTCTCTCTCTCTCTCTCTGTCTGAGTTAAAACTCAGCTGTTCTGCTTTTGAGAGGTTTTAGCCCTGCAGCTCCTGTGGGAACAGACAGGACAGTGCTGTGCCTTGAACCAACATCAGAGCAGTGACTTTGTAAGGACAGCACAACACCATTCCCTTTGCTAGCAGCAGCCCAGATTGAGTTTCACATCTCTGGAGCCACAGGGACATTGGCTGTGTGGATGGTCTTTCCATGATGTCTGAAACCTCAGCAGCAGTGCTGGCTTTCCTGGTGCCATCACAGAGCACATTCCTGCAGTTTGGTTTGAGAGCCCAGGGTTTTTCCCTGCTCCCTGAGCTGCAGAGCTGCAGAGGCAGAGGCAGTCAGTGAAGGCACAGAAGCCTGTTGCCCAATTCTATTTTGGGCAGGTGCTGCAATGCGAGGCTGATCCAGGCTAACAGCTGGGCTCGAGTGCTCTTCACAGGCAGGATGCTTTTTTATTTCTGCTCACATGGGCAGATCCAGCAGCTGGGGCTAAACACCACAGGGAAGCTGTGTAGGAGAGTATCTCCAGGCCCTAAATCCTTCTGTTAACTAAGGTTACCTGTGAGATGTGTCCTGTATGGATATTTTTACTCATAAATGATCCTAGGGAAGCTCCCACAGTTGGCTTAACCCACCCAGGCTCTCTAAAAAGGGACAGTTTGTCTGCATATTCCTGCTGCTACCTGTGTGCTGGCTTTGGGAATCCTGCAGCTGCAGCATTTAAAGTGAACTTTGACTTGTGGGTGTTAATTTTTTATTAGATTGTCTGGCTGGTCTGCTTGGATGAGGCAACAGACCCCTCTTACACTGCAGGGAGTGGGATGAATTATTCCTGCATCCAAACAAGTGATTCTGCATCCTCTCTTCCTGTTGCTCTGTCCTTGTGTCAGCTCAGCTGTGTGGTGAACTAGACAGTTTCCCACTTTTCCAAGTAGCTGCTTCTTGCATGTTTATATGTCTTTAGTTAGATCTCAGTGGACTCTTGGCACCTTTGGATTTTCTGTCTTTTCAGCCCTTTTTTTCCCATTTGGTGCTGGGCAGTGAATTGTTTGCATGTTTCTTCTGCACAGAAGGAATAAGGCAGAAAGAACTTTATGCAGGTTGCAAAAGGGAAATCTCAGAGGTGAGCAAGAGGAACATTTCTGACACATGCACTGCTCCAGCTGGGTGGGTCTGGCAGATTTGGGGCTGCTGAAAGGGGGCAGCCCTTCCCTGAGGTGCTCCAGGAGGAGCTGTTGGAGCAAGTCCAGAGGAAGCACCAGGATGATCAGAGGGATGGAGCACCTCTCCTAAGAGGAAAGGCTGACAGAATTGGGATTGTTCAATCTGGAAAAGAGAAGCTTCAGGGTGACCTCACTGTGGCCTTCCAGTGCCTGAAGGGAGCCCACAGGGAAGGTGGAGAGAGATTTTATAAGGGCTTGGAGTGCCAGGACAAAGGGGGATGGCTTCCCACAGGCAGAGGGCAGGGTTAGGTCAAATATTAGAAAAAACCTCTTTGCTGTGAGATGGTGCAGCCCTGGTACAGGTTGCCCAGAGAAGCTGGGGCTGCCCCATCCCTGTGAGTCTGTGATTTGCTGACAGTGGGGGAAGGATGAGAGAGGATTCTGTGATCCATTTGAGACTAAAAGCGTTCTAGTTACAGTTCCTGCTGCCTGCTGCAGCCTTCCCTTCAATGTGCTACTCATCTGATCTCTGTTTTCCTCCTCACCACATGCTTTTTGTTCCTCAAACAGCTTTAAGTTCCTGTTTCACTCAAATATCTCCCCCAGCCCTATTCTAGCAGCAAGACTTTTCATGTAGAAGAAACGAGAAGCTCCAGTCCTCTGCTTCCTGACTGCCTGGTCAGGCAATGAATCCCAACAAAACTGCCTCTTTTCGTGTGTTTTTCTGTCTTCTTCCCTCCCAAGAGAACATGTGCAGGTGTTTAGGTCCTCTTGGGTGCATGGCCACCACAACCAGGCTGTTTGGTGCCATTCCTGACTGCTCCAAGCCAGCCACTGCCTGCAGTCCTGTTCCCTGGAGTGACAGGCACGCGCTGAGCTCATTCTGGGGCGTGGGCTTGTGTTGTTCCATCGAGCTGTGTGGGGTGGGACTCTCAGAGTTTGTTTGTTAAAGCTTCTATGCTAAACATCCAGAAAATGGGTTTGTTTTGTTGCTTCCCAAGGGTTAGAGCTTGCCACATGTGTGGAGATTTGCAGGGGAAAGGCAGTGGCTGTGTCCTTGAGCACACGTGCCAGCACCAACCCCATGTCCATGTTGCTGTTTGCAGCCTCACTCCTCTGAGGAAGAGCTTTACAAACTCTTATCTCCTCTTACCCAGTCTCCTTCCACCCTATATGGTCAAAACAACACGTTGTTTTCCCTAAGCACTCTCTTGGAAGCAGCTGAGTTGTTTTGACTGATCTAATGCTGTCTTGCTGGAGAAGCAAACAGCCTCTCGGGGCAGATGCTTTGCGGGGAAAACTTCAGCCAAGTTGTCCAAAGGGTGGACCTACTCCAAGCCTGCTCCAAGGGAATTCACTTTGCCTGACGCTCATTAGGGTCCTTGCTTGTGGGATACCTTTCTTCAGAGAAATCCTGTATTTTTTGCCCCTTTTCCCAGGCTCTGTGGGAGCAGTTTCTGTCATAGTTTCTAGCCCGGCAGGGAGCAGCGGTGGCTGATGAGCTTGGCAGAGCGGGAGGTGGGGCAGTGCGTTCTCGTCCTGAACAGACCATGAAAAGGTCTGCTGCAGACAGCAGCGAAATTAATTGAGTGGCCCTAGGTTAAAGTTTGGCAGAACAACTGAGAGCTGCTGTGTGAGGAGCTGTGTTGGAACAGGTTGGGGAGTGATGGTATCTGCTCTGCTGGTTGGGTCACGAACGATCTCGCAGGGCTGCAACAGGTGGACACCAAGATTCAGAGCAACCACAACTCACCTGGACTCTGGTTGGAGCAGGGGATTCCCAAAGCTTTATTGAGTTTGGTGTTCTTCTGTCTCGGACAGTAAATGGTTGGTTTTATAGCGTTTGAATGGTGTTAGTGGGTCAGGAACTGATTTTTCAGCCCTGTATCTGGGTTAAGGCATTCAAAATCGGCGCCAGGCTCAGCAGATGTTAAAATCAAATCTCTTTTCTCTTAATGCCTCTGCTGTTTCCTGGCCACTCTTGCAGATAACACTGCCAAAACGCTCAATGCTCTCTGTTGGAGGATGTCTGGACCCACTGTATTGATGTGCCTGTTCTGCTGCCCATTTAGAAATGCCCCTCTCTCAATCACAGGGCTTGTAGAAAGGATTTGTATCGATTGGTTCCAATTTATGCATCTATTTCACGCAGTTCCTATGAAAGTGATGCTATTTCTGATGAGCTTTCAGAAGTGAGGCGAAGTGGAACACCTCTGTGCATTTCAGGGTAACTGTCCTTTACTGGACAATAACAAATTGATGGTCGATTTGGTGCCTCAGATCTGATTGTTTCTGTCAAAGCACTCTCGTAGCTGTTGCTGTTCCCTGGACACAGCCATTGACTGAGGCAAAAGAACAAGATCAGTGCTTTTCCTGCAGCTGCCTGTGCTGGGCTGCATGCCTGTGCTTGAGAGACAGTGGCTATTGCCTGCTTACCTGTACAGAACTCCAGAGCAGGAGAACATTTAACCTACTTCTCCCAAGGCCACGCAAGTTTTTATTAACTTAGAGTCATTTTTTCCCCGAATGCTGAGTGTGATTGCCATCAGCAGTGCAGTAACGCCGGGCTCTGGGGTGGATTTGATGTCCTTGCATTGTCCTCCTTCTCAAAACTCCCTGGTACAGCACAGCCTCCAGGCAGTTTGGTTTCATGTGGGTTAAGTACTTTAGTCTGCTGCAGTTTGAAATGAACTGAACTCAAGTTGTCCACCCCATCCCAGACTGACCATTTTTAAACCCATTCCTGTGTTTGTAGAGAAGCACAGGCTGTGACAAGCAGCCCAGGAGCCACTGGAGGTGGACAGTCCTGGTTCTTGTCTGGAAGAGACCTTGAACAAGGTGGAGCAGCATCTCTGGGCACTCCACCTGCCCTGGTTTTTCTGTCAGGGGTGAAAGCCAGGGGTTCATGTGCTCAAGGTACATCATGTCCACCAGAAGCATTGACCGTGAATTAACTGCTTCCATCATGAGGCACATGGAGAGCTGTGGAAATTTTGGGTTGCATTTTTGGATAAAGTCCATAACTATACCTAAGTTCTCTCATTTTTTCCTCCTGTTTTTCCCTGAGAGGCCAAGAAGCAGAACAGCTGTGAGATCACCTCTGCAAGATCTCCAGGGCTGGTGCTCCAGCCCCCATAGTGGAACAGACTGTCCTGGTCACTCAACACTGTCAGCCCAAGCGTGTCAGGGATTTTCCTGCTTCTTGTAGCAGCAACCTATTAAAATATCTGATGCAGACAGGGATCAGAGGTTTCGGTAGGCATCTAGAATAATAACCACCTTTTAGCTCGTCTCAGAAGCGTTGTGCTTTCAGGGTAAATGTGGGGTTTCTTTTCTAGTCCATCTTTTCCCTTGGCACAGAAGTGCTGGCACTCGGGCGTGTGGAAGATGCTCCGATACCATTTGTGTGGCTCAGAGAAACCATTAGCCTGTGAAATAAAAACAGCTCAAGGTTCTCTCCACACGGAGCTACAGCGTGTTCAGGCACAGTTCAAAGGCTAAAGCAGGGCTAGCAGAGCTTTGTCTGCCGTGGAGATTGCGTTGTCTCGAGTGCCTGACTACAAAGGATGGTGGTAGAGGCTCGTGAGTGCAGCCTGATGAGTGCATTGCTCTGTGCCCTGTGGGTACTGAATCGTTCAGGCTCCTTGTGAGAGCCAATTTGCTGTGGCTGGTGCTGCATCTTTTGACACCCCAGCTCCCCTAAAAAGAGGAAAAAAAGATGTTCAGGAATGATATGTTCAAAGCAGCTGATGCTGTTCATCACCTCAGAGGTGCTGTGCACCTCTGAGAGCTCAAAGGGGTTTGGTCAGGAACAGTCTAATGGAAGTTCAGAGCAGCCTGGAGATTTAGGTTTGTAGTGGCTTTATTATAGATGATCAAAGGGGGTTTCCCTCTGCCTTGTGGAACCAGCATGTGTGGTGTTGCTTCTACCATCTCATTTTCTCATGGAGATCATCTCCATGATCTGTGATGGGCTGGGGTCTGCTGCCTTGTCTTGGGGTGACCAGAGGAGTTCCCACTGTAGAGCAGTGGTGGTAGAGCAGACAGATGGCTCACAGGAAGGACACTGCCTGTGCTGGGACTGCAGATGAGCTGGACTGAGAGTGCCCGTGGGTGAGAAATGTGATCAGTGATCCTGAAGCTCTGCAAGGGCAAGGCAGCAGCAGTTTTCTTCTTAGTTTCTCTTGGTTAATCCCTACTGGTATGTCTGAGAGGTGTCACGATTATTTCCCCTTTCTGGTACAGAAACCATTACTGAGATGTGGATTTTTTCCCTCTCTGGCCCTCTCAGACTGACGCAAGCCAAGCACTGGAGCAGGAAAGTGGGAGTGAAGGTCATGCCAGCAGAGCAGGATGGGCTATTTCTGTTGTGTGACACACTCTAGAGGATGCATTAAAAAGTGATTGTCATACCTTAGTGCATCTGTAGGATGATTTAAAAGTGGTTGTCAGGCTGTGCCCTCTGAGTGCAGAGCGAGGCCCTGGGAATGAGAGGAGTTACTGGGTAACCACGGGTTCAGGGAATCTTCTGCCTTTAGTTACTGTTTATTTGCTTTTTTAGCACAGTCCCTGCTGGAATGCTTGGGGTGTCTTGATAAAAGTGTCCTGATAAAATCCATAAGGACTGTCCCTGTTTGCCTGCCCCAGGTTTACCTACGGCCACGCTGGCACCGTCTACAAGGAGTTCGTGTACATTTCGGGAGGCCACGATTACCAGATCGGCCCCTACAGAAAGAACCTGCTGTGCTACGATTACCGCACGGACGTGTGGGAGGAGAAGAGGCCCATGATCACTGCCAGGGGCTGGCACAGCATGTGCACCTTGCAGGACAACATCTACTCCATCGGCGGCAGCGACGACAACATCGAGACCATGGCGCGCTTCGACATCCTCAGCGTGGAGTCCTACAGCCCCCAGTGCAACCAGTGGACCAGGGTGGCCCCTCTGCTGCAAGCCAACAGCGAGTCGGGGGTAGCAGTTTGGGAAGGCAAGATTTACATCCTCGGGGGCTACAGCTGGGAGGAAGCTGTCTTCTCCAAAACAGTCCAGGTCTATGACAAGGAGAAGAACAAGTGGTGCAAAGGGACGGACTTGCCCAAAGCCATTGCCGGAGTGTCCGCGTGCGTCTGCGCCCTGAAACCCAAAACAGAGGACAAAAAGAAAAAGACAAAAACAAAAAAGCACCAAGATCGAGGAAGATGACCACTCCTGGATAGCCACCCTTGGATGGTGGACTCCGAAAGGACCTTGTATTTAGGCATTTCTGTCTAACCTTTATTCTTTTTTTTTTTTTAAACGGGGTGGGGAGGGCATCTTCTGAAGCCTCAGAAAATGTACACTTGAATGTGGTTTTTGGATTAAACTCATGTTTAAGGTAAAAACAACGAAAGGAACCAAAAACTCCCCCTCTTGCTATACAAAGGGTGATGTGGCCAGAGAGGTTCTGCTGCTCTCCTGAATGTTAAGGCTTAGGCTTTTCCTCCTGTGGTTCATGGCATTTCCACACACATCGTATTATACCGACGTTTTAAGGGAGTTTTTAAAAACAACTTTTATACTTTTTTATACCACATTTTGCTAACTCCGTCTCTCGTTTGCCGTATATCCCGTTGTTGACTACAGAAGCTGCTGCTCTGTGCTCGTGACCCCGTCGTTGGCGTCAGGAGCTCCTCGTTTGATGATCTTTGGTCTCGGTGTGGCTTGGTCAGGACGCGGCGCAGCTGTTGGAGCAGCGCTGGCATTCCCAGCGTTGTCAGGCAGTCAGCTGGAATCGGGACTATTGTCACAATTCCAGCCTCCCCAGAGCCCAGCTCGCCAGCCGTGCTCATAAACACGCTTTATTTCAGTGACTGCTGATCTGCTGAGTGGATTTCAAGGGCTTTGGTTTAAAGTTCAGCTGTTATTTTTTCCTCAGTCCTCCCCTCCCATCTCCCTTTCCATGTATTTCAGATTTGCCTTTTCTCCCACCTGGTCTATGTGCAGGTGATATCCTGCTACCCTCATTCTTTTGACTTTTTTTTTTTTTTTCCCCCAACTACTTACCTCAACAATTGGAAAACACTAAGAAAACATTTTTGCACTTAATTTCATTCGAAACTCTGGTAAATCTAAGACCTACTACAAGCACTCGTGTATTGAAAGAGGTAACTGAATAAATTTCTGGAGTGCAAGGAGGTTATAGGTCGTTTCTTTAATGCTAAGAAAACCAGTTGGAATTAATTTTCTGAAACTCTTTGAGGTTTTTTTGGTGTTTTTTTTTAATTAAAAAAAAGCCTCAGGAGTCAGTCTTTCATTTGCATTAATGGATTTATTTTAAAGCCTTTGTATACTGCATGAGGTAATGGTTATCCTTTTTAGCCTAAAAATAAATTTAAAACAAAACCAAAAAAATCCCAAATCAAACGTTTTGGTTATGACAAACTCATTGACAAGTTTTTGGGCTTATTTTTTAATACCTGAAATCCTTGCCATGTTGACTGACAACTACTTAACTTTTTGGGGACATTTTCATGTGTAAGTATAGAACAAAAATTTCGAAGACTTGCTTTGTTTCTGTTACTGGGTTGCTTGTTACTATATCCCCTCTTTTAATGTGTTTATGTATTACATTAATGTCTGGGAACAATAAATCCCATTTAGAATATTCTATTCATCACAGTCTGACTTGTGTATTGATTTCACTGAGGTTTTCTTTCTTGATTAATTGGAAAAAAATAATCCTGTAATCATTTTTAAGTGGAGTTGATAATGGTGGAAACATTTCAGTAGGAAGATAAATTTAACACTCTGAAATAGAAATATAACTTCTTTAGATAATTCATCTTTTCTTCATTTTTCTGCTCCAGACAGTCAGAAGAGACAAGGGGGGAATGGCTCCCCACTGCCAGAGGGCAGGGTTAGATGGGATATTGGGAATAAATCCTTCTCTGAGAGGCAGGTGAGGCTCTGGCACAGGTTCCCTAGAGAAGCTGTGGCTGCCCCTGGATCCCTGGAAGTGTCCAAGGCCAGGCTGGACAGGGCTTGGAGCACCCTGGGACAGTGCAAGGTGTCCCTGCACATGGAAGGCGGGGTGGAATGAGATTAGTTTTAAGATCCCTTCAACCCAAACCGTTCTGTGATTGTGTGAAATTCCTTTTCATATTTTTGCAGCTCTGTGTTGTCCCTCCAAAGGCAGAGGCTGTGAGTGAGTGTGGGACATCTCCTGTGTCATTAGAGGCCACTGGGGCATCGCATTTTTCCATTGTTGAAGGAACAAGTGATCCCCATTTGCACCTCCAAGCCCATGGCAGGGGGCACTGCTAAAGGCACGGTCTGGCAGAGTGCCCCTGAATTTGGGATGTTGTGTATCCAGGTGTGGCTGATCACCCCTGGATTTGGGATATTGTTTGCCCAGGTGTGGCTGATCACCCCTGGATTTGGGATGCTGTGTATCCAGGTGTNTGGGCGCCCCTGGATTTGGGATGTTGTGTGTCCAGGTGTGGCTGATCACCCCTGGATTTGGGATATTGTTTGCCCAGGTGTGGCTGATCACCCCTGGATTTGGGATGCTGTGTATCCAGGTGTGGCTGATCACCCCTGGATTTGGGATGTTGTGTATCCAGGTGTGGCTGATCACCCCTGGATTTGGGATGTTGTGTATCCAGGTGTGGCTGGTCACCCCTGAATTTGGGATGTTGTGTATCCAGACTTATCCTCCCTCAGGAAGTGTCAGCAGATGTCACAGGGAGCTTGGAGATCACCCACTCTCCTGAGCACTCCCAGCTTTGGGGAATTGGTGTGCTGGAATTTCTGGAAAATGAAAGGGACAATTTGTGTGACAAGGGTAGATTTCTGCTCTGGTTTTTGAAGTCTGAACAGTCCTCTTGGTGAGGAATTAGGGTTGGTGGAGGAAAGGTGTATTTCCCTGGTTCAGCCTGGCTCCTGAAGCTGCACATCCCACTGCCTGCATCCTCAAACTCTGTGAGGCGTTTTACTCTTGCCAGGAAGCACAGCACGTTCTTCCTGCCCCAGGGAAAAATAACTACTGCTCTACCTCATTTTTACAAAGGCTGCCATTGCCAAATTTTGGGGAAAGCTCGTTTTACCTGAAACCAGGCAGCTACCAGAACCCTCAGGTTTGCTCTTCCCACACTTCCATGCTTGTATCGTGCCATGTCAAGGAGCTGCTGCCTGTAACTCTGACGTTAGATAACAAATCCCTCGAGGTGCCCTGAGGAAAAATCACAGCCTGGTGTGAGATGCAGTTGTTTTGAAGGCTTGAGAAAGAAGATGGAAATATTTTTGTTCTCGAGTTGAAATCTTAAATTGGGAAAAATGTGCTGGTGTCTTTCAGTGTGAGAGATCAGACTGCTTTCAGTGCTTTCTCCCAAAGACTGCTGATTTCCCGGGTGCTGTTTAGGATTCCGGATTCTTGTGTGACAGCAAAAAAAGGGGTTGTGTGTCTGGGGAATGTAAAGAAATAATGTAACCTTCAGTACTCTTTCTGAGAGCAATTTAACTTGCAGAAAACAAGCCCAGATTTGAATTGTGATTCTTCCCTTGCTGATGTCTTAGCGAAGCTCTGACCAGTAAGACAAAAAAAAAAAAAAAAAAAGCTGGCGTGACAGGCTTTAAATATTATTTCATTTCAGCTTCTTGAGCTATTTCAGTTCTCATGAATGTAATAATGAGTGAAATGCTAATTATTCCTTCATGAACTTATGGCTTTGGGGTGTCTCAGGGATCAGGTCAGGGCAGACAGAGAGGTTTTGCTGTCAGAGCACAGCTCAGCTACTCAGAGCTTCCTCCTCCTTGCTGGTGACACCACACAGGGAGGGACATGGCCCAGTCAAGGGGTTGTTGGTGCTGCACACATTTTTTAGTTCCTCCTGGAACTTGGAACAGGTTTGGGAAAAAATGTAACTTTGTTCTTGTGATGATGGGTTCGGCAGAACATGAGGGGAAGGTGAGGTAGAGACTTGGTGGTTCTTTTGAGGCTTCAGAAAAAAAAGAGATGACTGAATGAGAAGAAGACTCTTATTTAAGATAAGGATGAATAAGTCACAATTAGCCAGAAGTTCTGCACAGATAATTGAAACACTGAGTCAAGCATCCCCATGATCTTCTAAAGGCTTGTCCACACTTCAAATCTGTTTCTGCTTAAGCTTTTAACATCAACAAATTTGTTACAAATGTCCAGCAAATTTTGGAATATGAAGCCAGGTTTGTATTAACCCATTTTTGGAATGGAACAAAAGCTGCTGTTTGTGTCCTGTGGCTCCCACCTGCAGAACCATTCCTGCCCTGCTGCTCTCAGGTTCCCTTTGCCTACTCCCACTGCCTGCTGCTGGCCTGGGACATTTTGGGCTCAGAAAGTTCAAAAAATATTACCAAGCTTGGTAATTCTACAATCTCTGATCCTGACCTAGAGCTGGCTGGTTCTCTACTGAAAACTTAAAATATCCTATTTTTAATATGAGTCAACTGACCCTCCCTGTCAGTTTTGCTGCTGGCAAATATTTTAAGTAGGCAAAGCCCTTACAGGACCTAGAAACTGTTGGGATAAAAGTTCTGCATCTCTGAAGAAAAAGTCCTGGGAGCTCCTGAAGGTTTTGGCACCCGGAGGAAGCTCTACAAGGACAGCACCAAACCTCCTGCAGTGCTACAGTGTTCCCTCTGTCCCTGAAAAAGTGGGTGTGAGGATCCCGAGTGCTTCAACTCCCCAAAACTCACCCTCGGAAGGGCTCAGAAGTCATGTGCACCCATCTCCCGGGCACTGCCATCAGCACGGATCTCATGACCTTGTGAAATCCCACGGAGTCCCCAGCGCTTTGCATTTCCAGCAGGATAAGAGCAATTACAGCATCACCCGGAGCCAGATACCCTGGGAGTGGTTCATCCAGCTCCTTTATTTCCACAGCCACAGACCTCGTTTGTTGTTGATAAATTCACACGTTGTTAGGAACATTACTCCGTGAATCTTAAGAACGTGGATAAGCAGAAAGAAAAATAGGACGCTGGTTATTTTTTTTTTAATTTGGAAAAGCAACTTGTTTTGGAGGGATAATTCACAGCCACTGGTGTAAAGGATGGAAGAAAATACAACTGATTTGTGCAATGAAAGCTGTAATGAAATAACAGGCCACTAAAACAGGCAAAATTTAATAGAACTGAGCTGGAAACTTTGCAGCAGGCAAGTTGCATCAAAGCATGGTATTACAAAAAGAACCACCCTTAGATTATTAGGAAATATTAATGATAAAAAGTTAACAGACTTTTTAATTAAACTATACTAAGATGGGATAAAACTGAACGTGTTTTAAATGTTGCTGAACGAGACAGTGACATCTTTTCTGAGTTTTCACCCTCAGCTCTGCGTTTTAACAGTTTTGGTATTTGAATTTTCTGCTTTCCAGGCTGAAGACACTGTGCTCATTTGTATTTTGGAATAGTCAGTTTACTTAGGCAGCATTGTGGGCAGAAGGGAATTTTGCTTCAACCAGACGAGCCACGTAAGGGTTTTCACTCCATTATTTACCTTGTAAATGAGACTCCCGAGGGGGAGAGGGGCTTTCAGACGTTTGAAATGCCGTATGCAAAAAGCCTGAACATTTGTCTCCCTTTTTTGTTTCTGCCTTTTAATATTAACCAGCCATTTTCACTGCTGGTTCTGTGCCTCAGGACAGCGCAGCAACACTTGCGAGAGACAAAAGCGAGGGAGCGGCAGCTGGGTGTGTCAGCTGGAAGGGCAGAGGCTGATAGAGAAAATCATTTAGTGTCATCAGCACACGGTAAGTGTTGCACTTCACAAAACAGGAGCGACGTGTCCTTGTCGCGGAGACGGGGAGGAATCTTCTTCCCACTTTCTGTGAACAGCCAAAGACACAAAGTTCTTGTGTCCTCTTCCTTTTCTTCTCTTCAGCTTTCTCGCTGATATGAAGTTGTCTCTATCACTCGCTTGCTGGCCGAAGTAGACTTTTGCAGGACTTGGTAGTTTGTTTAGGGAAAAAAAAAATAGAGTAAATTAGCGATTAATTTGATGGATTCTTGCCTGGGGGTTTCAGTATTGTTGTGACTCAATCCTCTCAAAATCATGAGATTAGCTTAGTCATTCTTTTTTTTTTTTTTTTTTTTTTTTTTTTTTTTTTTTTTTTTTTTCCAGATTCAAACCCTGAAGCCATTCCCACCCTGGTTATTTGGGACAGTTTTCCTCTGGCATCATCTGGGCACGCAGCCTTACCTGTCACCTGCCAGAGCGACCCTTAGCACATGGCCTTTTACAGACGAAATCTGGACATCAGGAGGAATTTCTTTACAGAAATAGTGATTAAACATTGGAAGGGGCTGTCCAGGGAGGTGGTGGAATCACCATCCCTGGAGGTGTCCAAGGAATGGCTGGATGTGGCACTCAGTGCCCTGGGCTGCTTGTCAAGGTGGGGATTGGCCATAGATTGGACTCGATGGTCTTGGAGGGTTCTTCCAACCTAATTAAGGAATCACGGAATTATTTGGGTTGGAAAGGAACTCTTGAGATCACCCAGCCCGATGACCTTGCCAAGGCAGGGACATTTGGAGCAGGTGACACAGAAAGGTGGCCAGGTGGGGTTGGAATGTGTCTCCCTCAGAGGAGACTCCACGCCCTCCCTGGGCAGCTGTTCCAGAGCTCTGCCACCTTCAATGAACAGAAATCCTTCCTCATGTTGAGGTGAGAGTTCTGGTGTTTTAGTTTATGGCCATCGCTGCTTGTCCTGTCATTCAGTGCCATGGATAAAGGGTCTGGCACCATCCTGGCAAATGTTGTCCAGAGAAGCTGTGGTTGCCCGATCCCTGGAAGTGTCCAAGGCCAGGCTGGACTGGATTTGGAGCAACCTGGGGTGGTGGAAGGTGTCCCTGCTGATGGCAGGGGTTGAAACTGGATGATCTTTAAGCTCCCTTCCAACCCAACCCATTCCATGATTCTGCGATCCTTTTAGGCGCCGACCCTGGCGATAATTCACATGCATTAAGGAGCTCCCCTCTCAGCCGTCTCTCCCCTAGGCTAAACCCGCCCCGCTCCCTCAGCCTCTCCCAGCGGCGATGACCGGGGGCTGTTCCAGGGAAGTTTTTCGGGCTCCTCGCCCGCCTTCCCGCCCCGCTCCCCTCAGGGAGGCGGAGCCGCCGCCCGCCCTTTTCCCCGGGCGCCCTCAGCTCCCG
>VZTZ01042038.1:167881-214294 GCA_013400955.1 Drymodes brunneopygia | reverse complement strand
CTCCCCCCCGCCCAAACACTCGATAAACCCCGGCGCATCGGGGTGCAAAGGGCTGAGTGTTGCAAGATCGCCGTGCACGGGGATGCGTGTGCGGATTCCCCGTATCCCACTGGCTGAACCAGCCCGGAGATTTGTGCACCGAGTGGAAAAAAAACTGCAGTCGTGGTGGTTTTTCGCTGGAAGTTTACAGCTCGGTTCCTGGGCTAATCCAGTGTGTGCTTAGAGCGAATGATTGAATGGGTTCGTTTCGCTGTTTCTTTCCCTTGCGGTTTTTCTCCCAAAGAGCTTGAAAGCAGGAATGTCAGGAAAAGCGTGTGGAGCGCTGAAGTATTTTATTTGCAAGACTTAGTGAGACTTTGTTGTTAGCAAATAATAAAGTTTAGAAAACTGTGGTGGCGTTAAACTTAATTTTGTTGAGGATCCGTGTCTTCTGTCGTAGAAAGCACATTTCATAAAATGTAAGTCGTTTCGAACAGGGTGATGCTTTAGTATGAATTCTACGGGTTTTCTGTTATTTTTCTAAATGAAGTTGTGCATTGGTGGCACTGATAGTGATTTTTCCACTAAAAAAAGTTTGTAAACGGTGAAAACTATGCCGACATTTCTTGTCCAGCTTGATTTATTTATGTTTGAGCGAAAAACGTGAGTGATTTAGTTAATGTGGGTGTTCTTAAGGCAGTTGCAGTGTCTGGAGTTTGTTTCAAATTTAAGAATAATTTTAAAATTTTGTATCCTTCAAGTTTCATTTCAGAGTGAAGGAACCTCACTTTTGGACCTTTTTTTTACTGTCCCAATGAATGATTTTTGGAGTGCAGCTGTATCAGAAGGATTCAGTGTCCAGCTCAAGAGTTGTTTCACTCCCTGCTTTCTCCCCCCTCAGCACTCTGCAGTGCATGTGGTCAGTTTGATAAGTTTGGGGTTTAAAATGCAGCTTCCTTCATGATTTAGAGGCGTTAAGGAGGTGTTTTGGTCTGTACATAATTATGTTGATGTACTTTAAAAAAATAGTTAGGCTGATGATTTAGTTTATGGTGAAGTGCTCCGTAGCTGAAATTAAAACTGGTCTGTAAATTCATCTTTAGTAGCAACTTGAGCATAGACTGTTTTAAATCATCCCCCTCTATAGGTAAAGCTGGATTTTTACGTCTTGTGAGGCTACTGCTGAAATTATAATAAATAATTTGTATTATATAGATCATACATAATGTGGAACATGTATCATTTGAGAAGCACATTTGTAAGATACCTTTTAGCCAATGCTTTATCCATGTCATTATAAACAGCCCGTTTTTGTGTTTTGGATTTTTTTCAAATTTAACCAGTTTATTGAGATGCTGTCTGGGATTTATGTGAGTACATCTTCCAGAGCAGCGTGGTGATGCTGAATTAAGGTAACAATATTTTGGACCCTTTGGGGTGAAAAGCCTGAAGATAAGTTCAGGGATGCAGTTTTAGAGTAGGTGTTTCCTTTTTGTTTTAGGGTGGTAGTGTTGCAGATCAGTAGAAAAACTAAGAAACTTTTGATAAAAGTTGTCCTTAGCACAAGATAAATAAGATTATTGAGCCTTTATGTTTGTGTCATGATGCAGAAATAGACGAAAGTGTTTCTTTGTTCCACATCTCTAATTTGAGTGACCATTGAGGCGATTTTTTGTCACACAGGGGAAAAAACATCTTCAAGAAAATCCTGCCGCTCCTCCAGCTAAAATGCAGAGTCAGGTCTCTGCCAATGGATGGATTCATGGAATAGTGGGCAGAGATATTTCATCAGTCAGTTTGCACATTGTGACAAATGAATGCCGAAACACCATCATATCGAATATTTCCAAAGGGACACCGATTTTGGGTGGCCAGCTCAGCGAGCACAGGAGGGTTTGATAGCACAGTTCAGATACTGCTGGTTGTCTGTACCTGTATTCCATGTCACTATTTCATAATCACCTCAGGAGAGGTTTAAGTGTTGCTGTCAGTCTGCTGGGCGTGTGCTGACTGTATTCACAATCTGTCCTTTTTTTAAGGTGAGCTAGAAGTAAACCTGCTGTATCACTCCACGACACTAAAGATGTTAAGCTGATCCAGTTAAAACCACTTGTCATCAAGGACATCTAAAAATCTCTTAAAAAAAAAAAAAAAGACAGCTTAAAAACTATTTCCCTGTTTGGAAAGAATAAAACTCTGTAGGAACTGTATAAACAGTTGTTTTAGCCACTTTTTCTATTGTTTTTCGTAGAAAGAATTAGTACAGACGCATCATTTGTAAATCCTGTGAAAACAAGTTAAGCAGAAGAAAGGATACCATAGCAGAATGAATCATTTATGCTTGTTTTGTTCTTTCACCATTACTGTGGTGTCAAATGAACTCGGTGCCATTTTAAATGTACCACGTTGCCCCCAAACCCAGCTGAAGTGAAAACCAGGCGAGTTTGAGCTCGGAAAAAAAAAAAGCTGAACAAGCTCCTGAGCTGCTCATCCTCACCCAGGTTGTGTCTGGCCTGGCAACCAGAAGAACTGGAACTCTGAACATGGCATGCAACCTGACTCCCTGAAATACTGCACTGCAAACTGCCTCTTTTATGGCTGGCTTGGAGGGCTGCTCCCTGGCAGGGTGTAGTTTGATGTTTCCTTAAGCCAGAGCTCTTTCTAGAAGACAAAAATAAATAATAAAAAAAAGCAGCAGTCTGCAGGCATTTGTGCTGTGCTGCCTTTGCAGTGCCTTGCCTGATGTTTGTGGTGATTAGGAAATCGGTGTCTTGAAAATAATGTCAAAAAAATGGTTGTTGTGCAGCTGGATGAGTTTCTCTGCACAAATGTGTAAGGTTGGAGCGTCCTCATGGGCAGAAAGAAGTGTTTAGGGATGGGGAGGTTGGGTTCTGTCAGGTTTGTGAAATTCACTGAAGATAAGGGGGACACCCTGACCACAAAAGGTGGCTGTGGAAAGGGCTGCTGGGGAGTGGAATTGAGGGTGGTGTGTGAGTGCCCCATCTTGCTGCAGCTGCTGCTCAGTTGTGTCCGTGTTTTAAAGGGCTGAAGAAGCTGGATTTGTCTCTCTCCCCTTCTACTTCATTGCTCAGAAGGGTCTGGGCTCATCTTTTGCCCATGGAGTGAGTGGTTATTCCAGGCTTCTGTGATCTTGGGAATTCAGGCTGCAGCTGAGGCTGGGAGTTTTGGTAGCCAGAAGGGATCATTTGCCTTTCTAAAACGTGAATGGTGAATCCACTCCGAGTAAAGTGGGTGAATGTGGGTTGGTTGACTTAAAAAAAGGAAGTCTGGGAAAACTGATATAGAACGTAAATTTGGAACTACATGGCAGCATGCAAATAGGCTAAAACCCACAGGTTTTGTGAATCACTACTATTTATTCTGTGCATTCTAGACTGTAGCACTGATCTGGAGACTTCTTAGAATGGATCCAGCCATTTACCTATTAATAAATCCAGTTTCTGTAGGCAGTTGCTCAGACATCCTGGTCTTTCCATTCATGTAGCTGTTAAAATACTTGTAAAGTTAAGTGGGGTTTTGTTTATAGGTAAACTGAGCAGTCTCATTTCTGTTCAGTGATCGACACACAACATGCTGTGTCGTACAAAACTGCCAAATCTGTTATAATAGAAGTTGCTGGCCTTGGGCCATTGGATTATAGTCATTTGTCACTCTGATGCCATTTCAGCAATGTAGATGTTCATTTCCAAAGAATTAAACATGCTGGAACTGCGGTTTTTCTTTTTGATGGGAGTGTTTTATGTGTGATCATTAAACATACAACTGGGGATTAGGGAACAAAGGGTTATGCTTCATGGTGAAAAAAGTGTGTGTGTACATGTGTGTGTGTTTGTATATTCAGACATTCCATAATAGAATAGGCTGATATTTTAAAGTTGGGGTTCTAAACCCTACTTTTGTTTTATGAAATTGTAACATAGGTATTTAAGACTTTGTTTTAAGTATTTCCAATAATGGTGCTGTGTTGGTTATTTTTAAAACACTTAAAAGGATTCTGTTTTGTCAGTGCTCGTGTTAATATATTCATTAATGCTTTAATGAAGTAAAACTTTGATGTACATTAGTCTTTTCATTTTGTATTTGACTCTCTAATACCTAATTTATTTCCAGATGTTCTTGGTATTTTAAATACGTGTAAGAACTTTTCCGCCTTGTTTGACAGCATACGATTTATTGATCTTCAGTGTGTGCTACAAGGTCTGTTTTTCTTCACCTGTAGTTAGGCAGGAGGGAGATTAAATCACAGTAGCCCTAACAAAGTGTTTGTATAAGGCTTCTTTGAATCACACACCTTGTGAAAAAGCATCTGTTCTTCAAATCAAGAAGGGCTTGTTGAGATTCTATGGTAGTCACCAATGTCAGCGCCGTAGGAAAGAAATGTGCAGGAGCACTTTGGGGAGTTTTGCTGCTTGTAGTGTTGTATGTGAATTCATATCATGGATGGAAGCTTTAAAAGGATCACTGTGTGTTATTTGCATTGGAGTTACAGTAGGAAAGAAAGAGATATAGATCAACTGCCATCGAGGGTAATGTTAACACAAGCTGGAAAACCACTTAAGGGATCTGAAATTTTTTTACTTTGTTAAAAAAGTAAATACCCCAAGTGAGGCTCAGCTTTGAGGTGGAGAGAAAAATGCACGATCTGTAAGAAGCTGTAAAGAAGAGCATGTCTCTAAAGGTTGTGTGAAAAGATGCATTTAAAAAAACATGCATTCAAAGAATTCTGTGTATGAAAGATTTCTTATTTTGTTTGAACTCCGCTGAGCAGACCAGCAGAAATAGCAGAGTTATTCCCTCAGTGCACTGGGCATGTTTTTTCATACAACATTTAGAGCCTGCTGTAGTGATTCACAGATTTCCTGCTTCATTTTTCCCAATGAATGTTGCAGGCTGGCAATGGATTTGCTGCTGTAACTCAAAATACAGAAGTCATGTATCATTCATACAGAGAAGTGAAGGCTTCGGCTGTGTAAATGTTTTGTCTTGTTGGAGTGTGATGCCTTTGTAGGTCCTATAGCAACCTGTTACTGATAGGCAAGATACTGATAATCCTTTGAATTCTTGATGCAAGCATTAGGCTGGAAGGAGAGGGAAATGGAAAAAGTTCAGTTAATTTGTTTAATGGTAGGGGCAGGCAATTAGATTAGTTGTATTCAAATAATGGTTTTGGGCCATGTTACTTAGGGAGGGTATTTGGTTCAAAATGAGGCTGGAACATAGTGTGGGGTGGCCTTGTCATTTTAAATATGAGTAGATAGGGTAAAAAGGAGAGGGAGGTCAAGCAGAAAGAAAAAGAGTCATTGTCAGCACAGGTAACAGCTGAACTGCAAAAAGAATTAAGTTCTCTTGAGTTCCAGTCTACTTAGTCTATCCATTAAATTGTATGGGTTCTAATAATAGCTGGCTGACCAAAGAAAGTAAGAAATAGCACTCTGATGTCCTTACAGCATGGAAAACCTCACTTTGTTCTACTGCTGCCTTTAGGGTAGCAAAAAACTGTTTGAAAACTGTGGAGCACTGTAGTTAATTGATGCCTAGTTGGAAAAAAGTCAAAGACAACTTATTAAGGCAGTTTCCACTTTTTTAGGCAGTACTCGCTTTCTTCTCAGCTAAGGGCTGTGACCATAGACCATTGCCCTTACCAAGAAGTTTCAGCTTCCACATTTCACGCATAGTGAGAACTCCCTAACGGAACTTAAGACAGCAACAACAACAAAAATAGGGTTTATGCAGTTAGTGTGCTTTGAGAGCAGGCAAGAATGAGATACATAAAATTGTCATCCTGGCATTGCAGGCAACAGAAAATGTAAGTGCAGCAGAACCAGAAGTGTGAAAGAGGAGCAGTCAGCTCTCAGAGCGGAAGAAATAAAGCTGTTGAGTTTGCTCCTGTCAACAGGTTCGTTATCTCAGTCTCTTGAGCTTCACCACAGTCCAAACACAGCACTGGGTTGTGGTGGTCACTGGGTTGTGGTGGTCCCTCTTGCTGTGAGTCCAGGTAGCAGCTGCTGCCCTGGTGTTTCAGGTGTTGCCACAGCTCTGAGTTTCCTGAATTGGAGAGGATAAAGGCAAGGAATGTGTGTTACACTTGATACTAATGATTATCACATTAAGACCAATACGATTTTCTGATTTGGTGTAATCACGCCCTTGAAATAGAGACTTCCCCGGGCTCTCATAGTGTTGAGCCCTGCAATGATGTGGTAGGGTAGTTGTGCCCATTTTTCCTCCATTGCTTTGTGCTGCTGGCAGTGATGAGTTCCAGGAGCTGAGGCTTGGTCAGAGGGATCCCTCCTTTCCAGCTGCAGTGTTCCAGATGGGGCTGAGCTGTAAGGCCTCTGTATTTTCATGGTGATGTGACTTCATAGTTGATCTGAATTCCTCATGGATTTTTGTAGTTAGAAAAGAAGCTAAGAGCTAAGGTGGTTTTTAGCCTTTTTGTTTGCAAACCTTTTTTTACGTGTGTGTGCTTTAAATTGATTTATTTTTGTGACAGCTTGAAATAAAAAGCCCTTCTAATTAGTGAACAGCTGCTCATTGGTCAGGTCTGAGTGTCCAGCACATCCAGTGTGTTTACTGAGTAGCCAACCACATTTGATAATGGCAGACATCACTAATGTGAAACTTAAATCAGTTTGTATTTTCTAGTTCAGCTTGTATTTTCTGTCTTATTCGCAAAACAACCATTTTGAACAACTGCGTGAGCAATTCATTGCTTTACCGAGTGTCATTATGATTTGCAAGATTTCTTAATTAGATTTGGGACCAAAGGAGGCGATGTACAGCCCCATGAGAAGCATGTTCTTCAAAAAATGCCTAAATTGGTGTTGTTTGAAAGTGGAAAGTGTTATAGGTGCAGAGTGTGCAGAAGTGTGAGGGTTGAGGGTGTGGTTTCATCGTTGTTGCTCAACCTTGCCTGCATTGTGGGCCAGATGACAATTTGATAGGATTTCTGTGAGGGTCTCCAAAGCCATGGATGGATGAGGGAGAGGAAAGGAGGAGGTGCTGGAATTGTGGCCGAGCTGGTGGAGCTGTGGGGTGAGAGCAGGGACACTGCAGCCTGAGCTGCAGGGAGGAGCCAGTGCAGAGCTGCATCTGCTCCTGCTGGGTGTCGATATTCCCGTTCTGAGACGCCTGGATGAGCAGGCCAAGGAAGTGGTGACTCAACTCCTGAGGGTACATGAGCTATGAGTGTGCTCTGATCTCTGAGCATTGGGGGCTTTATCAGTTTGTCAGTATATTCTGGTTTCATCCCTTTTTTACTTGCAGAAAGCAAAATAATTTCAGTGTCTTTGCGACTGTAAATGTGTTGGAAAATATCTGGAGTGCTGTGTTGTGCGTTCTGTTCATTCATATATGCAAAAGAATTCTGAATGCTGATAGAAGATCTTGTACAAGGAAAGACATAAAGTAGCAGCATTATCAGTGTTAGTCTTTTGAAATGAGCTACTTAAAAAAAGTCTTAAAATTGTCAAAGTTTTCTTGCAGTATACCTGCTGCCATGCTCATACCCAATTTTTAATGCTGTCACTTAAAAATATTATTGTTTAGTGTGCTTACTGTTAGGGGTTTGGTGGCAGCAGTATATTAATCTGTGCATTTGTTTGAACAGCTATGTTGCATCTAAATAAAATTGTTTTGCAGATACTTAAGCTCTAAAACTGTCTCGCGAGGCGGTGCCATATGTGTGGTGTCCCAATTCTCATTTTAACTTGCAAACCCCTTCAAAATACAAAGCTGCTGTCACAGGTTTTGCCAGATCCTTTCAGGTTTCCACCTGCCACACGTTGGGCTGATGGAGGAGGTGGATGGCTGGGAATTTCCTGGGAATCAGAACTTGGGATGGTGTCCTCATGGGACATCCCCCATCCCTGTGTGTCACCTGGTGAAGTCCTGGAAGGAGCTGGAGTTCCTGCAGGAGAAAGCACAGCAAGAACCTCTGCAGAACTGTTACTCTCAAACTTCAGCTGATACACAACTTAAAATATTGGAGACTTTATTATGTAGTGGCAGTTGTGTTTCATTTCTGTGATCCCCATGAGTCATTTACCAATCATTGTGTTTTTTACATATTCTCTGGTTTATTTTTGGCTGTTTCTCTATGAGATAACCCATTTTTGGCAGGTCACAACTCGCTTAGGGGAAAGTCTCATTCTTCCTTGTTCCTGGCCACTTGTGTATTTTGCTTGACACTGGTTCCTCACTTCTTTAGCACTCCTTCCACCAGTGGAAAAAAATAAATTGAAAAATCATCCGGATCACTTTTGATCAATTTGACTATAATCACCTTACTGATCATTCAGCCTATAAAGAAAAGGTGAGATTGTGAATCCAGCAAAATGACAAGGCAAAAATCTCACTCATCCGTTGTTTTAAGCATTCAGCTCTTTAAAAATTTAGGGCTGAGATGTGAAGTTAGGCCATCAAAAGAGACATAGGAGTCCTGGGCAGGTGGGCTTAGCTGCTTTCCAAAAGTGCTAATCTGTGTTCCTTGTCAGGATGCAGTCCAGATAGCTAATTTTTGCCTCACCTAATCTTAGCCATCTTAAATCCTGCCCTGAGTAATTGCTTGTGAAAAGCATTGTGTGGGTGACTTGTCTGCCGAGGTGCTGTTAGAGACAGATTTTAGTTTTCCACAGTGTTTAGCTACTGTATTTCAGAGGCCATGCATTTCCCCCCACTTTTCTGTATATTCCAGTATATTTTCCAGCTTGCTTGGCAAATAGGAACAGCAATCTCCTCACTGCCCAGGGTGGAATTGCTCTCTGGGATGGGTCTGTATTGATCCTTTGAGATATTTGTCCTCTGTGAAGATGAGAGTAGTGGAAATAAGCAAAGAAAATATCAAACATACACAAACTGGTGGGAATCAAATGAAGATGCAAGCAGTCTGAATTTTTGTGCAGCGTTGCTTTGGATTGTTGTATTTTAGAAGCATAATATTCAGTATAATTTCTGTATTTAAAATAATAGGGTGCCACCCTGAATATTGGCTGCTGTATCTGCAAGGTTGGCGCCTTCACCTGCTTGGAAAGGGCACTCACTGTCCAGGCACATGGAGCAGCTCTTGAGAGAGGCACTGTGAGACACAAACCCCTGTAACTGAATTAAAGTGATTCCTCACAGCAGTAGAAAGGTTATGTGCCTCCAGAATTTTGGGTGATAGTTCAGCTTTTGGAGGGCAGAGTAGTCTGAGAGGCACAAAACCCTTTCTCAATTTCATTTTTTCTCCTTAGCTTTCTCTGCCAATAAGTTCAGATCCTCTGTCAGCTCTTCATCTAACTCTTGTTCCTCATCTTCGGCCTCATCAAGCCAAGTGTAATATTCTTGAACTACTTACAACGTGCCCATATTTAATGTTTCATTTCTTAAAACTCAGGTTCTTGCACTTTTTATTCCTAGAGCTCTGCTTCTGTTTTTTTCTATCTAATAACCTTATCCAAGTCTAGGTCTGTTCGTTTTACTTCTTTAAACCATAGATTTGAAGGATAAATTCAGGTATAGTGAGCACAGGAGAAAGGCTTTGCTGTGGCAGGGCAGTGCCAGCAGCTTTGTACTTTTTGAGCTGGAAGCCATTCCAGGAAAGCCGGGCTTTGTTCCGGCAGCCCGGAGCATCCTGCCTGGCCAGGGTAGGAATGTGCTGGCTCCTGGATATTGTGGATTGTGGGAATGGCAGGAAAGATGCATTGCACTGGTTTTCCACCTTGAGGAACTGAGAGAAGCTCGTGGAAACCAATCCTTCAGGATCTTAGCTGCTGGAATATCTGCTAAATAAAGATTCTATAAGCCACAGAAAAAGGTGGATTTATGCAGCTTGCCTGGAACTTGGGTGGACAGCTGTTTCAAGGCAGTTTGCTGTTTAATGTGGCCCAAGCAGTGTTCTCCAGATGCAGAACTGATTTTACCACCATGTTCTTAGAACTTCATCCCACTGAAGGTGTCTGGCACTGGAGGTTGCAGCCTTAATGATTTTAGTTTGGCAGAGGAAAAAAAAAGGGCCAACACCAAGGGTTTTCTGCTGGGAAATATTAGATAAAATTACTAAAGGATTGTTTTGCCTGCCCCACCTGTAATAAAATAGTAGTTTAACTGGCTGTGTTCTTGAGGAACTTCATGTTCCAACTTCTCTCTCCTCAGAGCTTATCATGCAATTGTAAATCAGAATAATGCAAGTCTTAATTATTTTTGTTCTTCATTATAGGGAGAGTTTCCAATTTGCACATAGACTCAATAACTAGTTCAGTGCAAGAGGAGCCTGCAGAGCTTGAAGTAAATGTGTTTGCTGAGTTACGAGCAACCAGACCAGAGCTGGTGTTTTCAAACTTTTAGAGGGTGTGAAGATACAGCTTTGGCCAGAGGTGTTTTACCAACCACTGTGCTTGAGTTCAGGACTGAGAAAGGACCAATCTCCCCGTTTGGGAAGTATTTATTTTTCATTTGATATTTGTGAGGTCTGCCAGCTTGAAGATTATGATAGGAAAGTATTTTTGTTTGGCTTGTATTTAGATTTAACATAGCAGGAAAACAGATAGGAAAATGTTACTACTTCTCTTTATCACAGGCAGATGTTCTGTGGGTTTGTATTGCTGGTGGAAAGGTGTCAGAAATTCCTTCTTTTGCTCTCCAAAGAGCCAAGAGTTGATGTAATCACCTCTCACAATTCAGTTGTCTCCCTCTTGCTCTTGCCTGGAATGCACTTTGCAGGTATTTCTGCTGTGGTCCCCAAATGCCTGCTCTTCATTGCAGCTCTTGTTTATAACGTGTGTTTCTACCCTGGGTCCCAGGGGAAGGTGCAGGGAGGGTATTTTCTCCTCAGGAACACCTGATGATGTGTCACAGCATGCAAATTAAAAGTTGTGTATAAAGTGTGGATACAATTCTCCTGTCGGGGCCATTGCTTTATGATCACACACAAGTGCTACAGTTGCATTGCTCTCCTTGTTCTGTGATTATTTACAAAATAAGATCCTGCGGGTTTTGGTGGGCTTTTTCTTTATTGTTTTGTAGAACAGAAAAATATCAGTTGGGGAAAATCTGAAATGCAGAGCAGCAGAGGTTTTCTGCTGGTATGGGAAGACAGGGAGTCTTTCTGGAGCAGCTCACTCAGAAGTGCAGTGGTGTCTGTGAGATAGGTTGGTTTTTATTCTTCCACTCCCTTTTTCTCCCCCCTGCTAACTACACTGACCATTTTCTAGACAACTTCCTTGGGCTGGGTGCACTTTGTGGCAGCTGCTGTTAGATTTAGAGGAATGCCAACAGGCACCTCATTATTGGAAAGAGAATGAGGAGCATACGTAAACAGAACTTGTTTGGGTGTAAGAAATTGGCTCGTCTTTTGGCAGGGTTTTCTATGGTTATTGTTCAGTTTGTTGCTCTGATTTGAAATGCGTTATATAATTGATAAAAAGAGCACAACCTGCTCTGCTTTTGTGAATATTTGAGTTAAATATTCAGGATAAACTGGTGAGATCCATGTTGTGCCCCCGTAGTTACACCAGGCTGTAGGGGCTGTTTGGTCATGAAGCCTGTCCTTCCAGTAATGTGACAGTCACAACTGTGCTTCCCTACTAGCCAGAGATCTGGCTTTTCTTCTGTCCAGAAAATGACTTTTTGAGGGTGATAATTCTTCCTTTTTTTCATAAAGGAATCAAGCCCCTCAGATCGATTCATATGAAATGTGTAGAAAATCTGTAACTTTCTTCAGCTGTAAGAATTCTATAAGAACATTCAAAAAAACCCTGAATTGGGGAAAAAAAAAAAAAGGGAAGGTACAGTCACGCACTATATTTTTGAGCCTTTGATAGCTTAAATGGTGGGCAGGCAGAGTTGCACTGACTCATGGGCTTAGGTGACCTACATTTACCTAGCTCTGATCTTTCTCCAGGCACTATGGAGATGTGTTAATGTTCTAGTTTTGAGCTGCAGGCTAATGATAAAGGACTGGCAGCTTCACTGAGAGTTTCCTCATGGTTTGTTGCATTTTCAGCTGTTAAAAGTTTTCATGTGCAACTGCTCCACCTTAAAGTTCTCTTTCATTTGCATACGTTTGTGTTTATCAAAGTCAGCTTTATTTTTTTCGTAAAGAGGATATATTGACATATGCTTGGCCTAAAATATTATTTAGGCTGTGCTACAACTGTAAATATGTGGCCAGTGGTTTTCATAGCTCCTGGTCATGGGATGCTGGTTGCAAATTTAAAATCTAAAAAGAGCCCAAACAGCAAACCCAGTTTTCAGTTTCACAGTTTTGTCTGTGCTTTTTAAAGTATTTTAGTAATCCGTTTCTTGAGATTTGGGAGTTTGTAAAACCTTGTCTCCAATTAAGGAATCATCTGTGTGCTAAGACTTGATGAATTTCGTCTCAAAGGAAAGGACAACCTGAGGGAAGGTTGCTTTTTCCTACATTTTCCATTAAAAAGCTGATAAACCTTGAGAAATTGGGAGAGAAGTAAAGGGTGAGGAAGCAGTGCCTTGTTTGCTGCGGGGATGACTAATGGGAGAGTGTTTTCTCTGCTAATAAAACCCGAGTGCAGTCATATGCATGTGCCCTTTTTTCCTTGCCAGAAAAACACACTTCTGTCTGAATGCTTCCCTTTCCTGCTCTACTCCAGCCTATCCCAGAGCTGTTAGAGTAAGTTCACTTTGTAAGAGTAGCTTGGTGGGCAAGATTATATATAATATATATACATATGTATAGCTTAGGGTATACATCAGCAATTTCATCATTTCAGTTCAAATACGAACTGGTTCGACTTGTTCGTCCTTCTGCTTAGACATTTAGTGGTGGCAAGGAATAATCTGGCTGTAAAAGCTGTATTTTTAACTTCTTTATGGAAAAGCAGTTGAAGTGGGAGTATTTGCAGCTTAAACTAATTTGACTGAAGATCTGAAGCTGCTGGGTGGTAGATGAAAGCCACGTTAATGCTTTCTGAAAGCTGAAGTTGACACTTCATTTTCCTGGCTTTCTTGTAGCGCAGGTGATCCCAGGATGATGATGCAGCAGCAGTGCTATTTCTACCTATTTTTCTAGGACAAGCAGCTGTGGAACACGTACTCATCCTCCTTTTATTCCTCCAGGACAGCGTTCGTGCTGCTAGACAGGAACACCAGTGGAGATTTCGTTCCAGGCAGTGGGGTAACATTAGCATTCATTTTTTAAAGTGGTTAAGGGGACCACAGCAAAAACCAGTCAGCAT
The DNA here is from genome assembly GCA_013400955.1 of Drymodes brunneopygia. NCBI lineage: Eukaryota > Metazoa > Chordata > Aves > Passeriformes > Petroicidae > Drymodes > Drymodes brunneopygia. The sequence continues at coordinate 201,101 of VZTZ01042038.1, read as the reverse complement.
GGGGAGAGCTTGCAGGTTGGGTATTTTAATCCTTTGGGGTCTTTTTCCCCCCTCCTTGGAATTAGTTCTGTTGTTTCTGCTTTTATCTGCATAGTTAAGATGCTGCTTGGTGATCAGGGTTATTACACAAATCTGAAAGTACTTTTACTTTCATTCCTGAGCGGTAGAAAACAATTTTTCTTACGTAAACTTGCTTGGTTAAATCATTTTATGAAATTTGTGTTAAAATCTGGCTGCAGATAATATCTTGAAGATGTAAAGGGGCTGTTATTGATGAAATGATTTGTTCCAAGTGCTGTATAATCTCCTGGAGTGCAGCTGGATGTTACACTGCTGTAATCACATTGCAGAGATTAAGTTAGAAACTGATTCCAGTTTTGTTGTGACTGGAAACACCAGCGGCTCACAATCAGCAGGATTTGGGATTTACTCTAAGGAAGGTGTTTAACATGAGTATTTTTCTAAAGAGTATTAACTTTGGCAGGCAGGATTTCAATACAGGGAACTTGATTCCTTGCAGCATGTCAGTCTGAACATGGAAATTGGTGGCAGAGGCTCAGCAGTGAGCTGGAAACACTATGCCAGCTTAATAATCTCATCCATTCAATATTCCTAACTTGTATTATACAAAAAAGAGATTGCAAACATCTTACACCTTTAAGAGTTTTCTCATCTGCAGAGTATTTGTGTAATGTTCTAGTCTTATAATTTTAACTTCAAAAAGGGAGTAAGCAGCTGTTTTGTCCTCTCTTCAGTCACACAGGAAGCAGTTCAGAACTGCAGTTCTATCTGGTTGTTTCAGTTATTTTTAAGAATTCAGTTGTTTGGGTTTTTTGTAGTCCCAGGAGTTATGACACTATTTTGCATCCAGTGCATCCAAACTTTAATTGCAAAATCTTGATAGGTGGAAATAAGGGAAATTAATTAAATCTAAAGTACTGGAGCACCTGTGTCACTGGCAGCTTCATAAGAAATGTTTTAGAATTGCATAAGGTATGTTTTATTTTGCAGTTTTTTCTTTAATTAATATGCTGGTTGTTGCTAGTGTCAATATCTGAAGGGTAAGATTTTAGGTCTGTCTTGTCTAAAACGATCCAATATTTTAGGTTTATTCAAACATTGTTAGTTTTATTTTCATCCTTGGTCTCATACATGTGACATCTGCAAGAAGAGATTCACTTTTGAAAACTCCCAGAGGTTCAGAACTTGTGTATCTTGAAACCAGTGTTTAAAAAATCAGGTGGAAAGAAGCCCTTGGGAATAATTGTCTGTTCAAAGTGATTGGTTATGGAACCTCAATATGGAAGATACTGGATGGAAAATGCATTGGAAAATTGTTGGTCATGCAGTGTAAGCAAATACTTCTATTGTGTTGGTGTGTGTTCACTCACAGTAGTTAAATCACAGGAATTTTAGTATTTCTGTTAACATTATACCTCTCTGGTCAATGGTCAAATTGGGTTACAGCTGAGAATGCAGAATGGAGTAGATCCATCAGTATGGTTTGGGTTTGGTGGTGTTTTTCCATCCCAAAGGAGAAATTTGGTAGCCCTGAGGAGGAAGTGGAAAGGTAGCAGAGGTAGAGCTGTCCTGTGTCCTCTTTGCAAGAATTCCACAAAGCCTCCTTCTTCCCACCCACCCCTGCCTCCCCCAGAGGAGGTTCTTCTTTCCCAGCTGGCTTTTTATACAGTTGCAAGTGGAAGGTCACTGGGATTTGTTTGATACTGTTTTGATACTGCTTTTAATGTGTGACAGAAATGAAGCTCCCCAGGCTGAGGTGTCTGGAAGGACCCTTGAGCAGGGTCAGTGATGACTCTGCAGAGTTGAATCATCCAAGGAGGAGAGTGAGGAGTGCAGCGTGAAATATGTGCTCCCAAAAATGCCAGAGGATTCCTTCCCAGGAGCCAGGACAGAGAGACAGCTCTTCTAGGTTGTGGAGAGGTTTGAGGAGAGGGAGGGCAGATGGGACTGAGTTAAGCCTCTTAAGGATTAGGGGTCTTTAAAAGTAAGTCTGGGGGTATCGTTACATTCGGAAATTTTCAGAACTTTCTCCCAGTGTTCTCTTTAGATTTTCTTGGTGTGAGACTGGATCTCCTCAGCTTTATCCATGCTCTCCTGTGAGTGAACACTGACACCATTGACTACTGTTTAATGTGCTTTTCAAGCAGCTGCGTTCTTGTCTGAGGCTATAAATCAAAATCAATTCTTGAAATCAGCAATTGAATGTTAAACAGTGTTGGAGAAGTCTTGATTTTTTTTTTTAATTTTGTCTTAAAATGAAATTTTTGTAGAGCTATTAATTAAACTTCAATGTTTGAAAATATTCTTTAATATTTTGGGTTTATATGTTGCCAGATCCCCCAAGTTTGTGTTATTGATGGGAACAGGCCTGGCTGTTGCTGCCTGGGCCAGGTGAGCTCTGTGCTCACTTCCCTCGGGGAGCTGTGCAGTTGTTGGTGCAGGTGAAAGGTTGTTGCTGCCTTGGCACAGCAGTGATGGTGCAGGACAAGCAGCTTATCTCCAGCACAGCACAATCTCACACCTGCTCCAGGGCTGACCCTGAGCTGTCTGTGTCTCACTCCCACTTTTCCTTGGAGCTTGTGAAGTCCGTCTGTTATCCCTGCTTGGGACCTTGAAATGGCGTGCCATACAGGATCAGAGATTGAGCCAGTGTGGGGCAGGTGAGCTGGGCATCTAAACTCTAAGCTTGCAATGGGGATGTGTTTCTTACACATTTGAAAATATTAAAATTGGCATTGAAATCGTCTGAAACGGGTTTGGCCAAGCTTTAACACGTGCTGATGGATCTCTGCCATGTGTTAAAATGTTATTTATAGAGTGCAGGAGAAATTAATGCTGATTGTGAGTAGCTTGGTAAGTTGTGTAAATAATTTAATTTGTTGTCTGGTGTTCCAAATATTAGATTTTATTTTGGAATAAAGTTTGGGAAAAAAGGCAGCTTTTGAGAATTTTGAGCTTCGGTGTAGTAGTTTTGAGGATGCCGACTAGGACCCCAAAAGCTCATGCTGATAATGAGGTTATTCTTGTAAGGGTGTGCTACTTTTTATAAAATCTTAGTCTGCTCTTGCTTAAAATTTCTTATTACTTGGCCCTTTCAGGTGCAGGAAAACCTAAATTTGAATTAAGGGTGCAAGGTAAATACTGCAGCTCTGCTGATGCTGTTTTAGAGCTAAAACAAGTATTTTCTTACACAGAACTCGCAGAGTGCCAGGTGCACTGATTCCTTGGGATGGATGGATGGATAGATGGATGGACAGCAGGCAGGGAATTCAGTGTCTTCCGAATTGCTTAAAATGTATTGCTTTTCTCCCTCTCTGAATCCTTTCTTTTTTTGGCAGGCATTGTTATACTTGCCAAGGGATGTGATATCACGGTTCTTTTTCACTCGAGTGCGTAGTTGTGCCTTGAAAAGGGTAGAAAATTCTGTTCAGCTTGCAGAAGTTATTTCTGGAGAGATGAGGCTGGCTGGAGGCAGAGGAGGTTGGTTAAACTGGGCAGGTTTAGTGCCATCAGTCCCATGGCCTTAAGTTTATTTTGGAACAGTATTTTTCAGTTATTGTGCAGGGATCTTTTAACTGGTGATTTAATGCAGGTGTAAAGCACTGGTAAATAAAAACAAATAGATCAAAATCTGTTTATTTCAAGCCTGAATGGGATGAGTTTTTTGAGCTTCAGTCTGACAAGGACTAGATGTTGGTAAATATTTAAAGTCCTGTTTTAAATTATGCAGGAAGAGTTGCATTGACACAAATTTCTCTATATGAATACACCATTAAAACAGTTCATTAAGATAGTATTAATGATCACTTTGTTCAATTTTTGTATTGTGCTTCCTCATTAAAAAAGAAGCTCAGAAACAAATTCCAGGCCTCTGATACTTTGCTTAAAAACGTTGGTTAATGAAATGACTGTATTATATTATTACATGGAGGAATTAGGGTTGGATTTATATAACTTTTAATAGACTACACTCAAGATTTTATTCTCTTGCATGACTCTATTAAAATACCTCTTAAAACATAATTCAGTGATGAGTCAGCAAGTGATTTTCTTAGTTGTGTTTTTTGCCTATGATAAATTCTAGTTCATATGTTGCTGAATAAAAATGCCTTGGTTGTACTGAGAGCATAAACCAAGCCTGAGTCCTGTGCCAAGAGCTGTGAAACCACTGGGGTACAATTTAGGGATCTGTTGGGTTTGGGTGTTGGACTCTCCCTTGGAGGGCAGCAGTTGGCTGTGGGAAGAGTTTTTGGAGCATTAAATGTTTAACTGTTCTTCACCCTTTGAATCACAGATGTTCCAGTTTGTTTTGACTGTTAGGGTTGTTTGTAGTCTAAACCAGATTACAGAAGTGTTTTTTTAAAAACTTTGAAAGCCATTAAAATGGGCACACTCTGCCACACGTAAAAGTGAGGTGCTTATAAATCACTTTTTGTGTAAGAAAAAGTATGGTTTGTAATTGCTGTGGAATTTGGCTTTCAGTTAAGCTTTGAAATTTATGAATGTAGATGGCTGTGAGTCGTGTAAACAGCGAGTTCCTTTGGAATAAACCACCTAAAATCTGGGAAAAAAATCATGTGATTGGGTTATTGTGTGTGCAGTGTGTGACAGCAGGAGAGATGAATTCCCAGATTTTAGGAATTCTTTTCTCTGGCTCAGCTCCCACTCTGGTTTGTTGTGTCTCAATACAGCCAAGTTGAGGATTTACCACGAGCAAGATTTGACTGTGCTGAGAAAACTTTTCTGATGGGAGGGTGGAGGAGACAAAGAACTGTCCAGAGTGACCCTGGGAGAACACGGAGATAAACGGGAGTGGGGGCTGTGATGTTCTGGGCTGGACTGACCTGCTTTTATCCACATGCCAAGAGTGGTGTTTTTCAGTCCTCTTCATCTGTTTTGTCAGTTTATCCAGCTCCTTGTATAACTTCTTTTTGTCCTAACATCTCTATCTTGAGTGTTTGGGTGCTATTCATCAATACAGTTTACAGAAACTTCCAGGTGTTGTGAAATGTCAGCAGCTCAGGCCTTTTTCTTTGCAATCTTTTGTTTTCTGTAAATTAAATATAAACTCTCATTTTAGTGTCATTTTCTTGGTGGTCTTGTTAGGTACTTTTTTTCAGAGAGTATCTAGATGGAAAATACCTGAAAAGCTGCAGGAAGATAATGTCGGGGAAAGATGTTTTAGGTTTTTTATGGAGAATTTCAGGCACGGGAATAATAAAATTGATGATTTTTGTATTTTCCTACATCTGAACAGTTTCAGTTCTTTGTGCCCTCAGGTACACTTAGTCTCCTGTAAGACTAAGACTCTGGAGAAATAATTCTTGTGTTTTTCTCTGTTGTGAGGGGTGGGTTTAGAAGGCAAAGCAGCCTTTACGTGGGGCTTGTATTGATGCAACTCCTCGCCCCACACAGTGGTTTTAAACTGGTCACAGGGTGAGGAGCAGTTTGTGAACATCTCCAATGGGAATTTGAAGGAAAATGCTTTGTATGCAGTTTTAAAGCCTCAAGTACTTGGCTAAAGGTGTAGGAAGAAACCAAGATGGGAGTTGGAATGCAAACAGGTAGAGTTTCTGACTCTCAGCACATGGGTCTTTTTGAATTCTGGTGTCTTAATGGATTTTACTATGAATTTATTAATTGTATTGAATATAAATAGTTCTTTAACATAGATCCTTCTCTTTTATTTTCAGTATATTTTTGGGGAGTTCAGCCCTGATGAATTTAATCAGTTCTTTGTGACTCCACGATGCTCTGTTGAGGTAAGATCTACTTTAAACTTCTTTTAGAGGTAACATCTGAAAGCTCCATCTCTTTGTGTGAATTAGAAATACAAAAATACAAACACTTTTTTATCATTCACTTGACTTGCTAATTTACAAACTGAAAGATACTATTGTGCAGTCTTCTTTCCATGTATATGGATATTTATTTTTAGACATAAATGAATGATTCCACCTTCTGCTTGTGATTATTCAGAGCTGGACTAGCTGACAGTAGTAATGGGATGTTGACAATGAATTTTCCAGCCCTGTGCCTCAGCTTTGGTGGTTTTTTTTGAAGGGGTGGGTACTGAGAACTTTCCCAGCAGAGTTCTTGGTTGTAGGGTAGGGTTTTAAGTCTTGGGAGCCTTTGGAAGCACAGGGATTGTTAATTTTGGCCAGGTGGAGCAGTGCTGACCCTCAGAGCTGTGCTCACAAGGAAGGCTGTGTGTGAGGTCTGAGAAGTTCATCAATAATGAACTAATTAGTGACAGAGAGAACCACAGAGTGGCAACAGTTGTCTTTGTGTGTTGGAGTTCATTACACACTCACAGAGCATTGTAGGCTCTTACTCTCTGTAGTTCTTGGTAGAGAATGATGAAACCATTTTCCTTCGTAGGGAAGAGTTTTATCCCATTGTCCCAATCTCCAGACTTGAAAAATATTTTTCCTCTGGGTCAGTTTCCATGTATTTCCTCCAGACGTTTCCATTCAAACATTTCAGTCATGCTTCCATCCTGCCCTCTCAACATAAAGGAAACGAACACTCGAGCTGTAGATGGGGAAATCCTTTTTGTCACAGTTTACAAACCATTGTTAATGGGACTTAGTTTCCTGTAGCTTAATTTTCCAAGGATAATTAGTGTAATAAACTGCTGAACAATGAAAGGGCACAGAGGGAATGGGGTGGGGTGGGGCATGAGGGAAGTTCAGAAAGGAAAAAGCATTTCTGTATTTTTGGGGGGAGAGCTGTGTCTCTGGTCTGTGGGAAGCAGAAGAGATCTTTAGGTAAAACCTGTTAGCTGGGATGATCTTGCTGTCACAGCAGTGGGACATTTTCACCCCATGCAGTGTCACCTGAAGTGCCCCCATCAGCTGTTCCAACTCTTACTTTGGTGACAATGAAAATGTATTTAGGCTTCTGCAAAGCTGTTCTCAAAGTAGGAACCTTCAGCATCAGAACCAGTGTGACTTCATTTTCTCAGTGTACCACTTACTGGTTAGCTGTCAAAATAAAGAAAGAGCTGTTGAACAATGTTCCTTAAGTTTGTCCTTGATCTGGTTCAGTTCAATGTTTTAATTACCTGGATGATGAAATAAAAATGATGCTTATTAGTTTTACATTAATTGGTGTAAAGAATTGGTCTGAAAAAGGCAGGGTGAAATTCAGGAAGGACGAGCCAGAGCTGATAATGCTGCAGTGAAGTTTGACACACATCATGCTGAGGACAGCCCCACATGTGCTGCTGTCCCTCTGAGATCCCTTAACCACAGAGCCAAGGGGGACCCTGGCAAGGGAGCAGTTAAAGCTAAAGGCTGTCTAGAATGTCCCTTTCACATGTGACATTTGTGACACATGTCCTGTCACATACCTGTTGGCTGGGGTGCTTCACATGACCCAGTTGTGTGGAACAAGTCAGCTTTGCAGAGGTGCTGTTGATTAATGAGCTATGTAAGGAATCAAGAGGCTGACTACTTTTTAAAAAATCTTTATATTTCCTGAAGGTCTTTGATTTGGATAAAAACAAAAATTGCAAGGTTTATCATAAACTGTTCATTACAGATATTTAGAGTAATTTTTTTAGCTCTAACTAAAATTATATTGAACCTGTGTTCAAAATTATGGAGCTTGACCCACTGATTTACATTTTTTACTTGAAAAGATGATATGTGAAGGTGTGTTGAGGTTCATAAATGGATTTACAGCATGTGTTCTTTTTATGCACTTCTGCAGTGGAATTTCAGGAATATTTTTCTTGCCGTTTCTGATGCACTGGTGTGTGCAGTGCATTAAGAAGGCAATATGTCAGTGTCCATAGCTTTAGAGAATTGAAAACTTCAATAAAGGCATCTTTTATTTGTTACACCATTGGATTGCTGTTTAGACTAGCATTGTAAAGCTGCACTGTCCCCTCAGTGCTGTGTCTCCCACTGCAGAACCAGTTCCATGCTCTCCAGGGAGCTGCTGGAATGCAGTGTGGCAAAGGCTGCCAGTTCTGCAGGCACAGGAGAAGCTTTCAGCTGCTCAGGAGGTTCAGGGGCAGGTGAGGGGGGTTAGAAATCACCCACCTGTGGTTACACCATAGCCAGGGTCCTGTCCATGAAATGATGCCACTGTTTATAGGAGATGTATTTACACTCTGTGCTGTGGGTACCTCATGCTTAGGCTGATCAATGTGCAAAAATCCACCTTAGCTGAAACATTTCAAGGGCCACACTGGAGCAGGTTTAGAGTCAAAAGGTTTAGGTGTGATTGTTGGCTGTGCACAAGTTTGTTTCATCCTTTCACAATTTGGTCTATCTTCAGTTTTTATCTAAAAAGAGGGGATATGTTCCTCATCCTGAAATCAGGGTGAGTTGATGAGGAAAGATCCTGATGCTGGAGGTGAATTGCTTGAGAGGCTGGTGAGCCTGTAGTGTGTAACCAAGATAATCTTTATCTTTCAGTACTTGTGGTAATCTGCAAGGATGCCTGAAGCTGCAGTGTGGGATTTGATAAATATAGAAGCTTGAGTTCAAGGCATCCTCTCTGAAAATCAAATCTCAATTATGATGTTATTTTTAAAGGATTCGGATGTTTCAAATGAAACTGATTGCAAATGTTCATAGATTTGCCTTGCCTTTAAATAAGTTTCATTTCTTTTTTGTACAGCTCCCCCCATACAATGAAACAGTTTCATGTGGTATTAAATCCACAGGTAAGTTTCATGATGGTAAGAAATCAAGAATTTTTGTTTTAAACTTCAAGATTGTGACACTTTCCTGAGATTTACTGTAACCTCTCTTTAAATATAATTGTTAGAACTTGCTCAGCACCTACACAGGCATGTATTAGGCAGGTTGGTTTTTTAAACTTTACTGAATGAAATCTGTGAGAGGTTTTGAAAATCCTGCATTGAACTTCAGCTAATTACAGTGGACATCTTATTCCTCCTTGACTGTGCTAGCACACAGTTGGAGTCCTGTGGAAACACTGTAGGATGTAGCTGTGAAAGTGAGGGGGCTGAAGAGCCACAGCATGAGTGTTTTCTAACAGTTACAGCAAGACTGCTCTGCAAGCAGTGCTCTGTTCTGTGCTCCCCTTGACTCTTGTTTCTGCCTGGCTTGGCTGTTTTTCTGGAGAATCCTGGTTTGGTTTTTTTTTTTCTCTCTTGATGAAAGTGTGATGTGATGTAAAGATACATTATGGAGTTCCCCTTTTAAAGCTGTGACACTCACAGGTCTCCTCTGCCTAACCCATACCTCTTACAGCCTGACCTTACTTCAGAGTTGCAAGAAGTGGATAGGAGCTGCCCTGGGATCCTCACTCTAAATAGTTTAAACCAAACTGTCCCAGTATTTTAAGCAGCAGGTAAATTAGTTTTTGATTTCCTCCCCAAACCATAGGAGAGCAAGGAAGCGGAGACTTACCCAGATGTATCTGAAAATGACCCCAGTTCTCCTTAGAAAATCATGCAAGTATCTGACTGAACAGAACATTTCTCAAAAGTGTTCAGAAGAGGACCAAACTACACATTAACGTTCAGGAACACCTGATCATTGTGCTTAGAGACTTTGGCCTTGCATTTAAAGATAAACAAGATAGGCAGTCAGAAAGAAGGCCCTCAGGTCCCATTTGAAAGCAGATCAGTAGCACTTCTGACAATTCAGGAGTTTTATTTAGTACAGGACCAGTTTTAGGACCCTGAGTGGTTTTAAGTAGGGGTTAGAAAGGTTCTTTAAAAAGACCATATGGTGTGAAATGTCTGTTGGTGACAGGGGCATCCAACCCTATATTGCTTTGTCTAACTGGATTTCAGTTTTGTTCTTTCAGACTGAGATTTTAATGTTCACAAGCCATACAGAAAGATGGTTTGTACAAATGTCTTTCAGATCATTCCTAGACCTTGAGAGAACCCCTCCCAGCCCTGAGATTAGGTAATGACAGCAAATTAGGTTTTGCTTGAAAAATGTCTTTAACAAGCTTGCACTGTACTGTGCATGCACATGATCACTGTGATGGCTGCATAGGAAGCTGTGCAAACTAAACTGGAATGCTTGGTTATGCAGAGTATTTATATTTATATATGATGACACACTCTTACCATGTTACCATTGCCCACAGTCTTCATTTTTTTCTGTACTTATCTTCAGTGTTTAATTTTATGACAGAATCAGAATATCTGTTAATGCCTACTAGGAGTAATCAAATCATGGCTTAAGCTCTAATATGCAGAACTCTGTTCACACTAATTAGTGCTGTGCATTCACAGATTTTGGGGTTGTACATAGACTGTCTTTGGAGCATCTGTTGGTGCTTGTTTCAATATGTGTGCCATGTTGTTCATGGCACAGAGATCTGTTTCAGTCCATTCAGAAATAGAGCTGTGAACTAGATTGAAACAAAGATGCCCTGAAGCAACGTGGAAAGTCAAAACAAATAAGAGAAAAAATTACTTCTTATTTTTCTCAAATGAACTTGCCACAATCTTACAGCAAATGAGTTTCTGTCAGTCATTCCACAGACTAACTGTACAGTAACTACTGGTATTCATTATTCTAAACCTGCTGGAAGGTGCAAAGATTAATTGCTCAGCTGTAACTTCCTAATTTGTGTGTTAAATGCTACAGCACCAGTTATGTTCCTGGCAAGGTTTCAGCCTACAACATTCACGGTGCTGTAACTGTAAGGGATGGGTTCTCTTTTCTGCTCCCCACTAACCATGAGCAGGCTCTTGTGATTGTTTAGTGTACAATGAACTGATAAATTGACCAAAACTAGAAAAAATGTTCCCTTAGATGATGTTTTTTGCCAGATTAGCTTTGGGTCACACAAATGCTGGGAGCTTGCTGGGGAGAGAGGAGCAGGACAGGGCTACAGGGATGACAACTTCTTTTACTTGGGGCTGTGATAGACTTGACTCGCCCATGAAGGGAAACCAGATGCTTTACTTTGAAGCAATTATTATTTTTAACTTCAGTTTTGGAAAAGAAGAAGTCCTGGATTATTTGAACTGGTAGGGATTTGAAATGTGCCCAATAATTCAATTGTATCAAGGCTGGAGGAATATCAGGTGTTAGCAGTTGTTGCCTGTGCTTTGTGCTGTTGTAACAAATGGTAGAAAGAACCAGCCCTTGGTTCATGCTGGAGCTAAGGAGTCACTCCAGAAACAGATGAACTAATGAGGAGTTGTTTTGTGGATTTATATCCCTTAAAGCCCCCAAAACTTTGCATTAGCAAGCAAATGAAGCAGTGGCTGGTTTGGAGCTGTGTGTGCTCAGGCTCCTGGTGCTGGCAGCCCCTGCACAGGAGGTGCTGCCTGAGCCCTCCCAGCCCTTCCCTCTCCAGTGCAGATCAGGCACAGCTTCCCCCCCTTCCCTGGCTCCAGGCTGCTGATTTGTTAAAAAAGAAACTTCAGCCCTCTCTTCTGGGTGGTGATGGCTCAGCAGTGATTGCAGAAGTGGTTGGTGAATGGCAGATAGACAGGGTGTTAGAAATGCTTTCTCACAGGGAGAGGGGAAAAAAAATGAGAAATTTGAAATTCACTGTCTTCCTAAGCTGATTTAGAGAAACCAGATGTGTGTGGAATTTTTACCCTTTTTTTTATTTTAAAAAAGTTTCCTTTAGTCTGACTGGCAAGATTGAAACTGGTATGTGATATGTTTATTTCTCATTTAGTCAGGTTAATAGATCAAAGCAGAAAAGCAATTAACATCTTTATAATTTGGTCATTAAATCATAATATGTTGGTATTGCATGGATAAGTCAGACCTCAACACACATTGAAAGTTTATTACTCTTCATGTGACATTACAAAATACAGATTCTTGTTCCTTACACATTTTTTTAAAGCTAAAACATTCGTTAGACTTTTCCAATTGCAAAACTTTTGTATTGACAGTCATATATCAAAATATTCTCTACTAGATTGTTTTCCCATAGGATTATTGCCTTAGGTGTGTGAAGAACTTCTTTTCTGGGAACTGGTGGTTGCTTTTTGTTGTGTTTAAAAAAAAATTCCACCTCATTTTAGTTAGTCTGTGGTGTACTTGAAAATATGTGTTTGTTGACATGTCGTGCATCATGTAAGTTGCACACAATCTTAGAATCTTAGTCTGTATTCACTTATATTTCTTAGGACTTCATATCTAGTGTTGTTTGGTTCTGTAGTAAGAATTAAAAATTAGAAATGTGTGTTTTATCCCCATCGTTGAGGAAAAACAAAATATTCAAATGTAATGCCTTTGAAACAGTAACATACATGTCATAAAGACCTACAGAGCTTTAAAATGTCAGCTTACCTTCCAGATTCCTGAAACTGTTTCATTAATTTTATAGCTTTACTCAATAGTTACAGAAATAGTTGTAGGTGAAGTATTCAGTGTTACCAGTTAGCACACATACATTATAACAATCAATAAATTCCAGGAAATTGCAGAACTTGGTGACTGAAAATATTTTGTGATACTGCAGCCTGCCATGAGAATATTTCTTAGTGTTTCTTTCGTTCCAGGGCAAATAAATAAATCAATAAAACAAAAAAACCTGTTCATAATTTTTCAAAACAACTCCTGTGTACAAGTTGAATGCTGATTTATGTTGAGGAGGATCTGTTCTATTTCATTCCATAAAATCCTGGACTCATATATATCATCACTCTCACATAGCAATAAACTTAATTACGATAAAATTCAAGAAGTTATCAATGAAGTTCAGAAGTTTTAATTGCACTGTTCCGTGCAATTAATGAAAATATTTTTGGTTATTAAAGATTATGGTAAATGTTTGATTATGATAAATCACACCAGGAAAACTAAACCCAGCCCATTAAAAAGGAAACCTCACATGTGAAAAAGTTAAAAAGGCAAAGCCTTGGATTTTGTAATTGTCAGTTGAATAGATTGGCTTGAGAAAAGTGTGGAATTAAGTATTACACCGTATTTTATAGGCAATTATCCAGTAATTAATTTAATGCAGTTTATTCCTATAGACATTTGACTTTAATAGTTTTTCTTCAGATGTGAATTTAATAGGGGTTATGTGCAGGAGCTGTGCAGTGATTTGGAAATATATATAACTCTGGTTAAGAAAACCTGAATTGTGCTCTGTTCTCTTTAAGAAAATGATCTTTTGAAATCTTCATGGTTGGGAATGAGAATTCCTTTTGTTTGGGGGAGCATAATTTGTTTTCTGAGTTACGGGAACATAGGAGAGTGTTTTTCATGCTTTTGTAGCTTTTTGATTCCATGTGATCCTCTAACTGAGGTTTGCTGTCTCTTGTCCAGGGGAAGAGTACCAGAGAATTGAATTCGGTGTTAATGAAGTTATTGAGACTCAGTCATCTGTCCTGAATAACACCGACTACAGCATTTCGAGCACTCTGAATCCTCAGGCTCCAGAATTCATTCTCAGCTGTGCACCTGCTCAGAAAACCCCAGATGATGCTCTCAGCGACACAAACTACAACTCCATTGACTGCCAGTTCAGTGACCCCACCCTGGCTCTGGACAGCGGCTCCAACGCTGAAAACGACAGCTTGGCTGGAGGCCTTGGGCAGAGGGAGCGTAAAAAGAAGAAGAAAAGACCCCCTGGATACTACAGTTACCTGGAAGATGTCCCCGACGGCGTGGCTGCCCCGGAGGCGCTGGTGAACGGCCACGCCACGGCCGCGGGGCTCAACAGCCTGAGCGCGGAGGACACGGAGCTGGCAGGAGACCTCCCCTCGCTGGCCACGCCGAGGACTTGCAGCAGCCCCGCCAGCTCCGTGGACTTCCTGGGCGGAGCTGCGTGTGCCGAGCCCGGCCCCGGCGCAGGCAGGACTGCCGGGCAGCCCGAGGTATGCCGCCTTCCTCATTCCGAACAGTTGTGCCTCCCCCCGGAGGCCGTCAGAGATAGCCCCCTAAGGACAGCTGGTGTACAGGCTTATGCTGGTACTGATACTACTGAAACTCTTGGCGTTACTAATGGACAAACACTTGAATCCTCTGGTGAGGACACAGCTGCCAATGGGGTAGAATTGCACACTGTGGAAAGCACTGACTCAGACCAAGCTAAGCCTGAGGAAGCTTCACCTACTACTGAGGCAACGGTCCCGCTTGCAGGATCAGTCCCTGTTAATCAGCCTGCAAAGTCGTGGGCTAGTCTTTTTCACAATTCCAAGCCCTCTGCTTCCACATCTGTGGTCTATGTTGAGACTAAGTATACCCCTCCTGCCACATCTCCTCTGGTCCCTGAAAAACAGGTTGAAGTCAAGGAGGGACCTGTTCCAGTTTCAGAGGATCCCGTAGCCATAAAGATTGCAGGTATAGTTAATACACACGAGTGGATGTTACACTGCAAGGGTATTAACTCTGCTTGTAAACAGGAGTGTGCAGTATTGATAGAGAACATTCCTCTGGGAATGAGCTGACTGTTCAAACACTGCATGAAGGATGGCATTTGAATGAGCCAGTTTGTATCCCCCTGAGTAAACATTCCAAGCAGGCATTGCCATGTCATTATCCCAGATAACGGTGATGTGATAGCTGCTTGTCAAACAACTTGTCAAACAGTCTGTGGAAGTGATCTGTGCTTTCAAATAGGCTGTGTGCTGTTATCAAAAGGAGAATGTGTTAGAAGGGTTTGTTCAGAAAATGGTGTGTTACATTATCCAGTAGTTACAATTGTGTAGTGTGTTCCATTACAGGAGGAGTATTACTATATTTATACTGAAGTAGCTGAAATTCCTGGGCACTTAACAGCAGCTGAAGTGTAATGTCTGCATAGGTCTTGCTTCAGAAATTGCAATGCAGGAAATACCTTATTTACTAATGTGCTTTTTGAGAGGTCTGTCCTTCCAATTCAACCATTTTAAACAAGAGTTGCTTTATCCATGACCAATGGTAGCTATTCCCAATTCAGGGATAACCCTAAGGAGCTGTCCAGAGGGAACATCAGGGCAGGGAATGAGTTCTGTAAAGGCTTTGACTCTTGGTCCTGTCATATCTGTGGTCCTGATGGGAAATGCTAGAAAGTGCAGGAGATTGTGCAGATTCAGACAGAAAATGTGAAGTTCTCCCAGTTGGGTGCATTTTGTGTCACTGACTCATGAGTGTTGGAACCAGAGTAATTATTTTAAACCTGTGAAGTGGTCCATGTCTGAGAAGGCTTGTGCAGAGTCCTGCTGTTTATGCTACAAGCTAATTAAAAGCACCGTGCTGGTTTGAATGTGACAGCTTCGAGTCAGATTTCCACTCTGAACAGAAGCTGACCTGGAGATGCTGCTCAGAGTGCCCAGAAGTGTGTGCAGCCTCTCCTCCCCTCCTCACTCATCAATGGTTTCCTTACTCAGAATTGTCTGTTGAGAGAAAAGCTGTCAGAATGATTTATATTTCAGTGTATTTTCCACTTAGGTGTCACAAACACTGTGTTAAAAAAAGAAAGAAAAAAAACCATATATATATAAAAGCAGGTGATTACAATCTGTATGAACCCATATGGAGAATGTTGTCTGAAAAATCTCGAGCTATCATTTGGTAATGATTTTTAACTTAAAATTATTTTGTGGTAGTCATAAAGCTAGAATTTCTTGCCATAAATGGAAGAGGTTTACAATTTTGTCCAAGTTGTTCCAGCTGTAAGAAAACTTTCTGGACTTTCACTGTTTCTGTACTATTTTTTGCCACCAGGTGGGAGCAGAGCTTTTTATTTTGTCTTCAATATAGTAAAACACAAATGTAACTTTTAGCCAGTCTTCTGCACCTTCACTATTAGCTTGCTGTTTGGGCAGAGGAGTAATCTGTGTATAGATAAAAGGAATTCATATGCTCATTGGAGTTGACTTAGGTAGGAGATAATTACTGCTGTAATTCAGATGCTGCTGATTTCAGTGTAAAATGTTCACTTGAAGATCTGACTGCTGTGTATTCAGTGCTTTGCTCTGTGGAAAAATGTGTTTTTCTTTATTTTCTTTATATGTACTTGAGTGTTCTCTGCCCTGTTTGGAAAACAGGTACCTGAGTGCTTTGTTCATATATCTACCCTCTAAAATGTGGTACCAGAGTTCCAGTTTATGATTTCCAGACAGATCTTTTGCTCTGTTCTGTACGTATTTAATTTCAAATCTCCTGCCTCGATGGGCACCACTGTGGGAGGGTCTGTGTGTTTGTCAAGTCTGTTTCTTGTTTTCCCTGTGGCTGAGCTGAGATTCTCCTGTTGGATTTGCTGGGAATTCAGCAGCCTCAGCTCATGCCAGTGGGAATGAATTTTTGACCACAGGTGCCACAGGGTGCTGGACACAGGTAAACTCTACACCTGAAGTGTCTTGAGTTAACAGGCAAAATTAACAAATCAAATTAACAAACAACCCAGTGTTGAAGTGCTGAGGTCCTTCTGTACGGTTTTTATTTAGAACAGGTGCTCAGCACACAAAAAGAGAAGTTGCTTTTCCCAAATTGTTGATTTGTGCCTCAATTTCAGCAGTTATTACAAGGGAGGTGAAGATAATTTAATGCTGCTCGGTTGAACCACTGAGATCTGTGGTTTCTTTGGCCTCAAAGACAAGCTGCACAAGATAATCAGGATTAGAAAATAAATAGAATAGACAAATTTCATGTTCATCTTGATGAGAAAGAAACAAGAGTTAATTTTAGCAGGTGTCCAAGATGTATCTGCTGTGCAGGTGCTGAATTTGTATGTTTAGAAAGGGACAAATGTAGTAATTATGCACCACAGCCTGGTTTAGATGCTAGGACAAGCATTTAATAATTAATATCTAAGGGATAGTAAGATTATAAATGGTATTGGTAAAAAATAAGACTTTTCAAGGCTTTACTTGCCACATTTCACAGTTGGTCCCCTACAATTATAACCTGCTAATTAATAATGCCTTATATAATGTTGTAAATAAGCTAAGGAAGTAAGTGACTGGGAAACTGTCAATCCTCTGAGTGATCTTTTAACTGTTCTTGGTGATCTTAGGAAAAATTGCAGTGAGAGAATCTAAAGCAGTTTTTTGAATGGTGTTCTCTTGCAGTGTTTTCACTGTGGATGATGGAGGTAACAGTGCCCCTAAAATCTGTTTGCAGCAGGGAGGATTTCAGATGAATGGAAGAACAGAAGCATTTAAGATCTGACTTAATTCAGAATGATTTTAAATTAGAAGGAAGGGAATCCAGAACTGAAACCAAATGCAAGTACAATGTGAAGAATTAATAGTAGAAGTGTTAGAGAAAAGGATCTGGAAGTTCTAGGGAGTTGATGAGTGGCTTTAGTACAGCTGAAGACAAAGAGTTTTTTTCTGTGTGTTAATACCAATTTACATTAAAAACGTGGAAGATAAGTAATCCTGCTGTTGCTGTTGAGGACTTGATGCAATGGTAGTCTTTGGACATTCCATCTGAAGGAAAATTTCATAGTGCAGCAGCAAAAATGGAAGCAAGATTTAAAAATCACCTGGACAAACATAGAAAATTTGGATTTAATTTGTCTGGGGTGATATTGTTGTGACCATGGATGTAAATCCAAATACACAAAACAAATTCATAAAGAAGATGGTGATTCACAGTTCTGCCAAGGCTAGTGATAAAAAGAAATCAGTTTAGATTGTAAGAAAGGTGTTTCAGTGTTACATAGTAGATTTTTTTCTCATTGTAAAGGTAGATAATTGCTAGATCAAGGAGTTGTGGAGACATCCAGGGACTGGGGGATTTTATAAACTTCAGAAATGCAGCATTTTGCACATTCCAACTGCATTCTTCCAGAAATGTTTTTGTGTAGAATCATCCAGCAGTGTTGTCCTGGGATTTTTTTATCGTTGTCCAGATTTGAGGGAAGATCAGAGTGACAGACACAATATTCTCTAAATCAGGGCCTTAAGCCAAGTGTTCAGTTCCTGACTTGTAACCACCCTTATCTCTTCAGCATGGACACCACAGCCACAGGGCTTCTCTTTCTTTAAACTTTAGACTTGCTTTGATTAGGAAATCACCTTTTTTTAAAAAAAACTTGAGAGGTATTTGTAATAACAAAACCCAGGGAATGAACTTCAGCAAAATGCTTTCTGTTTACCAACAGAAATATGTAAACATTTCCTCATTTCACAAGTCAAAAGAAACGAGTTTTCTGGGTGATGACATGAGCTTTTCAACAGGTTTTGAAATGTAAAGGTTTTCTCATGGTTGTAAATGTATTTTTCTTCTGATACTCTTGTAAAAAGTATTTTACTTACTGTGTTAGAGGTAAGCTGGAAATGTGCTGTTGAATGGAAATGCTGTACACAAACCCAAGTCTTTGTTAAAAGAAGCAAAACTCGCAGGAATTGCACAGGAGCCTGTTCACAAAGCAGCTCTGTGACCACAAGAGGATGCTAAAGGTCTTAATATAATATCTTTATTTAGCATGATGGAAAAACAGGGAAGAAAAGAGTTAATGTAAAAAGTTACTGATAGACATGAAGAATAGAAACTTTTCCCATTACTTTTATCCTTGTTTTCAACAATGGTGGGTTCTGTTAACAGAAATATTGTGTGTGTGAACACAGTTCAAATGTTGCTGCTCTAATAATATATTCTGAAATACTTTAGCAGTCATTTAATAACATATTTTAGCCCTCAGAAGGATCTTATTCTACATCTGTGCTAGATCTTCCATTTTACATTTCTTTGCTGTCTGCTCTTTCAGGTGGCATGTTCTTTATGCAAGAGACAACTGAATTAAACATTAAATACTTTTTTTTGGTTAATTTTATTTGATTAGAACTAATGTTACCTTCAGGAAATATGATCTGAAAGATAGGGACATAGCTTAGAAGTAGAAGGATTTTGTTTGCAGTTCTGCCACTTTCTCTGCTTAGTTACAGCTTTGTACCTCTGTTTTTGTACTCATACCATGTTATTTTATCTGTTTAGTCCTTTTGTGAACAGCTCAAACTCTTGAAGTTGATATCATATAAGAGTTTTAGAGCCCCTCACATTTATTATAAAAACAACCCCACTGGTATACAATTGCTATATTTACTTGCAATTTGTATTTTGTCTTGTATACATCTTGTGCTTATTTTGCAAGTTTAAAATCTATGAGCTCCAGTATTTTCTTTAAACAGTTCTTATTTAGGTACCTAAATAACAGGTCAGGATTCCTGGAAAAGCTCCCTGTGTTGCTCTTGGTTTCATAACTGGGACAGACTAATGTGCAGTGGTTTTTAAGTTTTAAACTTGGGCCATTGTTGAAGGTTTCGAAAGCAGGAAAGAGTAGGAATTACATTATGTAAGGCTGTTATCTCATAGATTTTGGAAGTCTTAAATAAAACAGCCTGTTCTGAAGAGCAGGGGAACATCTGTCTGTGTGTTTGCACTGGGATGGTTTTGGTGTAAGGTAGTGGATGGTGAAACTTCTGAACTGGGACTGCTGCCTTGGCTTCATCTCTCTTCAAAGCAGAAAAACGTGGGGAATACTTCATTAAACTGGTGACAAGTGATTCCAGCTAATGGCACTTTATATCTATGTATGTATCTGTGTAGCAATATAAATAAAATATCTGGATTTAGGGAAAACAAACATCCAAATCAATAGGTCTTGTTTTGGAATGACAGTGATCAGTTTTGTACCAGCATCTTCTGATCTGAATCCCGGGATGTCTTCGGTGGAAGAAAAACATCTGATTTGGAACGTGAGCAGTGCTTAAATGGAGTGAAAATCATTTGCTGGAGTTTCTGGGAGTCTTGTTCATTGATTTGAATGACTGTGTAATGCTGCAGCAGATATTTGTTTGATGGCCACAGGAGTTTTGTTGATGCTCAATTTGCTGTTTCTCATTCTGCAGAAATACTGGAAAATGTAAGACTAATACATAAACCAGTGTCTTTGCAACCCCGAGGGCTGATCAACAAAGGAAACTGGTGCTACATCAATGCTGTATCCTTCCCTGGGAAAAAATTAATGCTCTTAAGTTAATATTTGTGTATTGTATCTGTCAGAGTTTTTCTGGATTGTTCTGGTAAGTATTTTATAAAAGTGTTTGTCTTCCCAGCTCCTGCTCCTGTGGTTAAAGTGTTGGAAGTGTAGCAGCCAGAAATCCAGAGGCGTTTTGGATCATTGAATCTGGTGTGCAGTTTGTTACCCATATCAGAATATTTCAGAACTGGAACTTCTCCTGACTGAAACCCTTGTAATTTCCAGCAGTGTTTCCCCATGACTCTGTGCATCCATTTCAATGGTTAATTCTCTTTTGCACTTGAAGTAACTGTTCTTACTCCTGGGCTTTGTTTTGCGGTGTAAATGGATCATTTGGGTTTGTGGAGAGCAGGTTGTCACTGTTGTATCACTGTGTTAAGCAGCATTTAAATTAATCCTGCTACAATCTTACATATGGCAGATGAGCTTGCTCTTAATGAGCTGGACTTGTATTCCCCTGCAGAAACAACTTTTACCCTGGGGAGAAAGCACCTTCCCTCCCTACTATATTATTATTTTAAATAAAATATTAATAATTTAAAAAATTATCTCCATGTCAGCAAGGCTGACTGCAGGTGACACTTAGGATACTTCAAGTGCTGGTACTGCTAGTGAAAAATATTAATATCCATTTCAAGACTGATAATGGCAGACCCTAATAAACTCTTTCCAGACTAATGACTGTGCTTTAAAGTGAAACTTTTGTCTTCTATAACCAGTTCTGCACTCATTTGGTTACATATGCTGTACATTTTAGCTCCCATTTTTTCAGCCTTGAAGTTTCACATGGCAGTTTATCACTCAGGTTTTTTGCACACTGTAGGGATCAAATCAATCTCACTCTTCAGCTGTTGAGACCAGTACCTGATTTTGTCATTTCCCTTTCCCTCCAGTTTTTTAATACAAATCCTCTGTTCACTGCTCTCACCAAGTTGTAATGTTTTCAGGGTATTATTTTTCCAGGATACCCTGGAGTTTTCCAGGTTGCTCCCAGCTCTTTGGAGTGCAGGATGTCTCACATCCCAGTGAGTTTTGCTTTGGTTGCAGGGGTGACTCAGCACCTTTAAGTTTCAGCTGGGTTTCTTCCGTTCTTCTCAGAAAATGTGTTCCAGGTTCTTTCCTGCCAATTTTCAAACGGTTAATTTTTATAAAGTCTTTCCTATGAAAGTTCTTTTCCTCTCCTGCTCCTGGATGAAACATTTCCTTACCCATTAATGAAAGTTTTTACCATGATTAAAATGTCAGTGAAATCACTGCATGTTACAGGATGCTGGGGATTTTTAGTATAACTTCTGTACATTACTGGTTAATGTTGTGATAAGGCTTCATCCTCTTTTCCAGTTTAATTCTTGGATTGATCTATCTAATAAAAATACAGCTCTGTTTTGCATATCATTTGCATATACCTGAATATTTGGTTAATACACAGATGCCATTTTCTGCATATTTCCTTAATGCCACTGCATAGACCCTGCAAGCCTTGGTTGCTTGCCCTCCAATGTATCATTTAATGAAGTCCATTCCAATGTATTCCAAATCGCAGAGGCCGTGCACCTCCACACCAATGCTAGACAGTTTGTAAGTAGCTTGGGAAAAAGGATTCAAAGTCTGGGATCTAACTAAACTCATCCAGAAATACCTAACAGTGACTGTTAGTAGAAGTTGATATGTATCCAGAAGTTTTCATGTGTTTTCGGGTGACGCTTTTATAAAGAACTTGGTATTTTACAACTGCTTGGCTTGTCGAGGAAGGTAATTGCTGTTGCCTTGGGAGTATCAGCTTTATGTGGTATTTAAAATGCAAAAATGAACTATGAGAAGTACAAAGACCAGCCCAACACCTGGGGTTCAGTGCAGTGATTAGGTTGATTTTAATGTCTGAACTTTACCCAGATTCTGTGGTGATATTCTTTGATTTTATTTTCTTTGGCAGTCAGAATGACTGCCAAAATGATGTAATTTTATTGTTTGTCCTTCTAAGTGTTGACTTGCTGCTCATGTCCAGTTGTTGCTTCCCTTCTGTTTCAGTGTTCGTTTAATGAATGAGTTCACTAATATGCCTGTACCTCCTAAGGCAAAGCAAGGTGAGTGGGAACAGGGGCACAGAGCAGAAAATGATGGGGAGGAGCCTTTGGGGTAAAGATCTGCATGGGGGAAGGTGTTGCACCTTGGATTTTTTTTCTTCTGTTTGATGGACCAAGTGTGCAAGAGCAATGGGAGCAGTTTTTGTTGAAAGTTTCCTCTTTCCTCTTTTTCCTCTTTCCTCTTTCCTCTTCCCTTTTCCCTTTTCCCTCTTCCCTCTTCCCTCTTCCCTTTTCCCTTCCTTCCTTTCCTTCCTTCCTTTTCCTTCCTTCCTTTTCCTTCCTTCCTTTTCCTTCCTTCCTTTTCCTTCCTTCCTTTTCCTTCCTTCCTTTTCCTTCCTTCCTTTTCCTTCCTTCCTTTTCCTTCCTTCCTTTTCCTTCCTTCCTTTTCCTTCCTTCCTTTTCCTTCCTTCCTTTTCCTTCCTTCCTTTTCCTTCCTTCCTTTTCCTTCCTTCCTTTTCCTTCCTTCCTTTTCCTTCCTTCCTTTTCCTTCCTTCCTTTTCCTTCCTTCCTTTTCCTTCCTTCCTTTTCCTTCCTTCCTTTTCCTTCCTTCCTTTTCCTTCCTTCCTTTTCCTTCCTTCCTTTTCCTTCCTTCCTTTTCCTTCCTTCCTTTTCCTTCCTTCCTTTTCCTTCCTTCCTTTTCCTTCCTTCCTTTTCCTTCCTTCCTTTTCCTTCCTTCCTTTTCCTTCCTTCCTTTTCCTTCCTTCCTTTTCCTTCCTTCCTTTTCCTTCCTTCCTTTTCCTTCCTTCCTTTTCCTTCCTTCCTTTTCCTTCCTTCCTTTTCCTTCCTTCCTTTTCCTTCCTTCCTTTTCCTTCCTTCCTTTTCCTTCCTTCCTTTTCCTTCCTTCCTTTTCCTTCCTTCCTTTTCCTTCCTTCCTTTTCCTTCCTTCCTTTTCCTTCCTTCCTTTTCCTTCCTTCCTTTTCCTTCCTTCCTTTTCCTTCCTTCCTTTTCCTTCCTTCCTTTTCCTTCCTTCCTTTTCCTTCCTTCCTTTTCCTTCCTTCCTTTTCCTTCCTTCCTTTTCCTTCCTTCCTTTTCCTTCCTTCCTTTTCCTTCCTTCCTTTTCCTTCCTTCCTTTTCCTTCCTTCCTTTTCCTTCCTTCCTTTTCCTTCCTTCCTTTTCCTTCCTTCCTTTTCCTTCCTTCCTTTTCCTTCCTTCCTTTTCCTTCCTTCCTTTTCCTTCCTTCCTTTTCCTTCCTTCCTTTTCCTTCCTTCCTTTTCCTTCCTTCCTTTTCCTTCCTTCCTTTTCCTTCCTTCCTTTTCCTTCCTTCCTTTTCCTTCCTTCCTTTTCCTTCCTTCCTTTTCCTTCCTTCCTTTTCCTTCCTTCCTTTTCCTTCCTTCCTTTTCCTTCCTTCCTTTTCCTTCCTTCCTTTTCCTTCCTTCCTTTTCCTTCCTTCCTTTTCCTTCCTTCCTTTTCCTTCCTTCCTTTTCCTTCCTTCCTTTTCCTTCCTTCCTTTTCCTTCCTTCCTTTTCCTTCCTTCCTTTTCCTTCCTTCCTTTTCCTTCCTTCCTTTTCCTTCCTTCCTTTTCCTTCCTTCCGTCCTCTCAATTCTGCTCCTTAAATCCTGAACACTGACTTTGATTTGGAACAAAGTGAGGCTACAACAGGTCCCTTTAAGCACTTGGAGATTGCCTGCAGGAATATTGTCCTGGCTTCTGATTCCAGTGGGAAAGCTTCAGATGTGTCTGATTTCTCCTGATTCATATTTAGGCTCAATGATGATTATGGAGTGAGGAATAGATTATTTTTTTTGATGCAAATTAGTTACCTTAGAGGTTTCAACTGTTAAATCTTAATTTGAAACCGAGTCTGTTGTACTGCAAACTTGTAGAAACAAGCACATTCCTGAAACTATTCTTTATGTAACATGATAAGGAAATATCACAAGGAGCTGGTTGTTCCAGTGATTTCCAAACAGTTCAGACATTTCTGTGGTTTCTTTCTGTAAAACAAATCTTACTGGCTTATGCAACTTATTCTACTTGTAGGTCATTTTCTTGTGTAGTTTTCAAGTGTAGTCCTGAGGCCTTGTATTTCCATTAGGTGGAACATTCTGTCAGGTTTTTCTGCTACAGTAAGGAAAAGTGATCTGTTAGAATACACAAAAGGTTTAAGGTCGTGTTCTTCAAGTGCAAAAGAAATGCAAAAATGTAAACAGCACTAAAAGTGTTCTTTCATGAGGGCTGTGGATATTCTAGTTCATCTTCTTAGAACTTCTCCTGACTGTCTGTAAATTTATGCAGGTTGATATGTTTTAAAACAATATTTACAGATAAAAGTGTTGTGATCTCTGACTTCTGAGCTGAAGACCCCCAAATTAGAATAAAACTATTAGTAAAAAAAGTAATCTAGCGATGTGTGAGAGAGAATGTTAAGGTACAATGTAAAAAAAAATACTTGATTTACTGTTACTTACATTAATTCTCTTTGACCTTGCAGCTTTAGGTGATAAAATAGTGAGAGACATCCGACCAGGAGCTGCCTTTGAACCAACCTACATTTACAGACTCTTGACGGTTATAAAGTCAAGTCTGTCAGAAAAGGTGGGACTTCAAATCCTTGACTGGAGGAGCTGCAGTGCAGGGCAGTCACAGGCATTGGAACTCTGCAGAGCCAAACCTCAGGCTCTGCTCAAACGCCACTAAAATCAGCTCATTGGGAGTTCATTGTAATGAAGCTCGATTGTCTTGGGACTTAAATGATAGGAAAATGTTAATTACAGGTCTGGCGGTTTGATAGGTCAGATAATGGGAAAATTGCTGCTGGAATGGAACATCTCTTTTTGTAATGGAGTTAGCAATTGATTTACAAAATGAGCAGTTGTTCATTTTTATGAGGAATTCAGCTAAGACTGATTGAAGGTCCAGAAACTTCAAAATACTTATTCAGGTTTAATTTCAATTTAAAGAAAATATAATTCAAACCAGCCTTTGATTTGACCTTGGCTTGACAGCAACTTTTAATAGTGGTTGTAAAAGAAATGGGGGTAAAAGAATTCCAACTCACACATTAAATGGAATTTTTATTGAGAAGAATGCAGAATTCTTGTAGCCATTGTGGAGCTTACGTGTATATTTACTGCTTAGGGCAGTTTGGTTTTAACTGGCTAAAAATGAGGGGCTGTTATAAAATCTAAACTTTATTTGACATTGTAACTTTAGACTGAGTAGATGCTTAATTAGCTAAATTAATAGGAGAAAACTGCATGCTCAGTGAACCTTCTGTTAAAAGGAAACCATGAAAATATCATAGAGTTAATTGAAAAAAAAAATATTTTTTCAGGGCAGGCAAGAGGATGCTGAAGAATTCTTGGGATTTATCCTCAATGGACTACATGAAGAAATGCTGACCCTCAAGAAACTTCTCTCTCCACATAATGAAAGTTAGTGGATTTTATGCCAAACAATTCATTTCAAATCCTCTTCTTGTGTGGTGATTCCATAATACAGAGTAATGGTTGGAGTAGGTATTGAGCTAGGGATAGAACGCCGTGTTTTAGAAGACTGGGTTATTAGCAAATAATATTTTGTTAAAATCTGGATAAAATGAATCCATTCTGCCCAGTTTATGAATGACCTGAAGAGTTACTGGGTTTCTGGAAAGGCCATCATTGTTCTGTCAATACTCTGAATGACAATAAGTCACATCCCTGCTTCTCCTAAACAACAAAACTCAATATTACACATTTTTACTGAGCCCAGCTGAGCAATATTTGAGGCTAAGTGGAGTTGACCAGTCTTGTCTTAAAAATACATGTGTTTGTCATTTATAACACCTGCAATGTCAGTGATTTTTGACTCTCTCCATGGGAGCTCAAGAATATATCAGTGTCTTCTTCACTGATCTTCAAACCAACTGTTAAGATCTTTTTTTAAGTGGAAACTTCTAGAACGATGGCTAATTTCTGTCTAATATAAACCAACTTAATAAATGATTTGAAAATTCTTACTGACAAAGTTGGAGGAGAATTTACTTTGAAAGAATGACTAGAATTTGTATGCAGAGTAAAATGCCATTTAGCTTTGGTTTGAACCCCCTTTACAAATTAAACACTACAAGCCTTAGCCAAGTAAGAATTCAGATCACTAGTTATCCAATTTCTCTTCGGTAGGGTAAATTTTTTAGAATATAAAGTCATACCATATTTTATTCCTTAGCTGTGTGCAGTTTATAACCTCCTGACTTTGGCACTGGCTGGGAAAATATTTGCTAAGCCTTGGGTTCCCTGTAAAATACCTGTGCAGAGAAGGAGTTGTATTTAATAATGGCATCATTCTGTCTCCAGAATAACACTTGACTTTCTAATTTTCTACCCCATAAATTCACTACTAAAAATAATGTCAAACTTTGCTATTTACATACAGTCATCAGTGAGCTGCCTTCTGTTAATACACGGATGGGAGCCAGCTTGGAAAATGCTTGTTCTCTTTTTATTGATCAAATCCGTGATCTGTGAAAACATTCTGCTACCAGAAAATCATTTTTATTGGGGTTTTTTACCTTTTGTATTGGGGTTTTAGCCTTTCAGATCCTTTATCTATGTGGATGTTTTATTTATTAAAAACCTCAATGTGTTTTTTTTCCTTGAAGAACTGTCGGTGTCCAACGGCCCCGAGGCTCAGAGTGTTCCCAAGGAAGAGGAGCAGGAGGAGCAGGGGGAGGGCAGTGGGGATGAGTGGGAGCAGGTGGGACCTCGCAACAAATCCTCAGTCACTCGCCAGGCTGACTTTGTCCAGACTCCAATCACTGATATTTTTGGTGGTCACATAAGGTACAGTGCTTCTTACAAGTTCTTCACTTGCAGTGGCTGAGTCTTTTGAAATGTTGTAAATGAACAGGCTGTTTTGAGATCCCAAGCCCTGAGTTGTATATAGAAAAAGGATTTGGAATATTTATGCTTTGAATGTTGTCTGAGAACTCCCAAGCATTTTAGAGCTATCTAATTTTTGTGACCTCTGAGGAGTCTCATCTCATGTTATAAATGAGGATACTCAGAGAGAATGAGATTTAAATCTTGACAGTGAAACAATGAAATAAAAATAAAATGTAGACTTTTGGCTATTCAGATCCTTAATGCTTCCCAGAGAAAGCTGTGTTTAACAATAAATAAATGTTAAAGCCAAAAGAAGTCTGGAAAAATGTAAATTGTTACAAGATGTTACAGGAATGAAAAGAATGTGGGATATCACTTCTGTGCAGGTCTGATACCAGACAAAGGCAGAAAGTAGATACTGAAAGAATATTTTTTGGAAAAGAAACCTCCTGACTTGTTTGGAGAGATGTATAATTTAAAATGAAAGCAAAGTAAACACTTGCTAAAATCATACTGCAAAACAAAACTGCTAGACTTGAAGAATTATTTTTAAATTGGAGACAGACACTTAATTGCTGGTGTTTGACTCTCTGTGTTGCCAGATATTCAGTCTAGAAGTGTGAATAATGTGGGCTAGAGCCTTCTGCCTGGGAAATGCTCTGAAATTATTTATTCTTCTGGGGTTTGAGCCAGACAGCTGGTAAATAAAATTATATTTTCCATAGGATTTGGCAGACAGATGTTTGTAGGTATTGATGGAGTCCTGCATCGATGATTCACGTAGCCAGGGTGATGTTAATACCTCAGGTTTATTTATCAGAATTTGTCAGAATTGATTAAATCTCTACACGATTCCATCAGGGTTGTTATTAAAAACACTGAGATGATGCAGTTTTCTGTAGAAGTGCACACAAAATGATACAAAGCAAAGGTGAGAGTGGAAAAAGGCAAAAAATTGCACGGAGCAGCAGAACCACAGGATCCAATCCAACATCTGCTGGCACCACATCCACTTTATTTATTCTTCACACCTGGGCACAGCTCACCACACAAACAGCATCCCATGGGATGTTGGGGAGCTGCATCCTCTGGGTGTGGAGATGGGAAGGACTGAATATAAAACTGCCAGTAGAATTCCACTAAATGAAAGCATCAGAAACTGGAAAAATCCAATGGGAAAAGCAGTGAGGAAAAGATGATTCCAATTGGCAGCATTTGGCTGGGGAAACTTCAGACTTGGGAATTTTTGGGCTGTCCTTGAGAGGCTTGAGTCTATTAAATGTCTATTTAGTCATAATTACTTAAACCCAGCCTATAAAGTCTTTCTTAGGAACATGAGGCTTAAGTGAGGAAATACAAAGTTTTCCTGAGAATTCTTGCATTGCATGAGTAATTTTTCATTGAAAATGATGCATTTACCCACATCCAGTTGAGATCTGTAATTCTCTTAATAAGGGACATTGTTCCAGAGAAATCATAGCCCAGCAAAGGTTTTGCTATCAAATCAGTTTCTGCTTATCTTGTGAAGAAAATATTCTGAAGAGGTGTTAAAATATCATTTCTAATTCACAGTATAATTTTTAATTGCCAATATAAAGCTGCACTGGCTTGGTGCTTCAGGGCTTTGCTGGAGTAAAAGGGGCTCTTTTAATTATCCTGAATATTAAAATTAACCTGAGCATTAACATTTCCTACCTGACCTGGAAATGTTCCAACATGGCCACATGGGTCAGAGCTGTGTTAATCATAGTTCTGGTTCTAATGTATAACAACATAATAATTTATATGCCTGGACAAAGGCTGGATACAGCAAATGATGGGAAGAAAAGGAACTGCCAGTCCTCAGTGGAGCATAATTCATATTTCCTATGGCAAGATTTAAGCAAACAATTTAAAGTCACTGTGAAATTTGTCTTAGAGAAGTGGCTGAAAAATCTGTGTATTTTTACTGGAGCATCTGGAATCAGCTGTGATTTTTAGAACACAGATAAACACTGGCACTTTGCGCTTGCAGAGAGCTGTTGGAAAACTAAACTTAAAAAAGAGCAAGGAGGTGAATATTTTTAAATGCTTTATCAAAATTTTCAGTCTATTTCTTTAAACTTTGACTGCTTATCCAATAACTTTGCATACATAGAACAATTCAGTTACAGTCTCATTCAGAATACTCTTTAAAATCATTTAAATTGGGGTAGAGTGGGTGTTTCCTCTTGGTATAACTTAAATGTTTAACCTTTATATTGGTATGTATTGCCTGGAATTAACCATAAATTGAGTTACTTAAGTAACTCGTTCTTCCTTGAAGCTTCTGCCTGGTTGAAAATCATGCTTTATTACATTGGAATTTCTTTTTTTTCTGCACAGATCTGTTGTTTACCAGCAGAGCTCCAAGGAGTCTGCCACGCTGCAGCTCTTCTTCACCCTGCAGCTGGACATCCAGTCGGACAAAATCCGCACCGTGCAGGACGCCTTGGAAAGCTTGGTGGCCAGAGAGTCTGTCCAGGGATACACCACAAAAACCAAGCAAGAGGTGAGTTCTCTTCACCCCTTATTCACAGCCAAGTGCTCAACTTTTGATTTAAAGGGGTTTTTTATCGAGCTCTGGCTTTGCAGAGAGTTGTTGGAACACAGCTTTAACAAAAGAGGTACAAACGCTTTGCAGAGTGTCCTGCAGCAGTGAAATGCCAGCTCTGAAACACAGCCAGGCCTGGAAATAGCTGGGTTTAAAGTGAAATAATAATTTATTGGGGATTTTACTGGAGAATATACTAAATTAACAGGCTGAACTGTTGTAAAGATTCATACTGTTATGTTTAATATCATAACTTACTGATTCCTGGGAATTGCCAGATGCTGTTAGCAAAGGAGCAGCTCTTCAGAGTAAATTCTTTGTTATTTTCTATTTACAAATAATACTTTATAGTAAGAATTACAACAGAAAAATACTTGCAAGGAGGAAAAGCATGCCTTTGGTTTGGCAGTTTGAGGACTTGTGATGGAGGATAATAATTAAACTTTCCTCACTAAGGCCTTGCCTGGCTTCCTGTGGTGTGCAGTAGGAAAGGACATCTCTGATGTGCAGGGATTGCTCACATGGCAATTTCCTGTGCCCTGTTGATAACTCTGGAATTGTAGGTGTTTCCTGTGACATTCATGTCTGCATCAAAATTCTCAGAATATTCCGAGTGAGAACAGGATTAGATAAAGGATGGTTCATTTCCCTTGAAAAGCTGAAGATGAATAGCAGAAATTTGTTTGCCTTGAATATTCAGAACATTTATTTCTCCAGTTGTTTTCCACGTGAAAAAAACATTTGCAATTCAAACTTTTTATGATTTACCACAAAATTCTTGCTTTGCTTGCCATTCATTTTTTGGGGGTTTTACTGCAACTGAATTTGAGTTTTTGGAAGAAATGGGTGTTCAGATTAGGTGTTGCCAGATATTTCAGAGTTTGGATGGAAATATAAACCTCCAGAGTGTCTTCCAGATCTTTTTTTCAAACGAAATTCAAGTTGAAATTGTTGATCTTGTATTAAAATTGTAGTAAGAGCACTGAACATATTGAACATGTATGTAGCTTCTTGGAAAGACAAAATACTTTCCCTCCATGAGTTTCTATTCAACACTTAGGTTCTAACAATATCAAGCCATGTATTGAAAAATAATATGTTCATTGTGACCAATAAAGATATTTTTCTCAATTAAAAAATGGAGAAAAAACCTTAGGCAGTGGAGAAATATTTTTATGTCTTCATTTCTAGGAAAGCAAAGCATTTTTGTTCTGCAATTCTGAGCTCGGCTCCAGGTTTCCTGGCAGAAATTTTGTGGATTCTTTGGTTATAATTATATAGAAATCACTATGTAGTAGAGAAAAGTGTGGTCATAACTCATGGTTTTCTCTTTGAAAATATTGAGTTCTCCTTTAAGACAATGTTAGGATTGAAGATTCAGTGGGCTTTAAGTCGTAAATTTATCATCAATTAATCCTGCAATAATAACGAATCTGGGGATTCTGCTGCTACTGTATTTAAAATTAAATACTTACTCCTTATTGAAAGGAGGGATTTGGAGGAGATAACAAAAAATGACAGTTTTTTCTCCTCTGTGTGTGTGTGTCAGGTGGAGATCAGTCGAAGACTCACCCTGGAAAAGCTTCCCCCTGTTCTCGTTCTGCACCTCAAACGCTTCGTCTACGAGAAGACCGGCGGGTGCCAGAAGCTGATCAAGAATATTGAGTACACTGTTGATCTGGAAATCAGCAAAGGTAAAAGACTTAGCAGCAGAATTTCCCCCTCTTCATGGGAAAGATAATTTGTATTTCCTAGGGTTTGTCCATGTTTCAGTTTTCTTCTTTTTGCGCAAGATTTTGTGTTTATTGTCTGAAAATGTGGTCATTTGGGTGAATATTCTGTGTGGGTTTTTTGTGATGAAAGATCTTAAAAGCCTTTGGCATTTTGTGGAGAATGGATTGGCCAAATGAGAACTTCCTGTGCATTTATGGAGTAGGGATATAGGCTGAGGGCAAATGTGGGAGGTGATCCTCTTGGATCTGTGCCTCTGTACAAAGCTGTTGCCAATATCGGATATTTTTATCACAAATTCAATTCAGAGAAGTGTCAACTTATTTAATTAATTAGTGGCTGATGGAAGGAAACTGTTTTATGGAAAATGCAGCCTGAAGGTGAAGAATCCATAATGCAGAGGTTAAACAAGGATCCTTTATTTAACAAATATCCCAGGAGATACTTACTTTAAATAGTGTGAGATTGGAAATTGTCCAGCACCTGAAGCTTGCCAAAAT
Organism: Drymodes brunneopygia; assembly: GCA_013400955.1. NCBI lineage: Eukaryota > Metazoa > Chordata > Aves > Passeriformes > Petroicidae > Drymodes > Drymodes brunneopygia. Next base: position 169,494 of record VZTZ01042038.1, on the reverse strand, counting down.
AATGCCTTTTGTTTTGAGCTGACAAATGACTATAAGCCAGCCAGTAGCTCAAATAGGAATAAATAAAATTAATGTATACTCATATCTCAACTGAGATCTGGACCTTGTCAGGCAGTGCCCGTTTGTTTTACTTAATATTTTATTTTGCAGTTTTCCTTGTAGATTATAAGCATGATTTGGAATCTGAAATTGATTCTGTCATTGTCTGACAGCAGGAATGGAAGGGGAAAAATTCAGTAGTCTGATCTTTTATTACTCTTTTTTTTTCCTTCATTTTGTGGTGATATTTTTAAACGTCTCATAAACCACAGTCTTCAGCAAACCTGCAAATTCAGTCCCTTGCTTATCAGTTATTAGAGCCACAACCATTCTTTAAAGGCTGCAGAAGAAATTTCCATTAAATGTTCTCCTTTGTGATAGTGTTGGTTTCTCTGAAAAATAATTGATCCTCTTGATATGGAATTTCTAATTTGTGACTGTTTTTCCTCCTCCAGAGCTACTATCTCCTGGTGTGAAAAGTAAAATTTCAAAAGGCCAAAGAACCTACCGGCTCTTTGCAGGTATTTGATCTGTGTGGTCCTGTGCAAATGCAGATTCTGCAGATGGAATTGTGCAAACACTGGGTTATATTAAGTGTTTTCTTTTAAACTGTACTGAAGGAGCTTGTGGGTGTCAGGTTCTTGTGTTCAGTGGGGTTTGTTTAGATTCAAGGGATGACTTTGCAGTGTCAGAGGGCAGGGTTGGATGGGATTTTGGAAGAGATCCTTCCCTGTGAGGGTGGGGAGCTACCTGCTGTAAGAATGGGGTGGGACACAGGGACCTAAAGCAGCTCCATGGTTTTACAGCACTGTCCCAGTCCCCTTTTCCCAGATCTAAAGGTTATTTGAGCCATACAAAGCTGAGGTGTCCATCCCACCCAAGCCTCTGGATGTCATCCTGTTGGGATTGACATGGGCACTGACTGCAGGCAGCTGGAAAATCCCATTTCCCACTTCCCCATGGCAAACCAGTCCCAGGCACCATCAGAAATACCACCAGGGGAATATTTGGGATGAAGATCTGTCTCCTAGGAANAGAAATACCACCAGGGGAATATTTGGGATGCAGATCTGTCTCCTAGGACACAAGGATACTTTCTTCCCTGTGAGGGTGGGGAGGCCCTGGCACAGGGTGCCCAGAGAAGCTGTGGCTGCCCCTGGATCCCTGAAAGTGTCCAAGGCCAGGTTGGACAGGGCTTGGAGCAACCTGGGATAATGAAAGGTGTCCCATGGCAAGGGGTGGGATGGGATGAGCTTTGAGATTCCTTCCAATCCTAAACCAGTCCATGATTCTATGGCTGCCCCACCTATGGCCTTCTCTGTGCTCCCTTGGCCCAGAGCTGGCGGTGTCCAAGGCCAGGCTGGACAGGGTTTGGAGCACCCTGGGGTAGGGGAATCTGGCCCATGGCAGAGAGTGGAGTAGGATGGGATGATCCCTTCCAATCCTAAAGCATTCCATGATTCTGTGGCTGGCCCACCTGTGGACTTCTCTCTGTGCTCCCTTGGCCCAGAGCTGGGGGTGTCCAAGGCCAGGCTGGACAGGGGATTGAAGCAACCTGGGGCAGTGGAAGGTGT
>VZTZ01042038.1:135689-166706 GCA_013400955.1 Drymodes brunneopygia | reverse complement strand
TTGTCCCCTTGCAACTATGGGATAGAGTGATGAAGCTGCCGTTTGTGCACAACATGGTTTGTGTTGACTTTTGACTTTGCAGAATGAAGTCTCGCTCGGTTGGAAGGCCTCGTGAATCACAAAAAAAAATATATTAAAAAGAAATAAAGTTCATCCGAGTTAATGCTGAATCCTAAGATAATAAAAAAAGGGGGGATTTGCATTAAATTCCCACTTTCTAATTGCGTAGTAGAAGAAAACCCTGCACCAGCAACAGAACTTGTAGATTTCTGTGAAAATGTTTTATCTTTACTTCAGTAAAAAAAAGAAAAAAAAGTTTAAAAAAAATAAATAAAAAAGCTCTCTCTGCTTCCCCAATAGTTTTTTGATAAGTGGTAAAATATGAGCCGATGTGTATGAGATGGAAATGGTCCTTTGTGCTTCAAAACATGTACAAACTGCAGAGTTGCTGGTTCCTGATAGGAAGACACATTTTAATAATTGTGCGATGAGAAACTGCTTAAGTACACATTGCAGATCAAATATTTGGAGTTAAGATGTTAGTCTATATAGATGGGTGATTGTAACTTTATTGCTATTAAGAAATTTCAAACTGCATTTATGCTTCTGTGTACATGAAATTAAGAAAATGGGCAAAATAATTAAGATTGATATTTCTTTAAGTCTGCTTTGTTTAATTTTGCTGTCTGCTCTCCTATAATGTTGAGTTCCTAATTGTACACAGTTTAGTGATACCTAGAAGTATAAAGTTGTCGCCCATCAATAAAAGTCACAAAGTTGGTTTAAGGTGTGTGTGTGGGTTTTGTTTTTCCTCAGGTGTGAATCCTACCCTTGGAAACTCCAGCAGTTTCTGTGCAGCACTTCTCAAGGTGTGGGGAGCCTTCCCCAAATGAAGTGAAGATGATTTTTCTTTTCTAAATTCTTGAAACTTCAGAATTTTGCATTCAGGTGGAACTGAGCTTGGAGGGGAAGAGGGAAAGGGATGTGGCAGTCCCAGGGCTTGAGCACTGAGCAGCCAGGAGAGGGAATGGAATTCCCTCTGTGTCCTCCTGGAAACCCTTCACTGTTTCTGAAGTAGATGATGTTTTGTCTCTTCTTCAGCCAGCTGCCATTGTCATGGTGAACTTTTGGTAAAAATATTTCCTTGATCAACTTCCCATCACTTTCTCTCTAAAACACCTCTATATATTACTTAATTCTGAACTGAGTGGTAGTGGTGTTATGTCCTTATTTCATCATGGGATGGTGGAAGCTCCCTGGCTTGTCCTGACTCTCCCACCCTCTCGTGCTGTCCCACATGGGAAGGAGTTTCCTGCCCAGAGCTCTGGCTGTAGGAAGGACCATCCCAACCCTGTGGCTCTTTATGGTGGATCTGCTCTGCTGAGGAAGTTTAATGATGCTCTGGCGTTGTTTTGGATGTCCAAATGTATTGTGATCTTTTTGTTCATCCTGCTTTATTAGTATTTTCTGATTTACAGGTGGTGACTGAGACACTGCACGTGATTTTGATGACACTCCACCAATTCCAAACCAATTTTCTGTGCAAAGCTCACTTTTATTTTGGCTGTTTGCAGGGAAAACCTCAGCTCCTGGAGCTGGGGCTGCCAAAGGATTGGTGCTCCCAGGGCTTCCCTGTGATGGGAATTGCCCCAGAGCCCCACTGGTGGGAACTGGAAATCTGAGGGATTGGGAGGAAAGAAAGAAACCAGGGTTTGAACTTACTGCTCTGTGCTGGTTGTTATTCACATCCTGTTCCTGGAACCTGGTTCAAGTTTTAATTACTGGTTTTAATTACTCCTGTGCTTGTATTGGGTGTTTATTTAGCTGTGTCTCCAGTGCATTTTCACAAAGTGCCTTTCTGATAGTACAGGTTTACCTGAATAGTCCAGAGAAAACTGCAGGTGATCAGTAATTAAAACACTACTTGATAGAACTTACAAGTGTTGTTATTCTACAGAAATGGCAGTGAGTCATTGCCAGTTTTAAAAAATCAAGTGTTGAAATCTCTCAGCATGACTTCAAAGTGTCTCAGTATCACTTGAAAGTGAATTTTTGCATTTTTCACTGAGGATATTACAAATGCATTTGTCACTGAAGTCCTTCTGCAGTGTGTTACGAGGGAAATAAAAATATGTGGCAACAGTGATGTGGACACACAGCCACAATTTTTATTTTCTGTATTAACTCCTCCCATTGTTGCAAAACAAGGGGCTTGCAGCTTTTGATCATTTGTTTTGTGATTATGTAAAAGAAAAAACCCAACACCCATGACAACACACCATAAATCCGGTGCTTGTTTACTGAAGTTTAATAGTGGTGTTATGTCCTGTTTTGGTTTTTTTTTTTTTTAATGCACATTAAGACCTGAAGTTTTCAAAATGAGAAATGTGGATGTGCAGGTCCAAAGGGCTGTGGGGAAAACCTTGTGCTGTGAGCCAGATGTGCAGGGGATGGTCTGGATGGGCTGGGGGAGGAGGGTTGTTAGAGCCACGAGGTTTTTGAGGATGGGGAAAGGTGTTTTAAGTAGGAAAGTATTGTTTTCTACAATATCCTCTGAGATGATGCCCTTGCTTGGCTGGACCAGGTCCAGAAGGGTCCAACTCCAAGGCTGCTGCCAGAATGGATCCCAAGCTGTCAGAAAGGATTTATTTTTGTAAATGTGCTCAAAATCTGCTGCTTTTCATTAGGAATGAGGAGCGAGCCATGGATGTGTGGGGGGATGTTCCCAACACGTTGGGGATTTGTGCAGCTGGGGGGTTATTTCAGGCTGTTTTAAGGACCCAAAGGATTTTTTTGGAAAGGATTTGGTATTGGTGAATAACCAGATGTGGTGGCTGGAGAGTTTGTGATTGGAGTTCACCTTCTGGTCTGGGGTGAAATCTCCAAAGCTGGGTGCTGGGTTAAGGGACCTGAACTGTTCCAGTCTGCAGATGTGACCAGGGAATATGGGGAGCTGTGGGAGCAAGGTGAGGAATTCCATGGAATCCCAGAATGATTTGGGTTGGAAAGGACCTTAAAACTCATCCCACCCCCTGCCATGGGCAGGGACACCTTCCACTATCCCAGGCTGCTCCAAGCCCCATCCAACCTGGCCTTAAACTCCTCCAGGGATGGGGCAGCCACAGCTTGTCTGGACAACTTGTGCCTCACCACCTTCATAGAGAAGGATTTTGTAGGTTTTAGTTCACATTTCACTTACACTCAGTGGTGCCCCACAAATTTTCTTAAATTGTTGCAGCTTGTGTTCTTTCATTGTTTTACCTCCACTTTTTCTTGGTCACCGATGAAACAGCACAGATTTATGGAGAGTTGTTTTCTTGCTCATCATCAGCTGATGAAGCATTTTTGGGAATGTTCTTTAGTATGAGAAGGTGGAGAAGAAGCTGCCCATGAACCTGGGTGGTCAGTCCTGCCCCAAAACAGGAGAGCAGCGAGAAAGAACAAATAGGGGCTCAGAGTGCCAAGTAATAATTGTGTTTGGGAATAAATCTATCAGTGCCTGGCTTCCCTCCTGTGCTTTGGATCCCCACGCTGTTAATTCATCTGCCGGAGCAGCCTCTGGGTTCCATCGTGCTCAGGAGAGGAGGAGCATCTCCACCCTGCTGGAGGTGGCAGGGATTTCTTGTCTCCCTCAGGTAAGGACACAGCCCGGGCAGGAGGGGGCTGTGAGCAGGCAGCAGAGGGAGGGTGATTCCCCCAAATTTGTGCCCGGTGCCCCTCAGGGGCTGCTGCTCCCCCCTGTGCCCTCACTGTGACCACAGAGTTGTTCTGCACGTTCCTGGTTTCACCTCACCCTGTTCATCCCCCTGTCCTCCAGAGCAGGAGTCAAAGCAGGGAATCCCCTGCAGCTCTCACCCTGCCCTGCTCTGGGGCCATTCCTGCTGGGCCCTTATTTAAAGAGGAAATAAAGGGGCATTAATTCCAGTGGAGATCAAGACTCGCTGTCTGCCTGCTCAATTAGGAGGGCATAGGGAAATCTGTGTCTCTTCCATCCACTGGCTTTTACATTAAAAGCCTCTCTGCTAATATATACTTATATATGCAGCCTGCTTTATGTGGCTTTTACCACATATGAAATGGAGACGTTATAATCAAGGCAGTAATAACGAGGAATGATTAAAAGTAACTTCTGATTGTTTTGGCTTTGGTGGAACATATGACCCCAAGCTGCTGACTCCAGACAAAATGAGTTGGGTAAAAATTCTTGTTCCAGGCTGTGCTCATCCCTGAGCACAACCAGGCCCTGTGTGTGTCTTGTACACTGAAACCATCCTGGTGTGTGTTAAAAAAATAAATTAAAAAATCAAATCTTTGTAAAGCAGCCAGGTTGATGGAGCAATCAGACGGCCCAAACCATCCTACAGGGATTCATTTCCCATCGGGATATTTGCGGAGATTACAAAATACCAAATTCCTCTGAGGTCTGGAAATTATTTGTGCGTCGGTATGTGAGATTTAAAATGAGTTAATTCAGCTTTATGGTAATTGGAGTGAGCAGCACCTTCTGAGGGCTGTGAGTCAGGGCTGGGGAGCTGCGTGGTTTCGGGGTGGCATCCTGTGTGGGGGCACGAGGGTTCACTGTGTTGGGGTGAAATTCACTGTGTTTTGGGGAAATTAGGAACTGGGGGGGGCTGCAGCATCTTTCAGCTGATTAAATGAGCCCACAGCAGACTCACTGACTCAGAGGGAATCATAAGAGCAAGGAAAAAAAAAAAAGAGGATACGGTGATTTTACAGTGAAGCAGTGCAGAACCTTCTGACAGCCCAGTTCTGGGTGGTCTTTGAGTTGCCTGTGTTGGTGTCAAAGTCTGAGCTTTTTTTGGGAGCAAACTGCACTGAACAGCTCCTGGCAGGGCAGAAGTGCCAGGTTCAGCTGCTGGCCCACGTGTTGCTGCTTCCCATACACAGTTTGTTTGGAGGTAAAGAGAAACGCTTTGTAAATACAGCTGGGAGAGTGTGGGCAGCAGCCAGAACAGCCAGAGGGGCTGGTGTGGCTGTCCCAGCTGTGGGACTGGGGCTGACTGGGGAGGACTGGCTGCCCATCTCAGCTTGGAAGATACAACCCCAGTGATGACAATCTGTTCCTTCTTGAAAGCTTCTCAGGAAAATGGTGTAAGGGATGGGGTCAGCAGTGATGCCTTGGTGCTGGCTTGAGAGGGTTCTGGTCTTTGCTTGGAGCAGTGGTGCTCTCCCAGCTGCCAATATTTGCAAATATTTGCCAATATTTGTGAACGAGTTTGATAAATGTCCTTCTGCTTTCTGAGCGCCGCTGGCTTTAAACAAACCTCTGGGAATATCTTGTAAACTCCCTCCTAGTAAACAGTAAATAAAAGCGGTTGGTGTTCTGCCTGCAGAAATAAATATTGACTGCTTAGAAGAATGGAAGGACTTTTTTCCCCCCTTTGGAAAGAACTTTGGAAAGAGGACAAGGAAAAAAATCAGAGCTGCTTTTCTTGGATGTGCCAGCTCCCAGGAGATGGGTGCTCCCCTGGCTCCGTGCTGGGTGTGGCTGGTGCCCCTGCTCGGGGGGACATCCCGGGGGATCCGGGATTCAGCGATGGGGATCCCACGGGAATGCCGTGGACGCCGCTGCCTGGAGCGGCGCGGAGGTGCCGTGACACGCTCACGTTGTTACTCACGATAGTGGTTTGGGTTTTTCCTGTTTGTTTACTTCAAGAAAAAGGAAGGAACTTTGAGCTTGTCATTTGCTCAATCGTTTCCTTTCACAGTGAATAAAACCAGGGAGCTGGATGCCAGAGCTGGAGCTATTGGGACATCGGCAGGGAGGTGAGTCCTGCCTGCGTGTTTCACCAACTTTTTGCGTTCCCTGGTCCTTTTAGCTCCCGCTGTTGCACCGGAGCAGCGGCTGAAGGAGGGGAATGGCAGCGCTGGGACAGCGTTGGCAGCAAACTACAGAGTGGGATTAATCTCCTGTTTCCCAGCAAAAGGAAAAAAGGGGATGCCATGGGGTTTATTGGGGGGCCGGAGCTGGGAAATCCCACAGCCCTGGCTTTGGGGTTTCCCTGTGAGGAGCAGGAATGGCTGAGCCGGCAGCCGAGGGCAGACAGCTGGCTTTAGTCCCTTCCAGAGAAAATTCCTTGCTGGAATTCCCCCTCCCTTGTCACCGGGGCGTCGCGGTCCCCCCTGTGCGGGAAGGATTCCCCGAGCCCCTGGAATTCCGCCGGGCTGCGAGTCCCGGAGCCGACTGCTGGGGACAGCACGGAGAACACTTTTATAGGATCAGGGGCTGCCCTTCTCCTCCTTCCTCCTCCTCCTCCTCCTCCTCCTCCTCCCTGCCGGTGTCGCCGCCTTAGGGAGGATGGTCCTGCTCCTCTGAGCCCCAATGAGTGCCCGTGAACTGCAGCGATCCCAACCAAGTCCCCTCTCCCCCCTTTTCCCCTCCCTCTCCTCGCTGTTGCTCCACGCCCGTTGTCACTGGGGATGATCCAGGGTTCTCCCTCTGCCTGGAGAGCATAAATACCACTGGGGAGCTCTGTCAGACTGCAGTTGGTCCGAGTCGCTGAGCCGAGACCTTGCACATCTCGCACCTCCCGAGGCTCATTCCGTCCTTTATCTTCCCCTCTCTCCTCCTTTAAATATTTCAGATCCATTAATTTATTTTCCGCAAGCAGGCTTGGAGGAGCTGCAGTTACCTGGAGGCTTGGAAGTACTCAGCAAGGTAAGAGTAAAGTTCGGTCCTGGCTTCCGAAATGTGGTTTTGGGGGTGGTGTGAGTGCAAGAAGTAACTCTTTTAAGAAGGCACAGTTTTAGTAACTTCTCCAAAAAGTTTAATGGCATAAAATGACCCAATGCTGTCTGAGCTTCCCTCGTGTGTGCTCTGCAGAAGTTAATGCAAGATTAACAGGCATTAATCTTGAATGAATGGGAGGAGTTTGCAAGCACAGGAGTGGACTCCTGTGCAAATAGAAAATATCCAAGGGATGCTGTAGCAGTCCCAAGGAGCTGATGATACCTGTGAGCACATCTGTGTGCTCCTGTGTTTGTGCTCTCAAGTAGGACAGAAATTTCAGCATCACCACACGTGGTGTCTGTTACCAGTGGGTTTTCCATGTGGTTTTATGTACAAACTCACCCGCTTGGGTTCTGTGGCAGTGGATTGAAATGGAAGATCCAGGTGTTTTTGGCCCATGGCACTGAAGGTGCTGGATCTGTGGTGTGTTCAGTGCAATGTGCCACTGCTGTCCTGTGTCCAGGAACTTGTCCTGCTGCTTGTCTCTGGAAGCCACCACAATTCTGCAAAGCTTGGAATGTGTGCATCCCAGTGACAGAGTGACTTGGAGTTTAGTGCTTTATGCTGTGGATTTATCCCTGGATTTCTTTGCACAGGTTAAAGTTGATCCCAGGCTAACTCAGGCTAAAAGCTGATCCCAGGCTAGCTCATCCTAGATGCCAGGTTAACCCAGGTTAGAAGCTGATCCCAGGCTAGCTCATCCTAGATCCCAGGCTAAGTCAGGTTAGAAGTTGATCCCAGGCTCAGTCTAGAAGCTGATCCCAGGCTAACTCCCCTCTGCTTTGCTCTTTTAGATGCTCTCCTGACATCCTGAGCTAATTCTTATATTTTCCTTCCTCATCAGCTGGTGCCATGTGTAGCTCCCCAGGCCCTGGGATGTTTTAGCTGCAAATGTCACCCCTAACCCCAGGAACAGGCACCCACTCGTGTGCTTCACCAGGGAGGCAGCCAAAGCTCAGTGTCCCTGAGGAATAAGGTGACATGAGGACACGAATGCAGGATCAGCCTGCATGTGGCTTTAGCAGCGTCCCTGCCAGGCTTCAGATGGGAGCAGCTCTCCTGCTTTCCGTGCAGAGCAGACACCATCCATTAGCTGGGGAAATAGCTTTCTAAAAATAATCTTTCCCAAAGTCCAGTGCTGCTCTTTAACTCCCTCAGACCCCAGAAAAAGGCCTCCCATTTCTCCCCACTCTGGACAGGCTTCGCAGCATATTCATGAGTCCTTTTTGCTGACTCAGCCGTTTCTGATGGCTCCCAGATGTTCACCTGGCACCAGTGTCAAGGGCATGATGTGATTAAAGGGAGGTTGTGCTCCTCTTGAACCCTTGAAATCAACAGCAGAGGCTTCCTCAGCTGACTGTCAGCTGATAATTTTCTGTGAATAATGTCAAACCCCAGCTCAAAGGCAACGTGATTTCAGCCTCCCTGGATGAGGAGCTGCTGCTGCAGCCCCGAGGTGTCACCCCAGCCCTGCAGGGCCCTGGGACTGGCTGGGCTGGAACACACAAATCTGAGAGTTCCTTTGCACCTGGGCATGAGGATATTGGGAGGCAGATGGATGGACTTCTGAAATCAGTGAGAGCTTTCTGAAACGTGAGCATCTTCCAGCTGCTTTCAAATATTAATGTGGCCAGGGAACTCTCTGCTCCCTGTCCTTCTCTGATCCCTTTATCCTTCCTTGGGATGCTCGGAGCTCCTCACCCCAAACCGAAGCAGAGGAAGGGATTTGCACACCCCGAGTGAAACAGAAAATAAAGCCAAAGTGACCTAATTTTAGAGAGGTGCTGGTATCCTTTCGCTGGCAGTCGGGACCCGGGGAAGCACATCCCGAGGAATAAAGCACCATCTGTTGGGAGGTTTTGGCCGCCTCGCCGCGCCAGACGCGCCGGCCTCGCTGCGGAGCCGTGAGCGGGGCAGCTCCTCTGGCTCTCAGATGCTACAGCTGATTTTTTTCAATCTGCCCTTTCTGAAAGTTCAGTGTTTGCCTTAGATGGGTGGTGGATTTGGGCTCCCGTTCAGCCAAGGGCACCCGGCCAAACGAGGGGTGCGAGGGCCGCCTGTGAGCGCCGGCTGTTCCTGCAGGGAGAGCAGCCGGGGCTAAATGGCCACATTGTCAGTGGCCGAGGCACTGCGGCTATTTTTGAGCTCTCAAGGAAGTGCCTCAAAGTAGGAATTGTTCCCTGAATTTGGGTCAGACAGTCTACAAAAGCAAGTGCTCCTTTTGCCTCCCCTAGCCCTGTGCAGCCGGGTTGGAAAGTCGGGCTCCTGCCTGGGGGGGAAGCGAATGCCGCAAGCGGGGCTGAGGAGAGGATGAGGTTAAAGGAGTGTTTGTCGCCGTGCCACCGAATGTCCTGTCTTCCAGGTGTGCCTGCAGCTGGGGACAAGGCGTGTGTGTGTTTCCTTGCTCTGCGGAGCAGGAAATGATGAGAAGCTGTTACCTAAACTGAGCGAATTACATCCCGCATTGTTGTACCCAGGCTGAGGCTTAATGCTCTGCCTGGAGAGAGGCTCAGGGCAGCTGGTTTTCATCTGCCTCAACGCTCAGTCCAAGAAAGAAGCCTCAAACAGGGACTCTGTGGCTTTTGTGCAGTCAGCCAGCAAGTTTTCGGGGATTCTCAGTGTTCTCAGAGTTTTTTTGGGGGTCCCTGCCTGGGCAAAGCATCTCATGCTTGCCACTGTTCTCCACAGGGCTGGGGGAGCAGGGACTGGGGCTCTGTGCTCAAACATAGCTTTTCCAGCTGGGAGTGAGATGGCTCTTCCCCGCTCTGGTTGGCTTCCAGCTCATCTGCTCTCAGAGTGTCCAAATCCCGTGTCATTGGATGAAACTCCTCAAATAATTCCTGCTAATCTGGGGTTTGTTTCCTGCCGCAGCGTAGGAATGCTTTCAGCGTGGCTTTCAACAGCGCTGTCAAAAACAGATCCTCACCTCGTGTTGGAGGCAGGGATGGGGAAGCTTTCTTCCAAAAATGAGCCCTAAGGAGGGAGATCCTGTGCTTGCACTGTCTGTTCAGATGCTTCTTGCCCTGATGGGTTGATCCTGCTCCAGTGGCTCTTGGATCCCACTGGAACGAAGCTGTTCACATCTCGCCTCCTGTGAACAGCTCCTGATCCGAATAAACCCAGCCAAGATGCTCAAGGATTGTTAGATGGATCAATTGCAGCCCGGGGGGTGCTTGGGAATGACAGGCGGAGCAGGAGCACCGTGGAGGGAGGGACAGGGATTAAACGAAGCTGTTTAATGAGCACACCGAGCCCCTCTGTCGGTGCTGACGGCATCCGAGTGCCTGGGAACACCTAATCTGGCCGGGGGAGGGCGGCTGCTCCTGCTGCTCCATCACTCACATCCCTGGCGGCGCTCCCGGGCAGCGTCAGCGAGAGCCCCGGTGCGTCAGTGCCAGCGGGGCTCGGGGCTGCTCGGCCCCGCCGTGACATTTCCCAGGAACAGCCGCATGCACAGAGCCCGGCAGCTGCTCTGCTGCAGCCCCAGGAGCAGCTCTGGCTGCTGCCTGACCTCCTTATCCGGCTCGCTGCGGATTTTACTTTCCCTTTTATTCATAAAATAAAAGCGTTCTCGGTTTTGCCGGCTGTTCTTTGGGGGGGAGAGATACAAATGTCCCCCTGCCTGTGAAGGGATGGAGCTGGGGGTGCTCAGAGCTGCTGGGCACTGCAGGGTGGCAGCTCCACCAGGGATGCCAGGGGTGCAGAAGGCATCCTCCTGCATGCCCGGGAAGTGTTCACTCCCAAATCGGCATCACTGGAATTCCCAGGTGTAACAAAGTGAGTCCCCACCTCTTGTGGTGCTGTTCGGGTCTTCCTGGTGTTATTGGAATTATAAGCACCACTCTTTTCCACGCACAAATCTGGGCTGTGTGACCTCGTTGTTGGGGGATAAATGCCCTGAGAGCTCCTGTGGCACTGCTCTGACTGCCTGTTCCTCCCCAAATTCCAGACCTGCACTGAGCCACGGGAGTCCCTGCACGAAAACCCACCATCACCTTCATCTCTGCTTCTGCTGGCTGTGGAGGAGGCAGCATGAACCCTGCCCTGCCCTGGATCATTCCCCTGGGATGTGTGCTGCTGCTGACAAAGACAGCTGAGTGCTTCATCCTGCCCAACTCGAGTCACCTGGAGAGCATCCTGAGCAAATACCAGGATGGGGGAGCTCACTCCAGATCCAAGAGAGCCATTTTGTTCTCAGACAGGCAGGAGATCCTGATGCTCCACAATAAACTGAGAGGTCAGGTGTATCCAGTGGCCTCCAACATGGAATACATGGTGAGTCCAGAGCCTGATACATCACTTTATTACTGCTTTTATTTTTTTCCCTAACTGTGTTTTAGTTTTCCTTGCGGTGCGAGAGGTGCAGCGAATTTCCTCTGAAGTAAAAACTCTCAAGAGGTTTCCTGAAGCCTTTCATTCCAGAGTGAAGGATGCTTTAGATCAGTGGCCTGTTTTGGTTGGAAAGGGCTGCTGGTGGGTCATTTTGTCCATCCTCTGCATAGTTTCAGGACTGGTTCCATTATTCATGAAGGAGCGTCTGGCCCAGCTCTGGATGCATCTCCGGTGATGGCAAATCCCCAGGCTGCCTCAGCAGGTTCTTCCATTACCTTCAAGTCATAAAAGCAGCAAATTTTCCCCAGTGCTTAACCCCTGCTCTCCCTGGGAGAGCTTTCAGGCCGTTGTGGGGACGCCACAGTCTGCTCAGGGAATCTTCTGGTGGTTTTTGGGTTGCCACCAGCTGCCCTCAGTCACACACACTGATCACCTGAGCTGAGCAATGTGAGCCAACCCTCCACGATGCTCCTGGGAATCTGCACAGGACCACAGGGAAATGGGGCCTGAGGAATGTGGCGCCATCTGCAAAGAATTTCAGGCACTGGAAATAGCTGGAAAGGCTTTGGGAGTTCCTGGGTGGATGGGTCAGTGCTCTTGGGTTTTCTAGTTCAGGAAACCAAAATAAAAGTTTGGTCAGTGTATTCTCCCACTTCAGAGGAAGAACTTAAAAGTTGGAGGAGTATGAAATATGCTTTTGCCATCAACAATTCACAGGGAATATTTTTGGTTCACCTGATGCCAGAGACCCTGCTTTGAGCTATTTTTGCCATGCCATCAAAATATTACAGGGCCACAAAATGATGTAGGCAAATAATTACTTTTTGTCTGCCTTTTCCCAGTGTGCAAATATAGTTCTGCCCAAAACTAGCCTGACTTCAACTGTGCCCTCCTGCTGACGGGCCAAGTGATGGATGACTTGTTAAGGCCGTGTTTAAAAGGGTAAAAGAAAAGCACTCTGAAATGCAATGTAAAATTGTTTGCCAGCTATGTCAAAGTGAGGGCTGCAGATGGAAAATCCTGCCTTTTGTGACTGCAGGGAGAAGGGGAAGGGAAGGGAGGGCAGGGGATGGTGAGGAGGGACAGCTGTCCCTCGGTCCATCCACACCAGCTGGGTTTGAGAAGGGAGGGCAGGGGATGGTGAGGAAGGACAGCTGTCCCTCGGTCCATCCACACCAGCTGGGTTTTGGTCCCGCTTCTGCCAGGAACGCTGTGCCTTTCTAAGAACAGGGGATTGTATCCCTTTCTCGGCGGCTCTCACGTTATCCTGCAGGGAAGCACTGCCAGAAGAGGCGACTTGACAGATTTCCAGAGGGTAAACACAAAGCATGAGGGAGCCCAAGGTGTTTTGGTTGGCCGTGGGGCTGGCACAGCGTCCACGGCCCGGCCGCTGTTTGCGCTCGCGGCGCGGTTGCACTTCTGTGTTTGCCTTTGCTCTGGGAGCTTTTCTAGTGGTTTTTATGGCTGATTGAGGGCAAATGAAAGGGCCTTGTGTGCTCTGAAGAAAGGAGCTGAGTATGAGATGGTGCTGCTTGGAAGGGCTATAATCAGCCTTTCATGTGCTCGTGTTTACCCAGTATGACTTGGAAATGCCATGTATATGCTGAACGGGGGATTTCTCTTTAATGCTTTGTCCTGCAGAGGACATTTCTCATTTGGACTCCTTTAAGAGGATGGTCTGTCTTTAGAGCCATAGATAAACTTTCCTGTTTCCCTTTGGTGCCAGAGTGAAGCGTCACTGGAGACGTGCTGGGAGAATTTATGGATGAGTAGGTAGAGCTTGTTCTTCCCATCAACCTCCAAATGCTCCCTTGTGAAAATCCTTTCTCCCAGCTCCATCTCTGATGTACTTAAGTGGTCTAAAATGGAAATGGGACCTAATATATTCCAGGAAAAGGGCATATTTAGCTGCTACTGGATGAACTTCAGTTGCTGGACGCTGTTAATAAGAAAGTAAGAACACAGTGAGTCCTATGACTTACCTGGAGATCAAACGAGTTATTACATATGTAATATGAGAAAGGTAGAGTGGACTGAAAAATGAAGGAAGAAACGGTTTAGCCGCTGGGTTTGTGTAATTAATTGAAAGCTGGCACAGGTATTCAGTGCTAATGGAAAACCAGTGAGCAGGGCACAACTTCTGACAGAGCTGGGCCAGCTCACAATTCCCTTCACCCCTCCACCAGCTCCATGATCGACACTTGCAGCGTGCATTTGGACAGCTTGACAGAGGTGGATGGGTGCCAAGGCCAAAACAAACTCCTTGTTAATGGCCCCAGAGTAAAGAGGACATAACGGACCCAGAGGAGAAAGGACAGAATAGATCCTGAGGCACGGTGACCTTTTAAGAGGGCTTAGTCAGATGCTTTCAGCAGTGATGAAAGGCAGAAATCTTTCCTCTTGCGGCGGCCTCACAGACAGCTGGATAAAGTGAAATTGTTCTCAGCGCAGATTGCTGGAAGGAAAACAGTTTTCTTTCATGTATAAGGTATGCATCCTTCCTCTCAGCTGAAGGGTGGTGGCTCTCCCTGTCGGGATGGGGTGGTTTCTGTGGGGGTTTGCAAAAAGCATCTCCAGACCTCTGCCAGGACATGTCAGCCCTGGAGTTTTGATGCTGCTTTTAAAAGGGAGCTGCCAGTACTGCAGGAAGTCTGAGCTGGGCAGGAAAATGAGCGAGTAACCTGATCACTGCAATTCAGGTGTCTGGCTCTGGGTTTGCAGGCTCCTTGGGCTGAGTGAGCAGACTCCTTGTGGGCTGCATTATTAAACCTGAACCTGCAAGCTGTGGTACAATGTGGGTGCATGCCATGAATGTATTTTGCATATATACTGTTCACTCCACTTTGAAAGGCCATTATAAATGTGCAAGAGGGAATATAACAGAGTCCATGTGCTAAAATCACTTGGAATCACACACCCCCAAAGAATTCTCAACCTCTGCTTCTGAAGGAAACAGAGCACAGGCTCGTTGCCCCTCTGGCTTCAGTCATCTTCCTAGACACTGCTTTGAATATTGGCCTAAAGAATTCTTGCAAGTACAGCTGGGAAAGTCTGAAATCTCTTTTTTTCCCCGCTCTATGTTTATTGCTCTGAAATAATTCCAGCCTCCTGACCGCATTCGCGTCTGAGAAGCAAGAGGCAAATAACTGCTCTAATTTCGGTGGGATGGCTTTGTAATCTGATGCCTGCAGAAATGAGCTGCTCTCCTCCTGCAGCAAAAAGCCGTGCAGGGATGGGGCTCCTTCCCAATTACCTGTTGAGTGTCTTTTGTCCCAGTCCATTTATTTTATCCGCAGGCATCAAAGGGAGATGTGAGGCGTACGCTCGCATTAATTCCCATTTAATGGCCTTTTGCTCAGGACGTCTCTGCATTAAATTAGGAGATTTTGGAACATCTCCACCTCCGGGGCTGCAGAGAATAAAGCTGGGTAGAAAGTCTGAGAAGTTCAGAGAGCAAAACGTCTTGGGAGGGTTTCTGTGGCTTTTGTGCTGGGTGGGAGGGCGGCCGTGGCCGGTCACTGCCGAGCCCACAGAGTGGGACACCACAAAAAGCTGGGTCTCAGCACGGCTGCAAGAGGCTCCCCGAGCCTTGGGGATGTGTGGTGGGTTTGAGCCCATCACTTTCCAGGAGCTGCAGGGCTGAGAAGGAAAATGGTTTTGTTCCCAGTGACGGAGCTGTGTCCCCGTGGGGTTTTGCAGACTGACGTGGGTTTGTTTGGTCACTGCTCAGCCCAAAGCTGAGCTGGGAGCTCGGGGCAGCTCTGGGATGCTGCTGGAATCTGGGCTGCAGGGAGTGCTCGGTGATAAGCTGTTCTGGGAGGCCTGGGCTGTGAGCTCAGTGAGTGAGGTCATGTTTGCCTCACTGAGATCGTGGAGACGCAGAGTTCCAGGAGACACTGCATTTTCCTGCTGGTTTATCCAGGGATGCACAGCCCTTCCCCATCCCAGCCACGACTGCCCCAGACTGTGACCAGAGACACTCACAATGAACACTGGATGGTTTTTAAATCTGTTGGAGAGCCTGGATGCCCTGCAGCCCTCCAGCCTCTGACAGGTCCTTTGAAACGTTTGAGATCAGAAGTTGCCTTTCTTCTGGAGAAGACAGGACTGGGAAAGAGCAGCTGGTTGTGATGGTGAATGTCCAGAGAGGACAGTCTCGTGCTGGCACGTGGATGGGCTGGACACACATTACAAGAGCTCTCTTCTCTTTGGTTTCATTTGCAGGAATGTGCGGTAATATTTTAATCCCGACGAATTATCCTCCGAGGGCTGCTCTGAATGGAGCAGCTGTCAGTAATTACACAATGAATTCAGGGCACTGGCTGCTGGGCCCAGCCAGTCTGGCCTTTAGAACAAATGCTCTCCTGGGCAGCAGAGCCAGCAGAGCTGCTTTCCTGTTTGCCTTTGTGTCATGCTGGAGCTCTCCTTTGGCTCCCAAGCGGGTGATATTCGAGGAGGAGTGATCTCAGCCCAGCATCCTGCCCTCACTGGGAACAGAAATGGGATTTGTCACTTCCAACGTGAGGCCTCTTCCAGTGAGAGTGGAAAAAGCTTAAAAGGCCTGGGACTTTGCCACCTCTGATGTATTTGACTGGATCCACTTGTGGACTCCCATTTATTCTGGAAGGAGAAGGGGAGATGAGGCTGAGAGACTCAGACCCACATTCCTTGACTAAGAGTTGGACAAAGATCTCCAGCTGTGTGGTGGTGGAGGTAGTGGAGCTCTCCACTCCTACAGCTCTCCACTGCTGGAGTTCCCCTTGATGGGATAGGCTGGAGATATCCTGACAGTGAGGACAATGGATGAAAAATACATGGAATACATCAAAGCACTGAGTGTATGTTAGAACTCTTGCAGGACTCAGAAATTTGTGTCACATTGGAGACCATGGGATCTCCAACCTCGAATTTTTATTCCTGATTTTTTAAAACATATTAGGAAAACAACTGCCAAGAATGTCTTGTGGTTTAGGGTGGATGGTCCAGATGTGCTCTTAAAGCCTTCCCAGGTGGGTTTGTGTGTTTTCTGATGACCTGAGTGAAGCATTTCCTCAGAAGCGTGGCATCAGCTGGGGAAAATCCCCAACCCTTTAGTGCCCTGGACTTTCATGGCAGGGGAACACCCTGAGAAATGAGATTTTAGCACAGAAATGTGGTGGCTTCACCCAGACTGGCCACACACGGGGGGTGATCTGAACCTTAGTCTTTCTCTGCTAACTGCTGTTGGTTTAATCTCTTGATCTAGTGAGTTTGAGATGTAAAACTGACCTGTTCCTTTCTCTCCCCACGCCCTGCAGACCTGGGATGAGGAGCTGGAGCGGTCAGCACATGCCTGGGCCCAGCAGTGCATCTGGGACCACGGGCCCAGTGACCTCATCAGGTCCATCGGGCAGAACCTGGCAGTTCACTGGGGCAGGTAAGGCTTGGGGAGCCACAGGATCATTGCACAGGGGGATTTGGGGCTCCTCCTTTAGGGACAGCTCAAAGGGTTTGCTCTGATGTTTGGGAGAGCACTGGGGAGGTGGGGGAAAAGCTGGGGATCATTAATTGTGATGGTTTCAGTGGGATGGGTGTCGTGGTGGTAACACCTGCAGCCACCTTCCACTGACATTTCCCAGGGAAGCAGCAGTGATTTGGGCTCCTCCATCCATCAGGGTAACACCTCTGTAACACACTGAAAGTCACTCCTTCTCCTTAAGAACAGGTACAGAAGTCTGAACCCTTGCTCCTAAATCTGCTGTTCCAGGGGAGGGGTTCTGGCCTCGTGCAGAGAACCAGCTGAAGGCTGAAATTTCTCAGGAGCAATGTCAGGATTTGTGTCTGGATTCAGTTCAGATTTTAATTATCTCTCGCTGTGTTTTCCATAAATATTTGTCTGGCTCCTGATTTTTCTTTACTGAAAACATTTTGCAGGGGTTTTTTTTTTGTTTTGGTTTTTTTTTTTCAAATTCTTGGGACAAGTTTTAAACTGGAGTCATTAACCCAGTTAGGAAAGCTGACATTAAGGCTTCCAAACGGAATTTCCTCTCCATCTCAAAGTGAAATTTATTTATTGTTAAGCCTCTGTTTATAAGTTTGTTATAGGTTAAACCTGCTTTGTATTTGCTCAGGAGCCCTGAGTGTTTTTCCCTCATTCCCTGGGTGGAAGTGCAGTTATGTTTATTGTAAATCAGGCAGAACCTGGTGGAAAGAAAAGGAAATTTGCTGGTGTGAAATTAGGCTGATATAAAAACTGGGCCCAATTTTGGTAGCTAATGACTGGAAAGTAGAGTGGTTAATTCATTGGAAACAAACTCAAAAGATTGTGCTGTTCTTGGCTGTCCTACAAATGCTCAGGATGGCCAGGGGTTGCTGATGGAAGAAGATCCAACCTTTGCTCCCTTTGCGGTCCCTGAGAGGAAAGAAAAATCAGAATTATCTCAGCTTTTTCAGGAGCAGGCCATGACTTGATTGCCTCCATTTCCTCTCCTGTAAAATAGGATTCGGAAAGTATTCGCTTCATGACATCATGAGATGGATGTGTTTGAAACACTTCTAATGAATGATTTTTTTTAAATGAAAAGTTGGCTGAAAGGACAAGCCCCATTTGGTGATGATATCATTTGGATTTCTGGCAGCTTGCTTCGTGTGAGCTGCTGAAAGCAATCAGAAAAGCAGTGGGTTTGGTGCAGTTTGCAGATCACTCTGCTCACTGTGTGAAATGTGTCTGACTTTCTTCAAGTAGTTTTGACACCTTTTGTGCCCCCAAAAACAGCAGAAAGAGCATCAGCACTGCCTCAGGCTGTGGTATCTGAGGCAGGGATCACACTCAGGGTATGGAGGGCTTGGTGCAGGGGAAAATTGCTGCCAAAAACAGGTGGGATAGGAATGCAGTGCACCAACAACTCCACACCAGCTCCTGGTGGGATGTGAGTGAGGAAAAGCCCACTCATTTTCAAAGTTCTTACAGGATTGGCTGTGAGGGAACTTCCAGATTTAGCAAATTGCCCCCGTGGTGAAATAGGTACACGATGGCTTTTGGTTTAAGGTGTTTGGCAAAGCTTGACTTCTGTTTACTTTCAAAACACGACTTTCTGCCAAACTAGAAGTTATTTTGTAGTTGTGTGGAAAAGTGAGAGGGCATTTCGGGTCAGCAGCACTTGAGGATTGTGTCAAACCTATAAATAATACAGAGCCAGGTCAGGCTGTGAATCCAAGGGAAAAAATCATAGAAACACACAACAGTTTGGGTTGGAAGGGACCTCAAAGATCTTCCAGTTCCAACTACCCTGACGTGGGCAGGGCCACCTTGCACTGTCCCAGGCTGCTCCAAGCCCTGTCCAGCCTGGCCTTGGACACTTCCAGGGATCCAGGGGCAGCCACAGCTTCTGTGGCCACCCTGTGCCAGAGCATCCACACCCTCACAGGGAACAATTCCTTCTCGATATCCAATCTTAACCCTTCATTGTTACCATTTTAAATTTATTTTTTTTTAAATTTGTAAACTCCTACCAGAACATCCTGATTCCAGCTGCCTTTTTCCCCTCTCAGGTATCGATCCCCAGCGTTCCACGTGCAGTCCTGGTATGATGAAGTGAAAGATTACACATTCCCATACCCTCATGAGTGCAACCCATGGTGCCCGGACAGGTGCACAGGTGCCATGTGCACACACTACACCCAGGTAAAAGGGTTTGCACCCACACTCCCCACACCCCCCTGGTGCCCTGCTTTTTGCAGGGTTCCATGTTTGTAATTTTGTAGTAGAAGTTCCCATGCATTTTCTAGAAACACAGTCCTTGTTTTCCTAACTGGCCAAGATTGTTTTGAACTTTTAGATTGTGTTTCATTCCTTTCCCCTGGGGCAGAGAAAGATGATTGACCATGTCTTTATCCTGTGAACTTACAGAGGTGGTAACCTCTTTGACCAATCCATGGTTGTCTTTAGAAACAGATATAAATGAGAGAATAAAGAAGGGCAGGCCCTTTTTGGTGGTCCTGCCTGGAGATTCAACTGCTCCTCTAAAGCCTGCGTGTTTCTGTCGTAGCCAGCTGTGCGACACCCCATCATGTCCAGATTGGGCTAATCAGCTTATTTTCAATAATTCCATTTCCCTTACAGATAGTCTGGGCCACCACCAACAGGATTGGCTGTGCTGTGCACGTCTGCAAGACGATGAATGTGTGGGGAGAGATCTGGGAGAACGCTGTCTACCTGGTCTGCAACTACTCCCCCAAGTAAGGCAGAGCAGCTGGGCTCCCTCCAGCTCCCCCAAAACTGGCAGCGTGCTTAACTAGCTCTGGGGAAGAGATTTCAGGCAGTCTAGACTGGTGGTTGTGGCTTTAAATTTTTTTTTCTTCGGGCAGCAGCACAAGGCTGGTTCAAAACTACTGAGCACAGCCTGGAAAAGTGAATGGGAGGCTGGGGCCAGGCTGGTGCTTTGATGTTCCTGCCACGGGAAGGGAAAGGAGGAGCAGGAGATGGCCAGGATGGAGCTTGGCCATCTCTCTGCTTGCTCTCTGCTGTCAGAGGGTGGGAAGGGATGGGGTGCTGGCTCCTGCCAAAAAAACCCTGAAATAACTGCAGCAGTCAGGGTTTCACTCGCTCGGCAGTTTGATTAAATTTCAAAATGAAAATCATATTTCTTGCCTACTACATCCAGGAGAAGTTTACTACCTGGCAGTGGCTGTTAATATTTTCTGGTTTAATGGCTACTAGGAGAAACATTCCCACTCCAAGCCCTTGGCAATCTAAGACTTCGAAACAAAATGAAATAGGGAAATCACTCTATGCAAAGGGAGTGGCTTGGGGAGCATCTGACTCCAGGGGACCACAGTGCAGAATAATGCACAGGAAAAAGAAATGTGGGGCTGGAGCTGTTGTGCCCCATACAGAGCTCTCTGGGTGGGTTCTCCAAGCCCCTCTCCCCACGTCACATGTGAGCACATTTTGCTGATGGTTTGGTGGGATTTAACAACCTGCTCCTCCTGAGGGGTAACAGCATCTCCCCCAGAGCCCCCCCAGCAGGCTGGGCTGTTTGCACATCATCCATTCAGGGCTGCTGCATGGAAAAACACTCTATTTCTGCACTTTCTGCTGAATCTTTTCTGTCTGGCACTGGTGCACATTGTCCTCATGTAGCCTTATAGGTGGAGACAGCTGAAAGAGCATAACCCTGGAGTTTATAGCCACGGCTTAACTCTGGCTCCTTCAACCTCCTCATCCCCTGAAACTTGCAGGACAGAGTGCCAAAATGGGCTTTGTTTCTGGGGAATTTCTTCAGCAAAATGCACTAATCCATTGATTTATTTCTGTTTACATAAGATCCCGGTGTTTATATTGGAATTTAATACAAAAGCAACATGGAACACAATTCCTTTAAATGTCATTTTAGAGGCGAAACGAGGAGGAACGTTTTTCCCCACGAGGCTGGCTGTTTAGTCTTTAGTTAGTTCCTCTAGGGCAAGGTGATGTCTCTGGTTTTGGAGGCCTGGCAGGGTGTTGGGGTGTGTGCTGGGTGCTCATTTCTCCCGTGTTCCCAGGGGTAACTGGATCGGAGAAGCTCCGTACAAGACCGGCCGTCCGTGCTCCGAGTGCCCGCCGAGCTACGGGGGGAGCTGCCAGAACAACCTGTGCTACAAAGGTACCTGCTGGGGGCTTGGGGTGGAGAACAAGGCTGGAGAAAAAGTCTGGCAGCTTCTAATCAGAACCAGCCACAGCTTTATGCCCCTTGGAATTAGGCATCTTTAATATTCCAACATCGGGACGCGTGGGAAATGGTCAGCCACTGAAAGCAAGAATCCTCGAGCTGCTGAAAATCTGGAGCTCGGATTGAGCAGGTTTTCCTGGTGGAAACAGAGAGCCTGGATGGGGAGAAGCAGCTCTGAGCTTCCATGGGAGCTGCAGGGGTTTTGAGCATGGGCAGGAGCGATCCCGGGGTTTTTTTGGGAAAGGGATGTTCTCTAGTTCTGCTTCCCAGAGGCACCGTGGGTGGGCAGAGCTTGGCTGCCTGCCCTGCCCCTTCAGGGAGCCTTTGCCTCCCTCCCTACCTTGGTTTGCAGGGATGCAAAATGAATGCAGGGATTTGTGTCCCTTGGAGGAGAGGGGAGGGGATCCTGAAGGGCTTTTGCTGACCTGTGGGGTTTTTTTGGAAGAGAGGTCATTACAGTAAAACACATCAAGGTGAACCCTTCAGATCCAGCATCCAGGGTTTCCTGGTGTCATTTTTCTCCTCCCAAGTGTTTTGCTTCCCAGAGAACTGGGCTCTTGGAAAACAGGGAGATTCTCTGGAGACTTGCCCAAAGCAGAGGCTTATTTTGCTGTCACCATGCATTTCTCATTTTTCATCTTGTGGGGTTTGAGGGAGGACCCCAGGGTGCAGGAGGGCTGCAGCAGGGGGAGGGAAGGGAATGCTTTGATGGAATAGGAGCCCTTCAGCAAATTTGTGTTTTCCTCCAGAGGGAAGAGCTCAGTGGGAAACAGAGGAAGGAATATCAGCATTTTTTTTCACTGATTAGTGGGGATCCCTTCAAATCTTTATTGTGAGATCCTATAAAAGCTGCTTCATGCTCAGAGGAGCAGGAGAGGAGTGTCCTGTGCTGCATCCAATGGGTGTTTTTGATCTCTCAGCTGTTTGAAAGCAGATCCTTGTCCAGCTAAATCATCCCCACAAAACATGAACCCGTCTGACTCACCCACCAGTGTGAGCCCACTGTAATTATTTTTAACCCCCTCTTCCACCAAGATCACCATTATGAAGATCCCATCATTGCTGAGCCAGATGAGACCAACGAGGTGGAGATTCCACAGGTGGCAGAGCAGAAGCCAGTGAAGTTCCAGCCCCCGGAAAACAAACACAGCAAATCCATCAAGCCCAAGAAAATCAGCCCAGAATCCTACATGAGTAAGACACAGCCTTTCTCTTTGGCAGCTCCTGTGAGTTTTGAAGCACCTCTGTGGGAGGAGGTGTGGAAAGGGAGGAGGAGGCTCAGGGATAAAGAAACTGGGAGGATGTTTGAGTGGAGGGGGAGGTGATCTGGGTGAAAAATCACTGCTAATTGTGCAGGAAGCTGCCAGGGGTGGGGAGCAAAGCTGTCAAAAACAACTTGTGCCTTCTGCACATCGATCTGCAGAAGTTTTGTGTTTGTTTCAGTCATTTCATAGAATCCCTGAATAATTTGGGTTGGAAGGGACATTAAAGCTCATCCAGTCCCACCCCTGCAATGGGCAGGGACACCTCCCACTGTCCCAGGGTGCTCCAAGCCCTGTCCAGCCTGGCCTTGGGCACTGCCAGGGATCCAGGGGCAGCCACAGCTTCTCTGTGGGGCCTCCCCACCCTCACAGGGAAAATTCCCTCCCAATCTCCCATTCAACCCTGTCTTCTGGCAGTGGGAAGCCATTCCCTGTGTCCTGTCCCTCCATCCCTTGTCCCCAGTCCCTCTCCAGCTCTCCTGGAGCTCCTTAAGGCCCTGGAAGGAGCTCTGAGGTCACCCTGGATCCTTCTCCAGCTCTCCCAGCCGGGCTCCAGAGCAGAGGGGCTCTGACTGACTCCAGCAGTCCATGCCCTCCTTATCTCTATAAAATACCAATGTACCAAAGGTGCCCTCGATCAATAATCAATTTAGGAAATACTGGTTTTATTTCCCGTTTAAAACACCCTGCACTCAGCCCTTTACCCCCTTCGTGACTTTTCTGGGGTTTATACTTTTTTTTCCCTCTCTATTTCTTGCCTGGGAATATTTCTGAATTTATTTGTGGAGCTGCTGGTGCTTCCTTTGCTGTTTTCCACCCACTGTTAATTAAAAGACACTTGTTGAAAAAACAAGGTGGGGCAAGCCAGTGGGTCCTTTTCAAGTTTATCTGCCAGCATCTGGACAGCCTGTAATTAAAAGGGGAATGAGAGCTCTGATTGCAGACCTGGGGCTGTAAATCAAAGCCTTCAGCTGTCAGCTGCATTTTCCTCACCAATATTCCAATGACACCTGTCTCAGGTGAAGGGCTGAGGAGGCACCAACTGCTCCAGGCTGGGTAAAATCAGATTTTATCTTGCTGCACCAAAAACCTCCAGGAAAGATGTCTGGAGGTTGCTCATTTCTGAGCAGGCTGAGCAATTTCCTTTTTTAAAAAATGTATTTATTTGATTTTTTTTTCTCTCCCCAGCACAAGTTATTACCTGTGAAACCAAGATGAGAGACAAGTGCAGGGGCTCAACATGCAACAGGTAGGGTTTTATTGATACTCCTTGGAGTGCTGAGGGAAAAAGTAAATAAATATTTTTATTGCTAAATATTTTTAATAAACATTTAGTAAATATTTATGTTTCATTACTAAATATTACTCAGTTCTAGCAAACATAGGATAGCTTGCACTATGCATTTTTTGTGACTCTCTAGGTAGATCTCTTTAAGAAAACCCCCAAAACCCGACCAAAAAAACCCAAAAATCCCCTAAATTTCTCTTAATACAAGCCCTCAGGCAGGCCTGGCAATAAAGTAATTTGGTTGATTTTATTCAGCTGTGTTCACCCACAGTTTCAGGTGTCCCAAATCATTGAATACATTTTGGCAGAGTCATTTTTCGAGCCCTTTCCCTGCATTCCACTGCTGCCCAAGCCAGACCAAAAACTCATGGCTCATCCCCTCCCAGCCAGTCAAGAACTCCTGGTTAAGGTTTCTGCAGAGAACAGGACAGTTTATCACTTGGAGAAAAACCAAATCCACAGAATCTAAATATTGGTCGGGCTCTTAAGGAGGGTGGAGCAATGGTTTTTAAAAAGCAGCTCTTTTGCAACCCTGTTTTTAAAACGGGAGAGCGACGTGAAATGAATGGAATGACTGTTAACATGAGACAGAGTCCAAAATCTGTTTTTCTTGAATTGTTTCTCGCCACCCTCAAAGATATTTATCTTTTTACCAGGTATCTGTGCCCAGCTGGCTGCTTGTACAGCAAGGGGAAGATCTTTGGAACGTTTTATTACGAAAGTGTAAGTGCCTTTTAATGGCTGCTGGATGGAATTTGTGGGAGCAAATGACAGCAGTGGGAAATGCCAGCCATGCTGGTGGAATTTGGTTTTTCATATCCTCTGGTTGTGGTGCTGTAAAAGGGTGCTAATAAAGGTTTGTCTGTATTTTTCTTGTCTTGATGTTGAAAAAAAGGGGAGGACTCTGGGAAGGCCAAGTGGTTCCAGAGGTGATTTTATCAGGAATTGTCCTTAATGTGGACACCCGTGGAAAGTGAGGGGTGGGGATCAACAGGCAGCTCCTACAGAGATCTCCTTGTTCAGCTGTCACCTGAACAGAAACTTTATATAAAAATACACTTAAATTTTGGGACTAAATCATTATTTTGGGCTGATTTGTTTGATCTTAAATTCATAAGACAGTTTATAAATAAAGCATGCCACCATTTCCCCATCAAAACTACTTTTAGGGTAAAGGAATTTTGAAGATAAAAGGGGGTTTTTTTTGCTTAAAATCAGGATTTCTTTCCCTATTCTAACTCTTGGTGCGTGACTGCATCACCCCTGAGGTGTCTTTGCCCTGAAGATTCTGTGATTGCAGATACCCAACCCCTACAAGTGGAGTCAGCAGAAATATTTTGGGTTTCAATATTTTGTCGAGAGCTGGAAATATTTCAGACTGGTCGCTCACTTCCAACACTGCTTTCCCTCTAAATTGTATTTAAATGTATGGTTTTGTTATTGAAGAAAAAAATGGTTGCCATTCAAGCAGGCAGTGCTTAAAATAATAGTAATAAAAGAATCAGGCAGCTTTGGGAGAGGGAGATTTAACAACCAGATTCCAAAGGAGTGTGCTCAGCTTATTTTCCACTTGGTGCTTTGGTGGTGGTTTCATTTCTCCTCCGTTTTTCACGTAGCAGATGGGGCAGCGTTGCTCTGGGAATGAGATTTGATTCCTTTCACATTCATTTGATTCCTTTCACATTTATTTGTTTATCTCTTGTCAGTCCTCCAGCATTTGCCGTGCTGCAATCCACTATGGAATCCTGGACAACAAAGGGGGGCTGGTGGACATCACGAGGAAAGGGAGGACACCTGGCTTTGTCAAGTCCACCAGGAATGGTGTGGAGTCATTCAGGTATTTCCTTCACCAAAAGCTGCTGGCATTTCCTTTAAATACCAGCAGATGTTCAGGTGTCTTTGTTGCTCTTCTGTAGACGCTGATCCAAGTCATTCTACTCCGCTTCTGTTTTTAATAATTTGTTTTTGTTTGCTTGTTTTGCAGGAAAAGTAAACCTTCAAATGCATTCATGGTCTCCAAAGTCACGAGTAAGTTTTGAAAGTTGAGGGGAGAAGGTGGCGTTGCTGGGGTTTTGTGGGGTGCTTGAAAACATCATTCCTTTCAGGGCTCTTTTTATTTTTAAATAATAATTTTTTGGTTGTGCCAAATGGTTCTGTGCCACAGCCAAACCCTGGAGTGGTGGTGTGGGGTGATCCAGAACCTTACAGTGACTGTTCACCCACCATGACCAACTCCACCTGTGGGAATCTAAGAGGCAAATAGAGAAAAATATGATAATGGGCCAATTCCAGCAGCATCTCCTGCTGATGGATCATGGTGGGGTCCAGAATTCAGCTGCTGATAAAGGGATGGGAGATGAGCCATCCATGTATGAAAGCCTCAGTCAAGTCTCAGCACTTATAGAAACTGATAAAAAAAAGGCAAATGTCCCAGAGTAGGAATGTAATGAAAAACACAAAACATGTGAAATTAGTTTTTAACAGTGACTCAACACATTTTTAATGAGCACATAAATCAACACTGTTTTGCTTTTTAAACAATTCCCACTTGCTGAATGTCTTTGAACAATTCCTCCCGTGCAGAATCATCCCTTTGGTCAGATCCCCCTGAGCCCCTTTTTGGGGAGAGCTGTAGGTGTCAGGGAATTTGGGCTCCACACCCGGAGCTGTAACACCCCCACGTGTTGTGGGTCAGCTGCTTGTGCCCTTTGAAAGCTGTGACCTTTTTAAAGCCACTTTGTGATGTGGCTGTAGAATTCCAGGTTGTCAGCCCTGTCCTGGGATCCTGGAGCAGCTGGACGAGGGTCTCACCAAATGTGTTGTGTGGCTCTGAGTTGTGTTTTCTGCAGCAGCCCTGAGCTTTTTGGGTCTAACAATTTGCTTTTCCACGTTTCCCTTGGCAGCACAGACTCTGGATTGTTACACCACCGTCGCTGAGCTGTGCCGCTTCAAAAAGCCAGCCAGCCACTGCCCCAGGTAACACAAACTTGGTTTAAACCCTCTGTCCTGAGCAAGGACAGCTTAACAGAGGGGCTGGGGGCCCTGAATTTGAGGGCTGGTGGGAAAAGGGCTGATCATACTGGTTGAACTGGAGGAGGGGGGGTTGGGAATGGCATTTCCTCCTGTCAAAATGCTTCTCGTGGCATCACATTAGAGAATTCACTTTGTGTTTTTGGGTGGCTTCAGTAGTGGATCAGGCAGGCTGTGAATGTCCCAGCACACCTCCATGTGTGAGGGTGCAACTGCACAATTTTTGCCTTTTTTTCCTCTGGATTTGCTGGGTTTTGGATGTGGTTTTCCTTTCCACCTTAAAACGTGGAAGAAGTTTGTCCTGGAAACTGTGCAGGAGTGAGAGGACAGGGGGGACCAAATTCAGAGAACTGAATTATGCCCACAGAACTGAGCAAAAATACAGGTACCCCCCCCTTGCAAGAGTCATAAAATCCCTCTTCTCCTGGCCCAAATCCCTCTGCTTGCAGCTCTGCAGCAACAACCCAAATGTCATCCAAGGGGAGCGAATAATCAAATTCACTGTTGCCACCTGCAGACCAGATGCAGGCACTTGAAATCTCCCAGGAATGCAGCTGGCCTCCCTGTGCAGCCCTGCCATGGAGAATAAATCTTGAACCCATTGTTTTCTAGGATTTATTGCCCAGCCCACTGCAAGGACGAGCCGTCGTACTGGGCGCCGGTGTTCGGCACCAACGTTTACGCAGACGTGAGTGCAAACCTTCCCCTGCACCTTGTGATGGTTGTGTCACAAAGCTGGGCTCACTCTGGGGTTTAGGGGGGAAATCCAAACTCTNAAAAGATGGGGTCAGCCAGCTTGGCTGACCAGTCACAGTGGACTTTAGGGGAGAAATTCAAACTCTCCTGTGGTTATTCCATTGTGGGGATGGGTGAAGGAGGGTGAAAGATGGGGTCAGCCAGCTTGGGGAGCCCCTTCTGCTCTTTAGCACTGATTTATTCTGAAGGACTTGGATGTGTCAGTCCACAACTTCTTGGGTTGTGGTCAGTGGGTTTGGTGAGCCCTTCTCTGCCTTGACTCATTCCTAGAAATCTGGGCATGTCCCTGAACCTCCCCAGGCCTTGTGGGCTCTGGCTGTGAAATCCTGGTGGCACTTGTTTACCTTTGTAAAGCATTTTGGGATTTGCAGATGAGCACCAAAGGGCTTTTATTCCATACCATTCCACTATAGAGTTGGCAAAGAAAGACCTCCCTCCCCTCTCCTCCTCTTTCTGGGAGATGAACAGAGTTTCTGAGGAGCCAGGACAGAGCTCAGAGCAGTGGAAAGAAAATCTGTGAGCTGGTTTTATGAGTTTGTTTTCCTGAGCTCTGCTCACGGGGATGAGCAGAGACTTGATGCTAAAACTAGGCAGAGGCATTTTCTCAAAATCCCTTAATATTAGGCCTCTAAAAGCTGTTTTTCCATTTGTGGGTGCCTGGTTATTTTGGGTTTTTTCCTCATTTTCTTTTTTCCATGGGGGACTGTGTTCAGGAATGCCAGCTCCCTGCCTGCCCTGTAGCCTGTAGGATCATGGCTTTTGAAACCCTGGGGGATTCAGTCAGCAGATTGTGGACCCCCAGCTTCAGGTCACCCTGCTGAGAAAACCCATCCTGCAGGAATCATACACTAATTTGGGGAAGCAATTTTGAAAACTATAAAAAAAACCAAAAAAACAAACAAAAAAAACCACACCATTTTTAATTTTGCTCAAGACCAATTTTTTTCGAAGGCAGAGCTGCACAAACAGGTTCTCCTGGCCTCGCTCACAGGCAAATCCACAGAGCAGCTGCCTCCCCTCGCTCCCTGCCCTCCTGCATGCTCCCACCTGCAGGAAATGGGAAATAGTTTTCTCTTTTTTTTTGCAGAGGGCAAACCTCCCTGAGATTAGGTCTAACCAGGGCCTGTGATTACAGGGGAATTAGGTGAGGAGCAGCATCCCAGGCTGGCACTGCACTGACGCAAAAGGATTAGTGTCCCTTAATGAACCCATTTCCTACCATCCCTCCCGGGCATTGTTTCACAAACTGGGGCAGGGATGGTGGCTTGGGAGGAAAACAAAAAGCAGTAATAACAAAAAAGCATTTGGCCGCTTCCTAGAGGGTTTGGATAACCTTTTTTTTGGACTACTGTGCTGGCAGGGTGATGTGGAGGTGGTGGGAAGGTGTTGGGGTTGGTGGCAAGGCAGGTGAAACCAGTGGGGCAAAGAGTTTGAGGTGACTGGATGTTGCTGGAAAGGGAGAGGTGGGGATGCTGGGGATGCTCAGAATGGGAAGCTGAGAGGAGAAACAGCCACACCACGCAAGGAGAATTTGGGGGAAGGCTTCTCCCAGCCAGCAAGGGCTGTGCAGGGTGTTGGGAATTAACCCAAACCTGCTGCTGAGGAATAAATAAAGCAGGCAATGAGCTGGATGAGACAAGGGCTGGTCTTCCTGGAGGGGTTTGAGGAGCCAATTTCATGCCTGGTGTGGCACCTTCATGGCCCTGGGGGGACTTGGGCTCCAACTATGTCTTATTTAATAAATTATCTGAAAGAAAATGAAGCATTTAGCCCCATTTCCACCCTGAACTTTGCTTTGAAAGGCAGGTCAGGGAATTGTTCATGGGGAAATTAGTGAGGTTGTGAAACAGGGACATAAAGGAGACTTGAATTTGGGGGTAAATTGATAAAATATAAGAAATATGCAATAGTAAAAGTGAACAGGCCTGATTTGGGGTGATCATAGAACCATGGAAGGGTTTGGGTTGGAAGGGACTTCAAAGGCTCACCCAGTTCCACCCCCTGCCATGGGCAGGGACACCTTCCACTGTCCCAGGTTGCCCCAAGCCCTGTCCAGCCTGGCCTTGATGCTGGAGCTGTGGGAACACCTCAGGGATCTTTATGAAGGTTATAAAAGAGCTTTGGAGTTCCATGAGACTCTGTCACTTGTCACTCTGCCAGGCTCCTGGTGTGACATAATCCTGCAGGGGAAACCCATCCCCATCCCTGCTCTGGAGCCCTGTGGAGTCAGGAAAGAGAAGAACTTCCCCACTTTTGAGATAAGGGTTTTATCCACAGCTGTGCAGTGATGGCTTGGAGAGGATGGATGGATGGAGGGATGGATGGATGGATGGATGGATGGAGAAATGGATGGAAAAGGGATGGATGGATGGATGGATGGATGGATGACCTGCATGGAGGCAGGACTTTGTCACCAGAGCAAACCAAGTTGGGAATCAGCTCTCAGGAGATATGAACTTAATGATTAAACCAATCACACTAATGAGGAAATTCTGGGTGATTAAGCTCATAGTCAGAGAATATTATTAATGACTCGCTATAAAGTGCATTGTCATTTTATGATGAGTGCCATGGGGCTCATTTCATCAAGAATTGGCCTTGGAGCATCCCCAGGGGCTCCACCATGGAGAGCTGTTGTATTGTCCGTGCTGCTGTACCCCTGAACTTACAAGGGAAGGCCTTGTTCTTGTAATATCTCACCCTCCCAAAGCTCAGCAATCAATTCATCAAAGCACAGCCCGGCCTGGGACGTGAGAGGGCTCTAATCCAACAGAGTGATAAGAGGAGGTTTGGGGTAAGGCAATAAAACATCTGTTGGTCAAAGCTTTGAGTGAGCGGCGGAACAGCAAGTCCTGGAAAGAGAAAAAAAAAAATTAACAGGAATGCTTTGAAAAGAACATTGTTCAGGATGTCTCCCAGTGGAGAGTGTTGCAAATTGATCCAGGACAGTTTAATTTTATGAGCCAGTTTTAGATTTATAGATTTCCCACCGCATATTAGGGTGAATTCACTGCATAACTTCCAAACGCAGCATTCCCTCGCTCCCTTGACCATATTTAGAAGCAAAATCCCAAACTGGCACTCAAAAGCCCGAGGGCTGCCAAGAGATAGGCCATCCAAAGTGATAAATATATAGGGGACAAGGCAAAGCTGCCATATATGGCTGTGAGAGGGAAGCAGCACGGGCTGTATCATACGTATGCGACGGGAACAGTTGCACTTGGCACTGGTTTTGTGGTACTTGGATTTTTAGCAGTCAGGGCGTTCCTGGGGTTGGGATTTTCACCTGCTGCAGCTCCCTGTGCAAAGCTGGTTTTTTTTTCCTTTCTGTTCTTCCAGCTTGCTGTATGTAAACCCTGCAGAGAGCTGACGGCCAAGTTTACACTGTCCCTCAGCCTCCTCTGCTTTTGCTCCCTTTTCCTGGATGCTTTGGGGGCTTAGTCATCAGTTGTTGCTGTTTTGTGTTCCTCCAGCTCTTCTGACTCTGCACATCTGGGATGTGCAATGGAGAAGCTTTAGTCTTTCCAGGAGTGTAATCTCCCTCCACTCTTGGTGTTGTCTTGCAGGGTAATGCCCATCCAAAATCTACACCCCTCCACTGGGGCAGCCATTCTGTCCTTCCTAGAAAGGAGGATGTGAGCTGTCCCAGATAATTAGTGGTCATTTACCTTCATTCAGGAGAAGCATTTGCTGTCCAAGCAGCTCTGTGAATAACTTTTGCTGAGGTCACTAGAACAGAGCTCCATCTCAGAGGTTTCTCTGGTGCAGCCCCAAGTAGCACTGGCTGGAAAGTTGTCCTCGATTCAGTCTTGGATAAGATGAAGAAGTGTGGATTTTAGATGGGATATTGGGGAGGAATTGCTCCCTGTGAGGGAGGGCAGGCCCTGGCACCGGGTGCCCAGAGAAGCT
>VZTZ01042038.1:92670-135353 GCA_013400955.1 Drymodes brunneopygia | reverse complement strand
TTCACCCCAGAAAGAAGAATGAAAAACAACATCCAAAGTACAAAACAATCCTTGGCTGGTTATAGAAACATGGATTGTTTACACAAAATCTGTGAGAACCTTTGCTACCAACTATAAACACAGCACTCTAGAAAAATCAGGGTGACACTCACCTTCCCCTAGCCAGGAGATGAGTTCAGATTCCTGTCAAAGGTGGGAGATGTTGTTCAGCCCTGTTTGATTTTGCTGCAGCAAGAGTCTGTGTTAATATTTAATAATCCATATTATGAAGTCCATATTAATAATTAATATTTTGCTGTGTGTTTGACACATCAGGAGATGAGCACTTGTATTTTCAGCCTGGGCCATGGTTTGGGTTTTATAATATGGATTTCTATTTAGTTCTGGCATGTGGGATTCATTTCTATTTGTTAAATCATGCCCTCTATTCTCTTTGAAAGAAGCATGAGTAAATTAACCTCTTGAGACATGATCAAACACTTTCTGAAGATGAATTTGCCACCTTTGTAATTTTTTTGCAGTTTCTCTTGGGCAAACCTTGCTGGTTTCAGTGACCAATTGCAAATCTGTGCTTCCAAAATCCTGCACCTCTTGATGATCACAACAATCCAGTCACAGCTCATCCAGTCCTTTCTAATTTGAGACTTGACT
The DNA here is from genome assembly GCA_013400955.1 of Drymodes brunneopygia. NCBI lineage: Eukaryota > Metazoa > Chordata > Aves > Passeriformes > Petroicidae > Drymodes > Drymodes brunneopygia. The sequence goes on along the minus strand of VZTZ01042038.1, from coordinate 134,702 downwards.
TTCAATCTGTGATGTGTTTTTTTCAGATATGGGTGTGATGGCACTGATTTCTCAGAGTTATCTTTGCAAATACAGATTTTCCCAAAATTAGAGGGGTTTTTGGTCACTGCTAACTCTGCTCTGTGCAGTTCTTCTTTTATAAAGACCATAAGAAATTCTATCCAGTTTGCTGGTTTTATTCTAATAATGGATATTCCAGAATGCTTTAGAGCATCTCAAGAAATAAAAATAAACCCAGACAGGAAAGCTATAGGTGTTAAATATGGGGGATTTAGTGTGGATTATCGGGGTCAGCATTTTCCAATTTGATAAACTGGACTTAGTTGAAAAACCTCCTGTTTCTTTCAATTATTTTCTATCTCAGTCTTGCTTTCACTTATCTTTTATACTAAAAGACAACTTTTTACTGGGATGGCCTTGGCTAAAATAAACCCCACCACTCTCAGGGATCTGCAATGTGAGCAGCCAGTGCTGATCTGGGAGGTGAGGGAAACCAGAGACCCTCTCACAGCAGGGATGGAGATTTGGAAAGTGTTATTTACACTCAGCATTAAGGAGCAGCTTCGTGCTGTGACATCCACTGGTCAGTGAAATAGCCCCACAAAGCTGAACCCTTACCCTTTAGGACACTGGAAATAACCTTGGGTAAAGATACACACCCAGACAGGTATGGGAAAAGATTGCCTTGAGGATTTACTCAGTCCTTCCCCTTGTTGCAATGTTTGCTTTGTGGGAATATGAAATTTTGTATTTTTCCTGGGTTTTTTCAGGGCAGTAGGACCTGGGAATAGAAACACCCCCTTTCCCCAAGCCCACAGCCACCCCCAGCAGGTTGGAGTCAGAGCACGTGGGGACACCTCTGCAGATTGGAGATTTAATAAAATCCATATTTATTGTCATTTAACGTGAGCTGATCTGGCCATCCCCACTGGCAGCACTTGGAGCCAAGCCAGACAGGCCCTGGGAACCTGCCAGCCTCTTTGACAACTGTTTTTTTTAGGAAAAAGTATTCGTTTTTATGCCTGAATCTCTGCACAAGGGAGCACAGTGTTCCTTGGATAACAGCTAGGGCTGCAAGGGAGTCTGTTGTCTTCCAGCTCCTTTTGTTGGCATTAGCACTACAGAGTTGGATTGAAAACATAAAAAAAAAAGGTGAAACCGTGGATTTGTGCCTCTTCTTTTTCATCCTTTATCTTTCTCCTGCTCCTGGTAGGAAAGAGATGGGAGAAATCCAGAGTTGCCTGTTTGGGGTTCTTCGTTTGGTTCATTCCATGTTTGTTTTTTTTTTCCTCTTTTCTTTGTCTCCAGCTTGAAGAACCCCTCAGACGGGAACGCTTTCCGGATCTTTGCTGTGAAGCAGTAACTCCCCAGGGAAGGTGCAGGTTTCTTTGGGAGAGCTCTCTGTTGACCTCCAGAGACACCAAAACTCCTCGGAACGGCGTCAGCTCTGCCCGTACCCTCCTTGCCCATCTCCTTCAGGGAATTCCAAAAGAAAAAGGGGGAAAAAAAACCAAAAAAACAACCCCCCAAAAAAGGACCCCAGGTTCTGACTCAGCTGTTGGCATCTCGTCGCACCCGTGCAGCGTTGTATCTCTTCGTCTCGTGTTTTTGTGTTTCTCTTGGGGCATTCAGCAACCACAAACTGTTCTAGGTTTCATTTTACCAGAGGTGTTGCTACACAGGACGGCAGCAGCTCCATGTGCAGCAGATTCAGGGATCTCAGCCTGGCCCTGGGTGGCGTTTTTAGGGTGTTGAAGCTTCTCCTGGGATGGGTGTGGGGATGAGCAGACTCGGGAGCGAGCGGCTGTCCAGGCGCTGGGCACTTTGAAATGAGGAACTCATTGAGAAGTCGCCTTGTTTGGGGAGAGGATGGGCTTGGAAAGAGTGGTTTTGTGCATGTTGGGTGGGTTCTGTGCAAAAGAGGATGAAATGTGGTGTTTTCCACATCACACACTCTGCTGTGTGAGGCTGCTGGGGCACCGTGGCAGGGTACCTCCGACGATGGCCTTTGGGGATGTTCTTGGCAGCCAAAAATTGAGGTTTTTTTGTGGGCCTGGAGCAGGGTGTAAAAATGGTGGCAGAGATCCTCAGTGCAGAAAATGAAGCCACCAGATCATCCAAAGAGCAAGTTTAGTGTTTGCTGGTCAAACACTCCCAGGTATTTTGCAAGTCTGGCAAGCTCTGAGCAGTCAGAGAGTCGGGGCTCCTGTGCTGGCACATCTCATCCTATACTCCACGCCGTAACTTCAGTTAAATGCAGTGTATTGGTTTATTCAGCAGTGCTGGTTGTTTTATAGTAGTTAAGTAGTGATAAAATTAATCTTATTTCTGCTAGGAATGGTTGCATCTGTAGGAAGCAGGTTCACTTTCCCTTTGTGAAGCTCCTCGTGGGTGTGTGCAGTTCTGAGATTTTGGAGATGAGGCATAAATTGGGGTAGATTAATTTTTCCTGTCCGGTTTGTGAAGCCAACAGATCCCTACTTTCAGTATAAATGTTGTGCCTGTGAGCATTTGATATCCTGGATGGTGGGTTTTGCAAAACTCACAGGTGTTTTAATGATGTTATTCCATATTTTGATATTTTTGTCTTCACCCAAATGCATTTCAAAGCCAAGAGAAGGGCTCAGCAGGAGCTGCTTTTTTAAGGCAGAAGAATATTCTCTGCTGCAGATTGGAATTGAATTTTTAGGACTGGTCTAAACACAAATCTGGTGGGTTTTTGATACACACACATCCAGTAACTTTGTCAGTCATGGCAAGACAAAGTCAACAGTGGTTCTTCAGTTCCTGTAAATGCATGGTCCTTCTGCTCAATAACTGAGCTGTAATATTGGATAACAAATGGGAAAATATTTCCCTCTATTTGGCAGATGTCTCACAGCTGCTCTTACGCCCAGAACATGTTTGGCTTCATCTAGACAGATACAAGAGCCATCTCATCAAGCTCTTCCAAAACACAGACCAAAAGCATTTATGTGATTAAACACTTCTTTAATTCCGTAAACACCATGAAATCAGCAAGGAAATGACATTTAAGTGGCATTTATCACAGTTTGTCCCACCACTGGGATTTATTTCTCTGTAAAATCTGAATTTGGAAAGAGACCTTTTGTAAAACCTGAAATTGGAGCTGCTTTGCATCATCTCCAAAAATACTGCACAGAAAAGCTACTTTTGGGGTGGATAGAGAGAAGTGACTCTTCCTGTTTTTGTTTATGCAGTTTTGTCTTCCAAGGTGTACAGTATTGACTTTAGACAGGAAAACCGAACGATTTCTTTTTCTTACTCAGTAAATTGATGTTCAGAAGAGCAGGAACACATCCTAGAAAAGCTGCTGGTTGGGAGCGTTTGGGATGTTGGCAGTGAGGAAAAGCTTTCCCCGTTTCTGCCCGCTGTGGGCTGTGCATGGTGTGGTTCAAGCCCATCCAACACTGCAGCAAGAATCTGGGACATCCTGGCCCAAATGGGCTGGGAATTGGACTGGAGAGAGAGTGAGAGGTGCAGTCGGGTTCGTGGGGACTGCAAGAGCACATAAAACACCTCAACAGTAACGCGGGATCCACGGAAATCACGGATGGAAGGTGATGGAAAGGAACGTGAGGGCTCTTGGAGTAAAAACCCAGGGGATTACTGTGAGCACATAAAAACCCAAACAGCTGGGGATGTACCTAGGTGAGAGGAAGGGGGGACAAGGGAAGGGTTCTTATTCCAACAGAAATATCCTAAAGCGCTTAATTCAAGTTCAAATCGCGTATTTTTATCATCAGCCAACTGGTTTGGATTTTTAGAAACCGATGTTAATTTAAGTCTGTATCTGTTTATTTTTATATTTGTTGTACAAAAGAGGAATTGTGACTTTGCTACACAAATATTTTTCGAGGTCCTGGGTGCTATTAATTTAAACATACCTCCACCAGAATTAGGGGCCATCAGGTCCTCCAAGGCAGTCATGACCTATCAGTGACTCGCAATCCTGCGGGCTATAGCTATTCATGAACAGGTGGGACAGTACCAGTGTTTTAGCCAAATATTGACAGATTTTATTGCTGATACCAAGCCATTTCTCAGCCTGCTATATTTCAGTGCAGCTTTAAAACGCATCAAGTCTGGATCTCACCAGACCTGTTCCTCCTCAGCCCCAGCTCAGCAGATCTGGAGGCACCTGGAGCATCCAGGTGTAGCCAAAAAGCTGGCGCTGCCTGGTTGTTCTTTTCCAATGATTTGGAGTTTGGAAGCAATGACATTTTCATTGCAGGAAATCTGGCTCAGCCAGACCTCCAGGAATCACAACCAGGGTGAAATCTTGGCTCCACTCATTCCTTCTTTTAAAGACCTTCAGCCAACAGCTGGTGGAGGATGCTCCAGTTGGTCACTTGTGCAGTCTAAATATTTAGGGCCAGTTCATAGAGTTGCTTTTCTTTTTTTTTTTTTTTTTTTTTTCTATGAAAAATGGTGTATTTTACTTCCTATGTATAAAAGTTGCTTGTAAATTTTCGTGTGCCTTTGCATGTTTTCTGAGGGGCCGTGGTTGTTTATAAACTAGATTTTTTTTTTTTTTCTAAATACGGAATTGTAAAATATCTTTTCCTCCTTACCCCTCCATTTTCTTTTGATTTCTGAATTATTTGTGAAATAAAACCTTCCCAGAATGAATTCTTCCCTTGTCTTTAATGCTCAGCCAGAGCAGGGTTTGTGTTTAGAAGAGTTATTTGGGATTAATCCTGGGCACTGGAGCATCCCCTGGGGACCCCAAATGAGATGGGGATATGCAAAGTCTGTTCCACAAACAAATAAACTGCCCAGTATCCAGGCATTTAAAGTCAGTCTTTACCCCATCAAAAATAAGATGTATCCTCCAGTGAAACCTACTGAGAGTAAGGGAAAATCACTGTCTTTAAATCCCTGCAAAATAAGGGCTGAATTAAATTAATGGGTTGGAAATAATGTTTAATGAATTAGTGCTGCAAAATACAATGAGGTGAGCTCCTCCCCACCTGAGCAGGCTGGTGTGAATTGTACCTTTTTTTATTTGAAAGGAAAGGTATTCAGATTTTGTAATTCCCCTCGAAATTTTCTCCAGGCTCATCCTTGCTGACAGCACCACAAATCAAACCAAGTTGTTTCCTGGTAATCCAACCCCTTTTGGGTAAAGGAGCAGCACAGGGAGGTTCATAACTCAGCCTCCAGACAATGAGCAGCAGATGGGTTTTGACCAAAAATGTGGGCTGGGCTATGGGACAGGGTCCTGACTGACCAGGCCATGAAATTCTGTGTTTTCCATTACCTATTCAACAAGATCAATATTAAAATCAGAGATATTTGCATTGCTCCAAGACTGGGCTGATGCAGTCATGGCTGAAGAGTATTTCCCTGTAAATCCCAACCAAGGACTGCTGAGATAACATCATTATTGCCTTGACAGTGATTATTTCTGTCCCAGGGAAGTTTTGTGGGGCTCCTGCCTGCTCTGCAATTCCAAACTGCCCATCTGAATTTACTTTGTGCTTTCATTCCCCCATTCTTGCTGCTGCAAAAATATCTCCTTTGCTGAAAACATTTGGGAAGATTTTCCTAAGTAGATCTTAAAGGTAAGCAAAGAGGAGAATTCAGGCTGATGGTAATTGTGAGGATTTGGATGCTCAGAGCATCCAAAAGTTGTTTGATTCCCTGTTTGGTGGTGCTATGAAATCCCCCACCCCATGGTTTGGAACTGGGTGATCTTTAAGGTCCCTTCCCACCAAATCCATTCTGTGATTCCATGAATTCTGTGGCAAAATTTAGGTCCTGGTTGGCCTAGAGAGCAAAACACTCAAAATTTAGGGCTGAACCTGACCCATCCTTTGGGTCAGCTTCCCATCCTTTGACACTGTCTCTGGTTTTGTCTCCTCCTGCTTGAGCCCTGAGCTTTGTCCTCTGCTCATCCCCCAGAAATTGGTGTTTCCACGAGTGCTGTGGGAGAGCAACGTGGCAAACAAAGCTGTGCCTTCCTCCTGTACAACAGGAATACAAACCAGCTGAGTGAAGGCTTAGGGTGAAACACACAGGCAGGAGAAATATCAATTCTTTTTTTTTTCCCCAGCTGGGGTGGGATTCAGATTCTTCCTTAGCTGAGAAGGCATAAAGACTTGGAAGGCTGAAGGAAAGTAGAGGGGAAAGGAAAGGCACAGCTGCCCCCAGACAGAGCCTGACATGGTTTCATGACTCTGCAGATGAGAAAATTTCCATGGTCTCCCTCTCCCCACCCAAAGCCTGTCCTCAGATGGTGCTGCACGCCTGGCACTGGGAGGAGATGCCTTCTCTGAGCCAGCTCTCAGCCTGGCTCAGTGACACCCCAGGGGATGCCCCAAATCACCCCTTGCCAGCAGCATTTTTGGGGGGTTGTCCCCTCTATTTTACCTCAGACACCACAGGAGCCCATCTGCAAACACACCTCAGACCTTATTCGTTTGCCAAAAGACCTAAAAATACCCCAAAAACCAACAAAAAAAAACCCCCTGAACAACAAAGAGTTAGGAGAGCAATGACACGTGGAGCTGAGTGAGGGTGGCAGATCTGACATTCCCACATTGCTGGGAAAATCTGGGGATCAACCAGCAGCTGGGCTCTCTCTGCTTGCTCCTTCAGGCACAAATATCTCCTTGCAGGTTGTTTTGCCTTCTGCTGGCTGCTCCTCAGGCCGTGCTGAGCTCATCAGAGCCTATGTATAGCCCGGGCATACCTTGGGCTGGGTGTCCTTCCAAAAAACCCACAGTCATTTATAGGATGAGCCCCGGGCGATGTTTTTTTTCAAAGCCATCCTGCAAACGATGGGGTTGGCTCCCATTTCCACTAAGGACCTACTTTAAGGCACTTAGGAGGCATTTATGCCACTTTAGGGTGTGGGGAGAGCAGCGCAAAGAAGCCTCAGTGCAAACAGAAGCCACCCTTCTATCTTGTTGACAGTGGTTAAAATTGGGTTAGGGAGTTAAGAAAACAGACAAGCTCTGCCTTATTGCAGCTCCCCGTGCTCCTCGGTGCCAGGGGAGCAGGGAGGGCTGGCCACACCAGTGTCCCTCAGCCCCTGCACAGCCCAGCACATGGCAGGGAGGCTCAGTGGCAGGAGGGATGCAGGGATATTTATAGCCTCAGGAGGCTCAGGTGGAAATATGAGAGCTGAAAGCAGAAGGGAGCAAAACAAATTCAGGGCTTTGGGGATGTCTTACAAGGGCTGCTTCTGTCAGCTTTGGGCTCCTGGGGTTTGGGGTGACCATGACCCCAAGGGGGGATCTGCCAACACATCCAGCTGTCCTGAGGAGGGCTTGACTGATAGCTGAGGTTTTTATTTAGAAGCTGCCTCAGGGCTCGTTCCTGCACGTGTGGAAGCTGAGAAAATACCGCCAATGAACTAAGCCCAGAGGACAAGTTTGTCAGAAAGAAATCCCAAAAGCTGCCTAATTTCCCTTTCCACCAGCTGAGCGGGCTTTGTAAGCTTGAAGAAGAGAAAAAAGAATAAAACCCAATACAGGTTGACTTTAGGAGGGGTATTCACACCATATTACTGGATGTGCTTGTAATGAAAATATAGTTTATATCCATGCAGGGAGCTCCAAAACTGCTGGAAGAAACAGGCTGAAAAACCAGATGACACTTGGAAGGGAAGGCTACAAGGAATAATAAAAGATGGAGACCAACCAGTAAGGAACAGCCCAGCCCAGCTGGGATAAAGACACAAAAGCACCACATTATGGCCAAGGAGATAAAAGTCATATCAGGTGTGAAAGGAGGGACAGGACCAGCAAGGCAGGTGAGAAACCTTTCAGCTTTGCTTTATGCTGTTCAGGTCTCTGGTGCAATATGACAATGTCTGGGTTTGTACTGATACTGCCTGGAAAATATTCAGCTGGATGTGGGAAGTCCAGGAGGAAAGAAAGGGAGACCTGAGAGCTGAAACAATTCCTGAGAAAGCAGGAGAGATCTCTGAGGATGAAAGAGGTGAGGAAGAGGACACTGGAAATGTGTAAAAGAACAGTAAGAGGAGAGAGAGCATTGGTTTTTCATGCCCCACTGGGAAGGGATGGGCTTGAAATGTAGTAGGAAACATTGAGGCCATGAATAAAGGCCCTGACTGGAGCAGATTGTCTGTGTGGTCTTTCCAAGCCACCATTCCAGGTTTTTAAGAACATTCTGGATGGCAGCTCCTAAAATGAGATCCTGCTTTGAGTAATGGAGGATGGACTAGGAAAGGTCTTGATGGCCCTCCCAGGTGGTTTTTTTTCTATAATTTTCGAGGTTAAAGGAAACATTCCATCATGTGGGAAGGGCCAGGATGGTGCATAAGCAGGGGCTGTCACAGGTAGAGATGACCTGGCAGAAGTGGCTCAGGTAAAGGTGTGCAGTGTCATGCCAGTATGGACTGAGATGACAAAAACGAGTCATTGCTCTCCTAACCCTTTGTTGTTCAGGGGTTTTTGGTTGGTTTTGGGGTATTTTTAGGTCTTTTGGCAACTAATAAGTTCTGAGGTGTGTTTGCAGATGGGCTCCTGTGGTGTCTGAGGTAAAATAGAGGGGACAACCCCCCAAAAATGCTGCTGGCAAGGGGTGATTTGGGGCATGCCCTGGGCTGAGAGCTGGCTGCTGCAGAGCAGCACAGACAAAAGGCATCTCCTCCCAGTGCCAGGCGTGCAGCACCATCTGAGGACAGGCTTTGGGTGGAAATTTTCTCATCTGCAGAGTCATGAAACCATGTCAGGCTCTGTCTGGGGGCAGCTGGCCAGCTCAGCAGGCTGCGAGTGCTTTTCCAAAGACACGAGGGCAGTCGAGCTGTCTCAAAGCCTTACAGCAAAACAGATGCAGGGAGCTGAAGCAGCCCAGGGCTGGACAATGCTCTCCTTGGGAACAGCTTCGTTATCAGCAAACAATGATCTCTGCAAACCCAAAGCACTAAACGGGGATTTGTTTGGCCACCGACCCTTTCAACAAAGAGCCATAAAATGACGAAAACACCCCGAGTTTTCATGAGCTCCAAAGTATCGAGTCTAGACCAAGAAAAGGACTTGAGGAGCCAGCTCTGGTTGATGTTGTGGACAGCTCTGGATGCAGTTCCAGAAAATGATCCACTTTTAAGGGGATTTACTGGAAAAGTGGTCCAGCCCTGTCCCCTTGGCCGTGTTGGGCACGGTGTGGCACCACAGGGGGGCTTGGAGAGGAGGGTTCCCCCCTCCCTGGGTGACGCAGGAGGAGAGTTGTGTGAGGTCTCTGCTCTTCCCTTACATAATCCATGACTTCAGATAAAATTAATGCCAAGTACCCAAAAAAGGGATTGTGTGTGTGCTCCCCCTCAGCCTCTTCCCGTAACCCGAACGCAGCACTCGCCTGGGACAGCTCTGCCAGTAAAAATCGAGGTTTTTTCCCTTTGCCAGGGGATCCAGAGTTAAAATTAGCCACCCCTGCCAGCCCCAGAGCTCAGCCTTGGAGGGTCAGGGCCTCAAAAAAAGCCCAGTTTAAACAGTGACCAGGAAAGTTTGTTCAGGGAGGGCTCCCTGGCCCTTAACAACAGGAGCCTCCGTCAGCTCCCACATGGAGAAAACACTCAAACTTCATAAAAATACCTCCTAAAGCAAATATTAGTGAGTCACAGATACTAAATATTAATAATTCCTATGTTGGGAGCAGAAATATCAGCAGGACCTGTAAGGCAGGCCTTTTTCATGTGCAATATTACAGAATTGGGTGTGTGTTCCTCTATTTTCTTTTTTTTTTTTGCCTTTTTTATTCTGTGTGTGCCAACCTTTCCCATTTGAGACTCAGGCCTGGAGCTGCTCCGAGGCCTTGGGTCAGTGAAATTGGTTGGAGTCTCAGTCCCACGAGGGGAACAACTCCCCTGGAAGGGACCCAAGCAGGGAGGGCGTTGAGCAGAGCTCCTCATCCAAAGGTCAGCAGTGGGGCATTCCCGGGGAATTGGAGGGACTGACTCCATAATTGCAAATTACAGATGAATTTTGTTTCATTGACTGACCTTTAGGGGAAAAAAAAAAAAAACCATCATCCATCCCAAACCAACAATATTATGCAAAATTTATGCAACTACCCAAACCCCCCAAAGGCCTTTTTTCTTATTAAGGGTCAAAATGGAGTGAAAGCCAATCCTTGGTTTTGTAGCAAGGCGGTTTTAAGTAAAAAGTGGTTTTGTTGATCAAAATATGTTTAAAAAATATTTAAAAATATGCTGAGTTTTAAAAAGTGAAATTGCAGTTATTTCAGTAATTTCTTTTCATGTTTGAAAGTGTGGCTTCTTAAAAGCTTGTTGGCACTGCAAAGCACTAATGAAAAATTTTAATAATTTTTTTGTTTGGGTGTTTTTTTATTTTCCCATGGTGTTTCACTGGTATTTACTGGCTCATGTGGAGACTGAGATGCTGTCTGGGTGAAGAGAGGAGCAATTTTTTTTCGTTGGAATTGAAAAGGAATGTCAGCTGAAAAAACCTAAGATGTTCCAGATAGAGCTGCAGAGGAGAAAGGCATTTCTTGAGGAGTGGAGCTAAAGGAGAGAAGAGCAAGGGGCCATGACAAGGACTCAACACCTGATTTTCGTGAAGTCTGAGGGAAGTTTTGCCATGAAAACCAGTCCCCAAAATCCAGGGGGCGAGTGGAAGACAGGGTGTGAGGTGATCCTCATGCTTTGAACCCCCTCAAGATGATTTTCCTTTTCTTCCATAGAAGAAAAGTGTTTTATTCTGCCAGTTAGGAAAGGCTCGGTTTTGTCATCAGCAATTCCACCACGCTGTGTCCTGACTCTGCAGCCCATCCTGCCAAACCTGCTGCCACTTAGGTGATCCCAAATCACCTCTTCCTTCCAGCTCCTCAGCTCCTCTCAGCCAAACCCTGGCTTTGGAAGGACTCTCTGAGAGCTTTTCTCTCTGAGCAGCTGATTCATTAATTAGCACACTGATTAGCTTGGAAGGTAAGAGCTTTTTTGGTCCCATGTGGCTGTGCAGGTGGAGGTTCTTCTCCAGGAGTGGGGAGTGGATCCTCCTCTTCACATTTTGCTTTTTGACCCTGGAATTGATCTAATGGAAAGAGAAAAGGGACACTGTGGCTTTAGGGACAATGTTTCCTACTGAGCTGTGGTGGCACAGAGATGCCAGCAAGGGCACATGGAGCCACTTTTCCTTTCCTTTTAGTCTCAGGGGTTTGGGACATAATTCCATGTCCTTCAAATCTGCTCCAGACAGATTCTCACATGGTGCTAGAATTGCCCAGAAATACTGAGGATTCATTTTTCCCTTCCACTGAAAGCACCTGGAAGAGTTTGACATTGGGCTCTGCCTCCTTCCAGGAAAACCATCTTCTGTGGGATATTAGAGGGCGTCATCCTTCCAGCTAAGTGCAATGTAAAGGAAATTTTCTCACCAGGAAAAGAGCAGCCTCGCTTTTCCTGAGCTAACATTTGTGTTTTCTGGAAGTTGTGGGCACTGCTCCAGCCCGGTGGCTGGGCAGACAGCACAGCCCTTGTCTCTCCCTCTCCGTATCAACGGCTTCCCCGAGGACTTTCCTCAGGGAAAATTGATGGAACAGCTCACTCAGCTGGTCCAGCAGCACAGGCAGCCTGGAAAGCTGCCAGGGATGACAAACCTGGATGAAAGCCCAGCTCCTGCTGTTCCAGCAGGGACAGGCACTGCTGGGTTTGTGCTTGGTCACTGACAAGAAGATGGTTCCTTGCAGCTGCTCTGTTTTTAGACCCAGCTTAACCAGCCCTGTGCTGAGGGGTGCAGTGGGATTTTTGTGTCTTGGTAAGCTGCACCCCATCCTTGGGAGCATCTCTGGTTGGGTGGATGGGTGAAGGAGTCGTTCCCAGAGCTGGGGGTGTGCAAAGCAGAAGGAAATGCTCTTCCCACCCACACCTCTGACCCACCTGCCCCCTGGGCTCAGTGGTTTTGGCAGAGGTGATTTTCCCATCAAAGCCCCACTTTAAGCTGAGTTCTCCTGTACCTTCTCATTATCTTCTGTGATCTCTGTCTTTAATTAAAGCCAGATCTAAGAACCCTGGGACTTGCACAGCCCCCCCAACCTTCCCACTTTGCATCCCCCCTCCCTTCCCTGGTGGCAGAGAGGGGCAGGCAGGGCTGTGCTGGGCACAGGGGACAGTGGTGGCAGCAGTTGTGGGCACAAACTGAACTCGGGGAACCCCCTCACACTGGTGGTGGGGGAAGTTTGTCCTGGGAAAGAAGGGAGACAAGAAAATTATTGGAAGAGGAAGCAGAAATGAACCACAGCCTCATTTTTGATGAGTTCACTGAGAATTACTGTAGATTTCAACATGTTTTGACTGGACAGGAAGAGAGGATTGCAAAAGGTGCAAGGATATAGATCCCCTCTGGAAAGAAAGGCTCACCAAACCCTGCCAGCATCTCATTTATGGATCTCATAAACCAAGGTCTGAGCTGGTCATTGCAGGTCTGCTCCCAGTTTGCACAAGAACCCCAGGTCTGCACAAATCCAAACCAGCCATGCAGGGAAATGTAGATTTTTCTGGAGTGGTGTCATCTTTGAGAGGATGTCTTTAGAGATGAACGATTTCCACCGTGGCAGAAGCAGGACAGGAGGTGGCATCAGACCATGGTTCTGGCAGCTGATGGCCGTGCTGTGTCCCCTCGGGCATTGAGAAAAAGGTGTGGCAATCCCTGCTGTGGGAAAGGGGTTACAACCCTGGCTCACCAATTTTCCAATTAAAGGCTGCGAGTGCTCCTCAAGGATATTGCACAGAAATTAAAAAACAGTCCAATGTGTCACAAGAAGCCCGAAGGTTGGAACCACAGCTGCGTAATTCCCCCTCTGGAAACTGCACCGTGGCTTTTCGAGTGGTGATGCTCTGGTCACAGCCACTCACTGAACTGAACCCTTCCCTCTGCTCCTTTCCTCCCTGGTTTTATTGAGCTGGAATAGCTGGGAGTGATAGCATTAGGGCAAAATGTTTCTAAAATCGCAGTAGCATAGTAGGACTGGAGCAGCATGTTCTAAATGTAATGATCGCTTAGTAAACATAATTATTTGGGAGGGGGACAGAATGGAAACAAAGGAACTGAAACTTATGGTCGAATGGAAACAAAGGGGATTGAAATTCATGCTTAGATAGAAACAATACACAATAGAACAATATCGAGTTAGTGAATAACAAATGATCATATGGAAGTTATGTAAGTAAAAGGTATAAATGTGTTTCGATTTTGAAATCATATCGGACTCCAGATTTGGGTCTGTACCGCGGAGTTCCAGGGCCCTTTGATAAAGCACCTTCATAGAATCATTCTGTGATTTTGTGTTTCCACGCTAACAGGAGCGCTGCCGGGCTGGTGTGGAGCAAAGTCCGGGCGGGGGCATTTTGGGATGAAGTGTCTCGCACAGACGGTGCCCTCTGGGCACGGCAGCACCTCTTCCCCAACATCATCACCCTCATTAAACCTCATTAGTGCTAATTGAGTCAGCGGGTGATGGGGACGGAGCCACACCTTGTGCTGCAGCCTCATCCCTCGGTGCTACCCGAGTTTTTCGTGTCTGAACCTGATTTCTGGCAGGAGCAGGATTTACAGGGCAGGAAAGGCGTTTCCCATCCCAAATCCAGCACCGAGGCATTGTGAAACAAAGCCCGTGACGCTCAGCAAGAGCGAGAAGGGCATTTCCAAGTAAGTCCGGATTTTGGGGAACAGGATGTGACAGCGATGGTGCTGATGGATTTCATTCTCTTGGATTTTTAGTCACTCTTCTGCCTCACACCAGCTGAGCTGGGTTCACGCTCCTGTCATTGTGACAGGTCTTAGAATCAGAGCTTTAGGGACATGGGTATAGATCACTCAGTTTTGGGTAGCTGGTAACCAGACAAAAGGGAATAAAAGGAAATTCCATGAAGACAAGCCACGTTTCTATAAAATATACATTAGAAAGGCTCAAGAGAACATAACAGAGCTCCTGCAGTGCTTGAGTGTGCCTAGAGCAGACATGAAAGGCTTCATGGAGTGCCAGGAGGTGAAATCAGGCACCAAGAAATGCCTGTCAGCAGCACGGTGCTGCTCCAGGTCCGTGAGTTATGGGCTCTGGACAGGAGGGCTGGGAAGAGGAAAGGCTGCTCATCATCTCATTCACAAGGCCAATCGTTCCCTTCCTGCAGCAGCAGGGGAGGCAGATGTGGAACATCTTTCCAAAAACGTCAGGGGTGTTATTGCATTGTTTGCAGCCCCTTTTGGCTGATTCAAGATTTCCATCACTGTAAAAGCAGGAGCTGCTCACATCCTCGTCCACCCGGAGGAACCAAACTTAACCAGGAGTTTCAGAGCCAAAAAAAGGAGCTGGAGTCATGTCCTGAGCCACAGGAAAGGCAGCCACGTGTTGGAGCTTGCTGGATTTTCCTTCATTGTGCATTTCTTGTGTTGGATCCCTGCTCACAGCCTGACTCATGGCTTTGGGAAAGAGAGAAGCCAGTGTTGCCTGCTCAGAAATCCAACTGCTTTCAATTCACCCAAACCACCACGCTGGACTCCCAGGTCCCTCGTGTGGGTGATTTCCAGCTGAAATTTCCCATCAGCAATCATCAAAGGATGCAAGCAACAAACAGTTCCACGTTTCACTCTGCTGCTCTTGCACTCTGCTTTACCCCTCTCTTGTCCTCTTTGGCACAACGTCCACTTGCATCAATCTGGGGTTTATTTTTGGAAGGAACATGAGATTGCCTGGAACATCTCCAAAAACTGAAATCAGGCCACTCTTTTGATCATGGAGCAGATAAACATAATTCTGTGCTCGCCTTTATTGGCCCAGAGAAAGCAACTGGGTTTTTGTCCATGGACAGCAGAGCTTGCAGGATTTCTTTGGATGGTCTGGAACAGGGATGCTCAGGACGTTTGAAGGGTTTTGGTGCCTGTTTTAGCAGTATTGGTCTGAGGTGTGGCCATTTTCTGGTCAAACCTTTTCTTGGTGGGAAAGTTGAGCTTCTGACGTCTGAATTTCGTGGCGTTTTAAGTTGGGAGTTGACTTTTTCTATGGAAAGTTTCAGTTCTCTCATGGGAAAATGAGACCATGGCCAATCTAAATACTAAGTAAAGTCCCATATTGCTTGAAATGCTTTTTCTGTGCTGGGGGAAGTGGGCAGTTACTCTGTGCTGCTCTGGTGCTTTACAGAAAACCCCTCCACCCTGCCCTTGTGTCATCCTGGGTTCTGCCATTCCATGGGCTGGATTTGGACAGCAGGAGCCGAAGACTTGGGATTGTGCTCTGTACTTCTGATTTTAGAAGAATGTCCTGACAGACACAATTCCTCTGCCTTGTGGAAAATCTTTTAATCCCTTTTGATGTCTCAGAGAATCTGGTCCCAGATACCTGGGAAATACAATTTGTAATCCAGCTTCTTGGCCAAATGAGGAAAGTTTCATCCCAGAAGTTTCTTTTTGCCTAACGAGAGCAACTGGGTTTTCTCTGTATTCTCTGCTGCCTTTGCAGCACTGGAGCACGTGGCTCAGGCTGGATTATCCCCGAGGCTGAAACTGAAAATGGCTTTTTCAGGGTGTGAATGGGACGCTGAGTTATTCAGGCACAGCAAACCCTCATCAGCAATACCCTAGGGGGTGAAAATTGGAACAACCTCTCTGCTGCTGCTGGACCTGCTCCACGCCTTGGCTGCAGCCCCCAAAACCCCACAGTACCAACAGAGTGAGATGGGGAGAGTCAAACACACTCAACCCATCCCCAAATTCAGGGAGAGCTGGACTGGAGACAACCCCACCACTGACCCAGCTCCAGAGCAGCTCCTGGAGGGGCTGGCAGGTCTCAGCTGTGAGTTGTGCCATTGCTCAGGGTGGTTTCCTGTTCCAGCTGGAAATGGTGCATGGATTTGGGCAGAGCTGCTCTCCCAGGGAATCCCACGGGCCTGGGAACAGAAATGAACTTCCCATGGCGTTTCTTTGCCGTGAGGTGTGAGGTGTGTGCAGAGAGCAGCGTCAGCAAACGCAGCACCCCTCCCTCCCTGCACTGCTATTTCCAGCCCCTTGCTCGTTTTACAAAGGACAAAAATCCCATCCATGGATGGAGCACAGGGCAGCTCCAGCTGCTGTGCAGATGTGAAAGCACAGAGAGCCTTCTGGTGCTGTCTCTTTTTAAAACAAAGCAGCTCCTCCACTTCTTCAGCCTCTGGAGCACTGTCACAGCCTGTCCCCCCCCTCCAGGGGACAGAACAATTCTCCTCCCCATTTTCCCAGCTGCAAACCCATCTGCCAGGGATGTGTTTGAGGCTTTGCACATGGGATTATTGTTCACAGTCTCGGGGCTCTCTGTGGGTAAAAGGATGTGAGTGAAGCCATTGTGATGAGCATCACAGCTGTCAATAAAACAAGGGACAATGTTTAATAAGAACAATTTAATGGTGAACTCGACTCTGTTGCTGTTAATCTGTTTTCTCAAGCTGAATTTCTGTGGAGAGGTTGTCAAAGAAGTTCAAGGATTTCCTACGTGCATTTATCCATTGGATGAACTCCACTTTTCTCTTGGCTTTCAGATTTCTTCGCTTTTCCTGATGTGTCCAACTGGAATTGAAGGTAAATTGCATTATTCTGATGGAGAATTTGCACCTGTCTCACGTTTTCTGTGCATTTAAAGCTGAAACACATTGTCCTTCACCCTTTTTTCCTGTTGCAAGGCCTTTTGGAAATACCCTCTATTTTCTGCTCTGTTCTGCTCTCCACATTGTGATAAACTGGAAGATATTAAACAACAAAACAGCAAAGAGGATATGTTTTATATTATTTTGTTTATAAGAACACTCTGGTCTGGTAAATAGCTACACCCTTTAGAAGTGTTTTCAATTTTCCCTTTGAAATAAGAAACAAGTAGTGCTTTCAACAAGCAGCTCTTCTTGGTCAAGGATTTTTCTCATTTTAGGGTGCACACATAATGTGAAAATCAAAATGAAAACATGTTTGGGACACGTGTGTTTTGTTGTTGTTGTTTTGAGGTTTTTTTTTTGTTTTGGTTCAGTTTCATTTGGTTTTTTTGGTTTTATTTTGATTTTTCGGTTTTTTGGTATAGCTTTGGGGGTTTGTTTTGTTTTGTGTCTGTTGTTGTTGGGTTTGTTTTGGTTTTAGTTTGGTTGCTTTTTTTTTTATATTTAGAGCCATGTGAAATCCAAGCTTTGACTATAAAGACACGACTGTTCATGATGCTGAGGGCTTCGTGCTGAGCAGAATCTATTTCAGTGTGGAACCTACAAGAGATCTGTAAAAAGACACCATAAAGTCACTTGCAGGAGAGACTTCACTAAGTTTATTTCTTATTAAATTCAGCAAAAAACCTCTTGTATAACAAACCAATAACTTGAATTGTGCAGGGAAGAGTTGTACCTTCAGACACAAATCAGTGACCTGGGTTAAGATCATTCACTGGAAACAAATGACCAGGCCATGGCATTTCAGTTCTGCTTTGTTGCTCCCAACAGCATGGAATGACCCCAAAAAGTCTCTTTTTTTTCCCCCAGGCCATGCTTTTTTCCTGGAGAATTCCTGAGGGCGGGCCAGACACTTGGTCCCTTTTCCTGAGTGGGATTTTCCTCGACTTCACCATGAGAGAGCTTGAAAAATTAGATCCAAAAGCGAGGTGGCCCAGGCCCAGCTTATTCCAGGTTGGCCTTGCATCCTCACAAAGGATTTTTGGTCCTGCTGTGGCTGGGATGATTTTCTCTAAATGTGCTTTATTACTCTGGACTTGCAGGGATTGTTTTTGCAACCCAGTTTAAGGTCACCTTGAGAGTGGCTGGGTTTGGCAGAGCTGATTCCTGGGCCCAGGCCTTGCTGCTGATCTCGAGCTTTTGGCTGATTGCACAAAACATTTTGGAGATGAAGTCTGAATAAACCCTTCAATTAAGGTCATGGTAAATAAGATTCTAAGGTTAAAGCACTTTATGGCAAGCAGACTTTTAGGAACTGGTTGTATGGAGAGGAATGATTTGATTAGAGAATGAGAAGCAGGGCTGGGCAGGCAGGAACCTGAACTCAGCAATAAAATGCACAGAGCTGCTTTTTTTCCCCCTCCTTCTTGGAATCTGGTGTACAAAGGCACAATTAAACAGCAAGGCCAATGTTTCTGCAGGCCAAGGTGACCATTTGTGCTTTTCCTGACTCTGGGCATCTGCACGGGGGTTTTGCTTTGCTTTGCTTGAAAATTCTGGGCCAGATTTGCTTCTGTTGGGTTGCAAGGTGGGAGCTGGGCTGGGACCCTCGGGAGGCTGGAGGTGCCCCCAGAGCTGAGCTGATGATGCTGAACTCGGGGCTCTTGGGCTCCTCCAAATCAGAATCAGCCTCTGGACACCACCAAGCAGCACAAGCTGAATTTCAGGAGATCTGGAGGCTGTAATTTGGGAGAGCCACCAGGGCAGATAGCCTGGGTCACATTGCTGGAGTCAGCTCAGGTTGGAATAGGAGGGAGGTGGAGGGGGGAACAAAGGAGCAGCCAAACACCCACACGACCCCAGTGCCAGCCTTCACTGCTCCTGCAGTGTTTGATTTGTTGTTTCCTTAGAAAACCAGGCTGAGCTCCCAGCAGCAGATCACTTTCAGCCTCCCTGTCTGAGCTAGAAAGAAAAGGCTTTGTCCCAAAAGCAGATATTTCCAGTATCACTGGAAATGCCAAATGGGGTTTGCATTCTTCTGATTCTTCCTTATCTTTCTGCAGGAGGAAGCCTGTCCAGGAGCAGGGCTCAGACACTTGGATGATGCTGCTGAGGTGAGAATGAGGTGGCCTCTGGTTTGCTCAGGAGCCAAGAGGGCTTGGAAAGAAAGGGATGGACACAGGGAGGGTGAATCAGCCTGGTAGCCTTTAAAAAATTTGGGTACTCTGCTCTACAGAATGAGTGTGACTGTCCCAATTCTCATGGTGGAGCTGCAAGGTGAGCCCCACTGAGCCAGGAAATATTTCCATTTATGCAAGGTGAGCCCCACTGAGCCAGGAAATATTTCCATTTATGCAAGGTGACCCCTACTGAGCCTGGAAATATTTCCATTTACTTCACTCAGCTCCTTCACCCAAGTATCAAAGCCCTACACTGGAGGTAACGCAAGTTGAAGAGACTCAGACAAAATTTAAATATGTGCTTTTTCACAGCAAACACTGAGTAATGATTGCACTGGCTCAGGAGAAATGCCCTGCTCTGCAGGCAGCACTTCCCAGCTCCAAATTAGCTCAGGTTTCTGGAAGTTTGATGCTGTTTTGCAAAGTTTGCTTTCTCAAATGAGAAAGAAACAGCCAAAAATATTATGATTTCTACCAAAAAAACCAAGCTGGAATGGGCCAAATAAAATGACAATCTCCATTTGGCAGGGAGAAGAGGTGATGCAATTAGCTGATTTTTATTGAGAAATGAGTGGAAAGGTGTGGATTTGATCCATAACCCTTTTCTGGCCAGAAATGCCAGAACAGAGAACAGAAAAGATAAACAGCTAAATGCTTTAGCAAAAATGACCTGTGCCTATGGTCAGATAATGCCCAAATATAAGACTTCAGAAATGAAATAATAGGCTAAAATAAATCTCCTTAATTTATTTTCCTTCTCTTTCTCTGCCAGTTTCAAGTTCCCTTCAAACCTCTCCCATTTGCTGAATTTTTCTGTGGCAGAAATCTGGCCTGGTCTTTTGCAAAGCAGAGCAAAGGGAATGCTTTTGAATATCCCAGACAGATCATTTGCTGCTTGCTGTTCTCTTGATGATGTTGGAAAACACAATCTGCTACTGTGACCATGGAGAAAGAGCCATTGAACACTCCAGGAGATGACAGATAAAATTCAGAATAAGGAAAAATAAATTATAATCTGCTGATGCTGTGAGAAAACCCTGTGTCTCTGTATAAACTTCTAGATTTGGGGTTTGGGGTTTATTTTTGTTGTCCCCACAGGGATCCAGGAGATCACAGGTATTTTAAAGCACCTAATGAGAGGCAAGAGGTCTTTGCTGAGCATCTGGGCTGGCTCTGCATCCCTGGAGAGCAACAAACATCCCTGGGGACCCCACAAATCTTCTGGTGATGGCTGAGACACCAGAGGAGGAGGTCAGCCCTTAACTGAGGTGAGGAAATTCTGCGTTATGGGAGCAACAAGGGGGTTAAATGGGTTTGAACTGGTGCTGAGGGCAGCCACCCATGAGCTCCTGGTGTTGGGCTTGGCTGAATGAGAAGCACCAAGGGACACAGAGGGATCCCACAAATCCCTCCAGCTCCTGTCATCCCCTCTGGAAAGCAGGATTTGACATCTCCAGGTGTCAGCACTGCTGCTCCTTCTCACTCTGCAAATCCAAAAGCTGCCCTGCCTTTAGCAGAGAAGTGTGGCTTTCAGGACGTGCCTTTCTGCCCATTTTTCGGGCTGTGGTTGACAAATCCCCGTGTGTGGCTGGCCCAGCCAAGCTCCACCTCTCTCCATGGCTGTGTTTTCCATGGGAGCACATCTGCTCTGGCTGCTCCACCTATTTTTGAAGGTATCTCAACAAGCTGTGGCTCTGACCTCCCAGCAGGCCAACAAAGCAGCTCTCCCCTCCTTCATTAATCAGCCTCACGTCATTAGCTGGCTTTGGTGGCAGATTTGTCCCTTTTCTCTCTTTCATTGGTGGAGAAATGTCTGCAAAATATTTGGGTTACCTGTGGCAGAGTGTGAAATGTCCCTGAGGATGGAGCCCAGGCTGGCAGTGCTGTGCTGCTCCAGAGGCCTTTGGAATGGAAAACCCTTGAGAGTTACCCTATGTTGAAGCAGCTTCTCNTATTATTTTAGGATTTTTTTGCTGTCCCTGGTTCTACTTCTGGCGGATTGCCCTGGAGTCTCCTCAGAGCAGAGGTGAGCAGCTCTGGGTGCAGAACTGGCTCTGGTGGGGCTGAGTGTGTGGCTGCAGAGCCGTGCTGACAGAGGAACTTTTAAAATCTTGCTTGAAAGAATTTTCCCCACTTGGCAGCTGAGCAGATCAAACACACACAGAACATCCTTCTCCTGCAGGTTAGAGCTGATCCAGCCACCACAGGCTGGGAGAAATGAGAATAAACCCATTGTCCTGACTGCTTCTCTGTCTTAAACCTGAAAAACTGACAGAATTTATTTGACAGAATTTATTTGACAGAATTCATTTGATAGAATTTATTTGACAGAATTTATTTGACAGAATTCATTTGATAGAATTTATTTGATAGAATTTATTTCCCGTATCACTTCTTGACCAAACCGTGCTCTGCACCAGATTTTATCATTTCCCCATCCAATAATAACCAAATCTTTCCAATGAGAGGACATTCCTCCACCAGTGCAGCTGCCATCCTGTTTTGCCTTCCTTGCTGCAGCTGCACGTGGAGCATAAAACCTTCAGGAATATTTCCTACAATTTTCAGTGTCATTTTCTAGCTGCAGCCCCTATCAGCTTCCACAGCATCTCCCATCTGGCTGGTGGATGGATTGCTCCAGGAAACATTGCCCAGCCTGCTTACACGTCACAGAGTTAAAACCTTGATTATTTGCATCCTATTTAGTCCAGCAGAGCTTGGAATGTCCCCCGAGGTTTGCCTGGCACTGCAGGTGCTGCAGGAATTTGGCTGCCACCAAGCCCAAGAAGAGCAGGGGACAAAAAGGAGTGGTTTTGGGTGAGATTTGTGCCTTGCAGAAAGGATCCATTGGAGGTTGTTGAGGTCGCTCTGGGGGATTTTCAGCTCGTGTCTCAGTGATTTATTTTGCTGCCATCCAGTTCTTGAGGGTGCCAATGTCACCCTGAAGTCGCTGTGCTGCTCAAGGGCAGCAGCAGGATGTGCTGCAGGGGAAGGGAAAGACAGTGGGCAGCTGTTGAAGTGAATGGTGCTGGGTCCTCTCCCTTTTCTTTAAATTGTCTTAAATCCTAAAGGAAATTAAACCCGTATTTTTAAAAAAAAATCTGATTGTGAAGTACAATTTAGTGCTGCTCAGTGCATTTCTCATGTTCTGTATAGCAGCAGCCTTGCATGTTGATGGCAGAAAATCCAACCTGTGATTCACTGCTCCTGCTGCTCCCAGGGGTTCAGGTGTCAGAGCTTTTAGTGCAAAAACTGCACTGAAAACAGAGTTCTTGTGGCAGAACCAACCATGTTTGTGTGCCAAAGTGAAGTTTTCTCAGGGTTTCAATGATTAAGTTGTGTTGTTAATATATATTTGCTGCGTATATTTAATTTATTTTTTATATATACATATATTTACTGCTGCCTTCAGGATGTTTCACGGCAAGGAGGGAAAAAGAAATCCTAACAAATATCAAGTTCAATCTGAAGACAAGCTCAAGGTATTTGTTGCAAATAAAGCCAAAGGCCTCATGTGCTCCTTGGAGCATTCCTGGAGAGCTGCTGGCTGCCTTTGCCCTGATAATGATCTTGATGTGTTTAGCTGTGAACACACATTTCCCGTCTCCTGTTGCTGCTTTTCTAGGTTAGACAAAAAAATTCTTGTTCATGCACTGTGTTTTCCAAAATTGGGTTGGTGGTTTTTTTATTCCCTAGCTGTTCTTTTCTGCCGCCCTTTGAGTTTATCCCCATCACCTTTCCAGTTTTCGTGTTCCCTCCATCCCCTGTTCCACTCACTCACAATTGGTTTCCCCTTTCTTTCTTTCTTTGCTCTTCTTTGTGCAATTTGATGATTTTCATTTCAGCAGTTTCCCAAGGATATTTGGAATTTAAACCCTTCCCAGTGCAACACGAGCTCAGCCTTTTTCCCTTTTTCTCTCCTTGCTCCTTCATCCCAGCCCTGAGCACAAACACCACCTGGACCAAACTCATGGATCTACCCAAAAACCTGGCTCTGAGCTGATAAAGCACAGCAGGATGTTTTAATTAGTTCCACGTTCATATTAAAGGGGTTTTTTTCTCCACCACACTCACCCTGTTACTGCTCTGAACTCTGTGTGCAGAGTCACAAGCAGATTCCCAGGACAGAAATCTCCAAAATATGAATATGAATATGAATATAAATAGAAATAGAAATATAACTCTCCAAAACTCCAGGATCCATAGCTGGTGCCCTGCTCTGAGCATTATCCAGCTCTTAGCTAAGGAATTCTGGATTTCTTCACCTTTCTTGATAAAAACAACATCCTCAGTCCAGCCCTTTTGCTGATTCTGTGCTTGTCCCCATGTCCCTTTCCCCAAAAAAACCCTGATTTTGCTGTACTCACAACACAGAGAGAGTGAGTCCCTCTGCTTTTGTCAGGGACAGAGAGATGAGAATCCTCAGCAAAACAGGAAACAAGCTGTGGATTTATTGGGTTTATCAGCCCTGGGGCAGGAAGGTTGCACGAGATGGGATTTTTAAGCAGCAGCATCCAAAGGTCACTGAAAGGGTCAGGCCTGGGGTCCAGGTGGGTGATTTTTTTTTTGAAGTTCAGGTGCCTGATCACAGGGTTTGTAAGAGCCAAATGTTGGGTTATCCACGTGGGTTATGTCAGCCTGAACTGGAGGGGTTTGGTGGAGAGTTTGTTCTGGTTATGCAGAATTTATTGTGCAGTTTGGTGATTCAGGACCCTGCTGCCAGCCTGTGGACTTTTATGCAAAGAAAACATGTGGAGATGGGATGAAAAGGCTTTAATTTGTATTTTCTGGGGTAGAAATGTCTACCTGGGCAAGAATTGCTAAAATGGGATCTGCACTTGGGGTGCTGCACAGTTAAACAGGATCAGAGCTCATGCAAAGAGAGGTTCAGCTGCAGCACTCCAGACTCTGGAGGAAGGGAATTCATTTTCTGCCCCACAAATGTAGCAGTTAGAGAAGTTATTCTCTTTATTCTACTCCACTGAGGCTTCTGTTCCCTTTTATCATGGAGATAAGCTCTCAGAAATATTTGACACATACAAATTCTACTCAGTTTGGGCTAAAAATTTCTTAAATAAGTCACAAAACAAAAGAACTCCCAATTATTTATGCTTCCATTTCTTAATTATGTTTTATTACATAAATGTGATTGCACTTCATAGCAATGGAACACAACGTACCAAACATCCAGGGGGAAAAAAAAATGAGATTGGAAAGCAAACAAGCTTCATCCTTGAGTTGAATTTGGACCTTTTACCTTTTAAATAAAACCATCTGTATTTATATTTTAAAAGTTTGTCAGGGCCAGATGTTGACAAACCCTAGACTATTTCCTAATCAGTAACCTGGAGGGTGACCCCTTTGTGCAGCCAGGCATGTCCTGAGCCTTCCTATACAAAATAGGCTGTGAGAAGCCAGAGACTGGAATTATTTGCCAAAAATCTTTAGGAGAAAGAAAGAAAAATGAAGGGTTGTGCACTACTGGGATAGGAGCCTTGGGAAAAACAATCATTCATCCCTGTTGCAATCAGGTAGGCTCAGATAAAATAAAAATGGGGTAGAAAAATATTCTGTAGACTGAGAGAGACTTCTCACCAAAATGAAATATTCTTTTCCCCTTGATTTCAAGCACAAAATTTAGATTGGAGCTTGGGCTTTCCTTAAGCCTGGAGTGTGTCTGGATCCTTGGCTTGGTTCATGCCTACATCCTGATTCTGTTTTAATTTAAGGCAGGAAGAGAAAAATATGCTTTTAATGCCAGCTAACCAATTCATATTAATTATCTCTAATGAAAATAAGGACAAAGAAGGAAAAGCAGCACAGGCTCTCACTCAATTCAGCAATTTTAATTCAACCCCAACCTAAACCCAAACCACCTCTGGGCTGCTGCTTTGAGCTGAAGGAGCTGGGGTGCCCACACAAGCAGGTTTAAATCAGGAATTTTCCCCCCAATCCATTCCCCAATATCCTTTCTGTGGGATATTCTGGAAGCTCAGCTGTCACATGAAGGGTTTCCCAACAAGAAGCTCTTAAACACGTCCAGGTTGGGACCTGTGAGTTCAACCCTTCCCAAAGCTGTGGGTTTCTGAGGGCTGGACGTGGTGTGGGAATTACTCACAGCTTCCTGTGCCTGGGTGTTCCCCCCTGAGCACTCGAGGAGCTTTGATCTGACCCAGTCCATCCCTCTCCTGTTCCTGCAGCCTGCTCACCTCTATTTTAGCCCAGGTTAGCTCATGGGGCTTGACCAAACTGAAATGGAAACTTTTCTTTTTTTTTTTTCTTTTTGGTGTAGACATAACATCAGGAATCCTTGTTCAAACAAAATCCTCTTGGAGTGGCTGGAATTAAACCCAGAAAGGGCAAGGGCCTGCTCTTTATTTCTGAGCTCTTGCCTCTACAGTCATTCAGGTTGGCTTGGATAATAAAAATAAAACCCTCCTCCTCTTGAAATAAATCAGCATATTCTGGCTTTTGTCCCCAGGATGAGCCTCTCTGTTCTCCTGCCAGAGTTATTCCCAGTTCTTTGTCCCAGCTCTAGGACTGGATCACCTTCAGGGGCAGCTGTTGCCTCGTGGTCCTTCCTGCAGCTTTCAGAAGAGTGAGGAGATCTTTGTGAGTCACCTCCTTCCTGCCTCTTCTCCAAGCAAACTGTCCTCACCACGGGCTGAGCTGCAGGAGGCTTTGTGCTCTGGACATTTGGCTTTTTTAATCTAAATTTCCTGACATGTGGGATGGATGGGACACGTGGAGCAGAAGATGGGGCAGGGGATCCTTTGGGGCAGCAACACCACCAGTGCTGAGTGTGCAGTCATGCCCAGACCACCCAAATTCCACCCTCTGGATCTTTTCAAATCCTTCTCCATGTCCATCTTCCCTTTTTCTCAGCCTCCATCCCTTCCCAGCACTCTCTGTTTTAAAAGATTTTACCCATCTTAAAGGCCTTCTTCTGCTAAGAATACCACAGGCAGTATTTTCCTCTGGAAACTCAGTGTCAGGACACCAAGGATGCTCATTCCAAATTTCTATCAAAATGATGCCTATTAGAATATGCAAATTTCGAGTTTTCTGTTGCCAAAAATTGGGATCCAGGTATATAAAACTTCAGGTTCTTCCTCTGTGAGAAGGGTGTTTTTGCTTTGTTGTTGTTTTTTTCCCCCCTGGCTGAAGGTTTAGAAAGAATCCACAGGAGTTGCACAATTTCAACAATTGGTGCAGTAAATTGAATAAAGAAGGTGTGTGGCTTTGATAGGGAGAAAACAAATATGAGCATAACAACCCCACTGGTAAAGAGAGGACTTAAAAGGCTCATGTAGATAAATCCATTAAAAAATAAATTAATTTTCAGACCAGGCTTGGAGTAGCATCAAATATAATTGAAAGATTTCTCAGTTTTAATCCACGGCTTTATCAATAAGTTCCCCATTAATGCTGTGTTTCAGAAATGCTCATAAAGGTACATTTCAATAGAGTTAAATTTTTTAAAAAAGCAAAAAAGTATTGAAAGTCCCACCAAAATCAGCCAGGATATTTGAGGTTATAGGGAATTTCTGCTCAAAGCAGAGTCTACAAGAGCAGGTTCCTCAGGAGCAATTCAAATGCTGATTTTATTCAATAATTTTTTTTTCCTGAATTGTGATTTCACTTTTTCTGTTGCATTTCTCAAGGTCAGCGGGACACCAGGGAAATTGTGGTTTTGCTCCTTTCATTTTGAGTTGCCAGGTCTGTGTCTGCTGCAGTTATAATTCAGATGATTTTCAGGCTTTCTGTTTTATTTTGAGATGACAGCAACCCTGACACTTTAATTGGAGATTGAGTCACCATGGAAAGAGTCATCGTGAAAAAACCAACGTATTCCTGACATCTGAATATTTTGGGCCCATCAATAGAGGCTTCATTTCAAATTTCAGTTAATTCTGTCCCCCTAGGAACAGTGCCCAGTGCTGCTGCTTCTGTGGAATGTGAGTGTCTGGTGGGAACAGGAATCTGCAGGAACTGCTGGTGCTGTGACCGTGCAGGAGTCAGCACTGAGAGGAACCACTCAAAACCTGCTCAAAAGCTGGAACAAAGCCTCAGAGAGGCCGTGAAATCCCCTTTTTTGGAGATTCTCAAAGCTTGGCTGGATGAGGTCGTGAGTAACTTGATGTAACTCCTTCCAGTGGAAGGTGTCCCTGCCCATGGAAGGGGGTTGGAGCTGGATGGTCTCCTTCCAGCCCAAACCACTCTGTGATTCCATGAGTTTAGAAGATTCCATGAATTTAGAAGATTCCATGAATTTAGAAGATTCCATGAATTTAGAAGATTCCATGAATTTAGAAGATTCCATGAATTTAGAAGATTCCATGAATTTAGAAGATTCCATGAATTTAGAAGATTCCATGAATTTAGAAGATTCCATGAATTTAGAAGATTCCATGAATTTAGAAGATTCCATGAATTTAGAAGATTCCATGAATTTAGAAGATTCCATGAATTTAGAAGATTCCATGAATTTAGAAGATTCCATGAATTTAAAAGATTCCATGAGTTTAGAAGATACCACAAGTTTAGAAGGTTCCATGAGTTTAGAAGATTCCATGAGTTTAGAAGGTCCCATGAGTTTAGAAGATTCTGTGAGTTTAGAAGATCCCACGAGTTTGGAAGATTCCATGAATCTGGAAGATTCCACGAGTTTGGAAGATTCCACGAGTTTGGAAGATTCCACAAGTTTGGAAGATTCCACGAGTTTGGAAGATCCCACGAGTTTAGAAGATTCCATGAATTTAGAAGATCCCATGAATTTAGAAGATTCCAGGAGTTTAGAAGATTCCAGGAGTTCAGAAGATTCCATGAGTTCAGAAGATTCCATGAGTTTAGAAGATACCACAAGTTTAGAAGGTTCCATGAGTTTAGAAGATTCCATGAGTTTAGAAGGTCCCATGAGTTTAGAAGATTCTGTGAGTTTAGAAGATCCCACGAGTTTGGAAGATTCCATGAATCTGGAAGATTCCACGAGTTTGGAAGATTCCACGAGTTTGGAAGATTCCACAAGTTTGGAAGATTCCACGAGTTTGGAAGATCCCACGAGTTTAGAAGATTCCATGAATTTAGAAGATCCCATGAATTTAGAAGATTCCAGGAGTTTAGCAGATTCCACGAGTTCAGAAGATTCCATGAGTTTAGAAGATTCCGTGAATTTAGAAGATTCCATGAATTTAGAAGATTCCGTGAATTTAGAAGATTCCATGAGTTCAGAAGATTCCATGAGTTTAGAAGATTCCATGAGTTTAGAAGATTCCACGAGTTTGGAAGATTCCATGGGTTTAGAAGATTCCACAAGTTTAGAGAATTCCATGAATTTAGAAGATTTCACGACTTTAGAAGGTTCCAGGAGTTCAGAAGATTCCATGAGTTCAGAAGATTCCATGAGTTCAGAAGAGTCCATGAGTTCAGAAGATTCCATGAATTTAGAAGATCCCATGAGTTCAGAAGATTCCATGAATTTAGAAGATTCCATGAGTTCAGAAGATTCCATGAATTTAGAAGATCCCATGAGTTTAGAAGATTCCATGAGTTTAGGAGCCCTAGTTCAGCCAGATCTGGTCCCACCAGAGCCTCATTAGAGCCCACACTGCCCTGTGACTCTTGACTTCTTCCAGTTGGGCCTTGGAGGATCTCATCAGCCCCGTGATCTTTCACTTCCTCATCAGTCTAAGATTGCCTAAAACCTGATTTTTTTTACTTTCCCCAGGATTCCTTTTCCTTTTGGAAAGGCTCTGCTGCCATTTCTCCCCCCAGCTCCCTCTGAGCAAAGGCAGGCAGGGCTGGCAGAGGGACGGGGTTGAAGGAGGAGTGGGGAGCACAAGCTCCAGGAGATTGTCTGGACTGGCTCAAAGCTCCATCAGGTGTGAGGCTTGGCTGGGGATTTGTGGGGTTTGATGCCTTTCCCAGACAGAGCTGGAGCTCCATCCCTGCCAGGAACGTCCGGCCAGACTCAGCCATTGTGTCGGGTCCTGGCAGGGGAATATCCTGGGATTTCTGTCAGAGCCACACCAGCTTTGGCTTCACAGGGAACTTCACCTCCCTCTGGCCCCTGCTGGAGATAAACAGCTCCATCTCCTGTGCTTGCAGAGATGTTTAATCAGTGCCTGCAGGTGGTTTTTGCCTCTTGGCCTGGGTGCTCCAGCCCCTGGGATG
Source organism: Drymodes brunneopygia (assembly GCA_013400955.1). Taxonomy (NCBI): domain Eukaryota; kingdom Metazoa; phylum Chordata; class Aves; order Passeriformes; family Petroicidae; genus Drymodes; species Drymodes brunneopygia. The sequence continues at coordinate 105,728 of VZTZ01042038.1, read as the reverse complement.
GGAAGCTGAGCTTGGCATGAGCCAGACTAATTTGGGTCTGCTCATTAGAAAAAGCCTGAGGTGGGGAGGATGTGTCTTAGTGCTGGCACCAAGGGGATTTATCTGCAGACAGGTTGAGGTTTCGAGTGTCACTTTGGATGGTTATAAATGGAGCTGTTTTCTGCCTGTGCTGTGAGGATGTTGCAGCAGTGAAATCCACTGCCCTGGCAGGGCCAGCCCCTGATCCCACTGGTGCAGGGCCATGGCCAGAACTCCTCCATCACAGATGCCCAGAGCTGTCACTGCTGAGTCCCTTCTTCAATCTTCACACCACAGGAACAGCCACCAGCAGGACTGCAGTGACCAGACAGCCCAGGGGGAATCAGAACGGTGGAGGCAAAAATATTCAGATTATTTCACCTGTGCCAAATCCCAGACTGATCCATCATCCCCCAGAGAGCAGTGGGACAGCAGCCACCCTCTTCCTGCAGCACATCTGAGGGGGCTGGTGGCTCCTGCAGGGCTGCCTCCATCAGGAAAGAGGGGTAGGTAGCAAAGTATTTCCATTTTCAAAGGCCTGGAGAGGCCAGAATAATCCAAAGTCAGGCTTGGCAAGGCTCAGCATTGCAGCACATTCCTCCACCACTGTAACTCCAGGCTGGGGCTGTACAGACAGACGATCCTGGCCAGGCAGCAGGAGCTGAGTTTGTATTTTTTGGTGGGGGAATAAAAGATTAATGCTCCAACTGTAAACTCAGGGGTGAGCAAAAAAACAATGTCCTGACTCCGAGTTGTGCCAGGAATGAATATCCCAGTTCTTGTAAGAAATACAGTATTGTCTTTCCAGTATGGCCAGGGCTGAATAGCTCCTTCTCCTCTGAAAAGAATAATAATATCTGTGAGGCAGCACATCAGAGCAGACTTGGATGGCTCTGCTTTGAGGTACAGGTGTCCTGACTCTGCTCCTGAATCCACAGGGTGGAAGGAGGCCAGGGCTGAACAGAGCATCACTCCCCAGCAACTCAGAGCAGCTGTTGGAGAAATGATCAGAAAGGAGAGTCAGTGTTCCCTGGGACAATGGTGTCGAGGTATTTCCTAGGATTTGGTTGCATTTCTGGAAAGCCTGAGAGTGTCCTGAGTGTTGGTTATTAATGGATTTTCCTGTGTGTTGGTTATTAATGGATTTTCACTCCAGCCCGAGGGGAGCAGGTGGACACCTCTGATTAATTCAAATGAGGGGGATGGCAGCATCAAAACCAAAATGTGGGAGTGCAGGGGGAGAAAAAGAGGGATGGTTAGAGCTGAGTCCTGTTTGTTGCCTGTCAATCAATCCCTGACCTGTCAATCACAGCAGGTTTTGGCAGTGATTGCAGGGGACACTTCAGCAGCTCTCCCTCCCAGCTCCTTCTCACCACCACCATTCTGGTTTCATGTAAATGCCTTGTTTATCTAAAGCTGCCTTGCTTTCTGTGATCATCCCAAAAAAGAATTTTTCTGCTGGTCTTCATCTGGTTGTTGGAACCTTGTGGTGGCTTTTTGTGAGCTCAGAGTTGCAAAGTGCCCCTGGTCCCATCGGCCATTCAAACCAACCAAAAATGTTAGGGAGAATTTTTTTGGGTAGAATTTGCTTAGGTCTGGACAAAAGGGCCATGACTACCCTCAAACATAACTGGTTCCAGTGTCTCCAAACCAGAACAATCCTGGCTGCAGCACCTCCCCAGGATATGGAGGAGGAATGCATTGACTGTGAGTTAAGAACCCAAAAATGTCCTATTGAATGCTCTGTCGAGATTGAGTTACCATAAACAGTAATTAAAATAGTTCTGGGGCTCTCCACTGGCATGAGGAACGTTACAAACTGATTTGTTTTCCACAGGCAAACAGCCAAACTTGGGCCAGAATTAGGCTTGGTGCCTTTTAATCCATGCAGAGGGAATCACAGACCTGGGGCTTTCCCTCCAAGCCCTGCAACGAGCCCTCCCAAGGAATTCCTCACCCAAAACTGGGATGCTTCCAGCTCTGGAGCATCCAGGAGGATCCACACGTGGTGGGGCAGACTGAGGCAGATGGGTGAGAGCCCACCCAGTCCTTGGGACTCGTCTCTGCAGCCTCGTTCATACCTAGAAAAGTTTACTCAAAATTTTATTTAAATTTTTCTTACTTTAAACATTTGTTTAAATTTTTCTCTTCTGTTACCTGCACAGGGAGGACTCTTCCCATGCAGATGTCCTGCTACACAACCCAGCTCAGACCTCCTGAAGTGCCCTCAGGTGCTTTGGGTTGAGAAAGAAGGAGGAAAAAGGTGACCAAGCTCTGCGATGCCCCTTTGGGAGAAGGGAGCTGAGGTCATTAATTCTCCACTCTGAATTTTCTGAGCCTGATGTTTCCACCTGTAAGTGCACCAAGAGCATCACCAGCCCCCAAATTAATAGTTTAAAAAGCAATGCATTTTTAAAATCCAACAACTTTTGTGTTCTAACTAGGCTGTGTTTTCTCCCTGAGGATCTGTTATTTTCCCTTCTTTCATGCTTTTGTTTTAAAGTCAAGAGAGAACCTTCGCAAAGGGATAAAGCCCCAAAATCAAACCAGCAAATGAGAGCAGATTTGTCCCCAGAACCTGGGGCTACACCGTTGTGGGAGAGGTCCCAAAGCACCTGGAAAACTCATGAGAATTGGTGCCAGGGGGAGCTTCTTGCTCCTCTTTCTCTCCAGTGGATTTTCTTCCTCATTGCAGATGAAGGGCTCTGGGATGTCCCCTGTGGCACAGCCATTGGATTTGCAGGACTGTGAAGGGTGAGGACTGAAAAGATTTTGCTCTCATTTGGGCATCCTGAAAACTATTTTGGATCTCAGCCTTTCCAAAACCTGATGTAAAGTGCTGAGATACCTCCCCTCTCTTAGCTGGGCGTCCTCCAGAGCAAAACACACTTCTGCAAAAGTGGTGGGCAGTCCTGAATCCACCAAATCCACCCTTGAGAGCATTCAGGGACTTTGTAGGGAAACTGAGGTACTGGGTTTGGCAAAGGGCTCGAGCCTAAACTCTTCTCCAGCTGCTGCATCTCCTGGTGCTGCATCTCCAAGGTTTGCATGCAAAGTTCCTGGAGATTAGAGAGGCTCATCTAAAATCACCCATCGGGCTCTGCTGGGGAAGAGTTTCCAGCCTGAGCCACTGTCTGAGCATTCAGCTCACATCAATCTCAGCTCCATGTTCAGCCCCATCCCAGCTGAGGCAGGCTGGCTGTTCATTCCAGCTAGAGAAAAGCTGGCTGGAAAAAAAAAAATTAAATAGGCAAGAGGACAAAAAGGGGAAAAAGAAAAAAAAAAAGGAAAAAGCAGAAGATGCAGCCAAGAGTTCAGTGATAAAATGGAGCAGAGGAGATTTGGACTGCAGCACAGGACATGGTGTGCTGGAATCAGGAGCTGCTCCACAGAGATCAGTGTTTGCTGCCCTGATGGTCCAAATGTCAAAGCACTGTGTCACTGAGGGGCAGAAACCCATCCTGCAGAGTGAGTGATGGGCTGTGAGCTGAGGCAGCTGGGGATGGAGCAGTGAGTCTGGAAAAGGAGATCCACAGACCTGAAATTCAAATATTCAGTGACTGTTGGTTTTGCCTTTGGCTCTGCCTTCTGCCAGTTCTCCTGTCCTTTTCATCCATGTTTCACCCTCCCTTTATCCCAGGATTTCCTGGGCTTTGCAAGCAGAATTGTCACTCTGGGTGATGGTGCCAGCCTCTTCCTAGGCCTTGCTGAGAGTCCTCTTTGTACCAAGCAAAGGGTCACAGCCCCCTTTGTCTCTTCTCTACCCAGGTTGGTTCAGCACTGGGGGAAGCAGTCACTGGGACATTTCTTTGCATTCTCCTGATGTAACCAGAGCTGGATGAAGGCTGGGAATTCTCCAAATCCAGCCTGAGAGGCCCATGGGTGCAGCTGAGCAAGGGATGAAGGTAACATCTGCTCCTCTTCCTTTTGTCCAGGAGACACCTCAGGCACCAGCCTGAGTTTTAGGGTCACACCCCTCTCCCTGCTTCCTCAGGGGTTACAAAGACCTCACTGCCCATCCAGGAAATCCAAATTCCTGCTGTGCCTATTGTACCTCTCATTAGCACTGAATGTCACCTGGGCTGCCCCGTGGCAGCAGTGCCTGGCTCAATCTGGACACACTCAGCAAAATTAATTTCATGTGTCACACGTTCGTAACAGGCCAGGCTTTAGCAGCTTTTGGGTTGCCTGAGCACAAACAGGGGTGTGTGTTTGGCCCCAGGATGAGCTCACTCACAGTTTTTATGTTGTGTGCTGAAGGCTCCTGTATTTCCCTCTGCCCTGTGAGCCTGGCTCTGGCAGTGATGATGATGAGGTGACAGAAAAAGGTTTCTGTTTGCTGGGAAGATGATGGCAGTGGGACCATACACTCATTTCTGGGACAGCAGCAGGCTGCAAATCAGCTGTCAGGGTAAGGAAATGCTCAAACCCAGCCCAGCCTCTGCTGGGGACAGAGGCAGACCCAGGGTTCCCCTGCAAAGTCACCCCTGGGGACAGTCCCAGCAGGATGGATGGAGGTGTCAGCAGCCTGCTGCAAATCTAGGCCACCTCAGCTCTTGCTGGCCATGCAAGCTGAGCCTGAGCAAAGCCCTGACATTCATTTTGAAGAGTGTGTTTGGTGTCTGGCCAAGGAGCTTTTTTTTTTCCCTTGCTCAAACTTTTCCACTACAGCTGGCAGAGCTGCAGCAGTGGGGGATTGCACAATGCTGGGTCCCAGGGCTCCAAAAACCAGGGGAAAGGCACAGAGCACCCCAGACTGCAACTAGAATTAGGATGAACCAGTTTAATAACATAAATATATGGCATTAATTACTCCAGGTGTGAGAACTGTGGCTTTATCTTCAAGAATTATCAGAAATATCAAGAAGCTGCAGGAGATATCAGGGGAAAGATGAGCCTTGGTTTGTTTTAGGAACTGCCCTTATTTTGTTTTTCTTCAGTGGGCAGGAGAATCTTTCCCCCATTGCTCTCTGAAGCCTTTTCCTGATGAATGATTGGAGATTTGTGCTGGGCAATTTGTTGGCTGCTTTGTAGTGCAGAGAAATTTAGGTGAGCTAAAGCTCTGGCCCCTTGTAATTTGGAAGGATCACGACCCCCCACTCCCTTGGCACAGCAGCAAGACCAAAAGACTGATTTTTATTAAGCTTTAGAGAGTAATTTAATGGTTTAATTTTGCTCATGCTTACCCGTGCTCACCAGGCAACAGCAAAAATCAGGTGGACACCCAAACCTTCATCTGTCCCCTTTATCCTCCCCCATCTGCTTTTCATCTGGGCACAGCAAGACAAGAATTGTCTTTTGGGAGGGGAAGAAAGAGAAACTAACACCAACAAGATAATTACAGAGGGGTTATGCAGGTCAGGAGAACATCTTAGAGTAATAAGGAGGATGGGGAGCTGCATTAGTTGTGTCAACAAAAGCTTTGCAGGAAGGAGAGGATGAATTCTCTGTTTCATTACTGAGCTTTATTTCCCCCCCAAAGCCTAAAGCAGGGATGTTTCTGCTGTAACTCACTGGCTGGGGCAGGTTTGGTATTGAATTTCAGATTGCAGAGTTTTCACTGCTGAATTTACAGAAAATAACGTGGGGTTTTTGCTGCTGGGAGCTGGTGCAAGGAGAGNNNTTTTTTTTTTTTTTAATCCCCCTGAAACTCCTGCTGGTTGAAATTAAGCCATATTGCAGCCAGAGTGCATTTGCTTTTGTCGTTTTTTTGAACTGCTTTTGGTCATCATTTGGTGAAAATGGCCCAGAGAGCTTTGACTTTACAGATAGATGGCAATAAAAAAGAGCTGGCATCCNTCTCCTGTCCCTCAGGCAAGGACAGACACTGCTGGGATAATTAAACCCCATTTTGTCATTTTTTGAACTGCTTTTGGTCATCATTTGGTGAAAATGGCCCAGAGAGCTTTGGCTTTACAGATAGATAGCAATAAACAAGGGCTGGCATCCCTAGAAATTCCAAAATCGGGTTTTTCTTTTTCGTCTGTATCTATTTTGTTTTTACCACCTGAGTTTTGACGTGGTTGAAGGGCAGGGTGAAGCCTGTCCTACACCTACAAGGTGCCTTTTTCAAAATAATCTCACCCCCAGACACAGGGAGAGAGATCAATGTCACCTTTTACAGGCTTACAGATGTGAAAATATCTACAAACGCAGAGCAGATGATGGTGCTGGGATGGTTTGGGTACCAGAAGATGGTGGGTGGAGGGATGCACACACTGCCTGGATTCCATGCCAATTTTACCTCCTCAGTGAGGCAGGGAGCATCCCAGGCATGGCAAAACACCTGCTTTATCCTGGGAGCTGCTCCTGCTTCCCAAAATCAGAGGCAGCAGCAGTGGAGGGACCCTGTAAATGGGCAAATGGGCTGGCAGAGGCACCAACACCCCTGGAGCCAACACCCCTGGCCCTGGTGGGGATGCTCCCTGCTCCCACAGGCCCAGGAGCAGCTGCTTTCCAGGGAGCTGCTTCAGGAGCAGAGATTTACAGAGATTTTTCCACGTCTGACAGGAGCAGAGCCTGTCCCAGCAGCTCCTGCTGGCACTGGGGGCGTGCAGGGATGGGGAGCTTTCCTCAGCTGCTTTTCCACTCCCACATTTTGGCTCTGGGGATCAAGGGCTCAAAGGAGCAGGGAAGAGCCCCTGCTCAAGGACAGAACATCTTGTTAAAATATTTTCTCTCCATAAAAGTGACAGTGGCTTCTTTCAGGCTGCTGCCTGCCCGTTTGGGAAGAAAAGCTAAGAGCAAATTCCTCATGTGCAGCATATTTCTCTTTACGACCTGAAAAGCAGTTTATGGATTTTTCTTTAGGCAGCACTGATTTATCTCACACCTCCCTCCACTCCTACAAGAGGTCTGTCTTCTTTCTTTTATTTCTTTAAGCCTGGCCTTTCCAAATTGCTCCTCTTAGCAGCCCAAACACTGCCTGGGCATCCTCTCACTGCTTTGCACCCAATCACTGCAATTAGGAGCAGTTTTTTGTCTCCTGTGGTCTTTGTGTTGCTTTGGTGTTGGGGCTTGAAGCAGCAAAGAANCTTTAGAGATTAATTTAATGGTTTAATTTTGCTCATGCTTACCCGTGCTCACCAGGCAACAGCAAAAATCAGGTGGACACCCAAACCTTCATCTCTCCCCTTTATCCTCCCCCATCTGCTTTTCATCTGGGCACAGCAAGACAAGAATAGTCTTTAGGGAGGGGAAGAAAGAGAAACTAACACCAACAAGATAATTACAGAGGGGTTATGCAGGTCAGGAGAACATCTTAGAGTAATAAGGAGGATGGGGAGCTGCATTAGTTGTGTCAACAAAAGCTTTGCAGGAAGGAGAGGATGAATTCTCTGTTTCATTACTGAGCTTTATTTCCCCCCCAAAGCCTAAAGCAGGGATGTTTCTGCTGTAACTCACTGGCTGGGGCAGGTTTGGTATTGAATTTCAGATTGCAGAGTTTTCACTGCTGAATTTACAGAAAATAACGTGGGGTTTTTGCTGCTGGGAGCTGGTGCAAGGAGAGGGAAATAATCAGGGGAAGAAGTCCTGTGGAAAACTTGCAGGAATATACAGCTGAAGGGAATTAGATTTAAAGCTCAGACATGCAATGCTCTCCCTGAGTTACCTACCATCAATTTGAAGCTGATCCTATAGTTTTGATGATATATTTTTTTATGCTGCATTCCATGCCTCATTTCCAGGCAGATTTACAGCCCTTGCACAATCCTGGGTGAGTGACTCCACATACTTCATGTCAANTACAGATGTGAAAATATCTACAAATGCAGAGCAGCCAACAACAACTCAGCACAAATCATGAGCTGCTGGAAAGAAAAATACCCTTACTCTGGGCTTGGAATCAATGCTGTGGCTTGGAGACCAGCACAGGTTTTGCCCAAATGTCCTGCCCATGATGGGTCCCATCACCAACCTTGTGCCACCCCAAAGCCTGACACCTGTCAGAGCCAGCAACAACAATCAAAACACCACATTTATTTATATTTATTTCTGAATAAACACTAATATATTGATATTTATTTCCAAAACCCTCAGGAGTTTAAAGGTTGGAGTAAAGCTGCTAGGACAGGGTTGGCCTTTGGCATTTTCATGACTGTGGGGCAGGAGGAATCTGCAGAAGAAGAGGAATCCAGGATGTCACATCCCAGCAGGATGGAACCACAGGGCCATCGTACCTGACTCACACAGGATGTGGCTTTTTTTTTGCCAGCTTGCCCTGAAATTTGGGAATTGAGGCCATTAATCCCTCAAGGGGAAGCAGCAGCAGTGTGGGGTGTTGCAAGGCTGAGAGCTGTGCCCACAGCCCTGGGAAAGGAGAGGCTGAATCAGAGGAGGGAGGGATGGTGCTGGGATGGTTTGGGCAGGTTATCCCCCAGGGATTGTCCAGCCTGGTGGCACAGTGACCCATCTCCTGTCCCTCAGGCAAGGACAGACACTGCTGGGATAATTAAACCCCATTTTGTCATTTTTTGAACTGCTTTTGGTCATCATTTGGTGAAAATGGCCCAGAGAGCTTTGGCTTTACAGATAGATAGCAATAAACAAGGGCTGGCATCCCTAGAAATTCCAAAATCGGGTTTTTCTTTTTCGTCTGTATCTATTTTGTTTTTACCACCTGAGTTTTGACGTGGTTGAAGGGCAGGGTGAAGCCTGTCCTACACCTACAAGGTGCCTTTTTCAAAATAATCTCACCCCCAGACACAGGGAGAGAGATCAATGTCACCTTTTACAGGCTTACAGATGTGAAAATATCTACAAACGCAGAGCAGATGATGGTGCTGGGATGGTTTGGGTACCAGAAGATGGTGGGTGGAGGGATGCACACACTGCCTGGATTCCATGCCAATTTTACCTCCTCAGTGAGGCAGGGAGCATCCCAGGCATGGCAAAACACCTGCTTTATCCTGGGAGCTGCTCCTGCTTCCCAAAATCAGAGGCAGCAGCAGTGGAGGGACCCTGTAAATGGGCAAATGGGCTGGCAGAGGCACCAACACCCCTGGAGCCAACACCCCTGGCCCTGGTGGGGATGCTCCCTGCTCCCACAGGCCCAGGAGCAGCTGCTTTCCAGGGAGCTGCTTCAGGAGCAGAGATTTACAGAGATTTTTCCACGTTTGACAGGAGCAGAGCCTGTCCCAGCAGCTCCTGCTGGCACTGGGGGCGTGCAGGGATGGGGAGCTTTCCTCAGCTGCTTTTCCACTCCCACATTTTGGCTCTGGGGATCAAGGGCTCAAAGGAGCAGGGAAGAGCCCCTGCTCAAGGACAGAACATCTTGTTAAAATATTTTCTCTCCATAAAAGTGACAGTGGCTTCTTTCAGGCTGCTGCCTGCCCGTTTGGGAAGAAAAGCTAAGAGCAAATTCCTCATGTGCAGCATATTTCTCTTTACGACCTGAAAAGCAGTTTATGGATTTTTCTTTAGGCAGCACTGATTTATCTCACACCTCCCTCCACTCGTACAAGAGGTCTGTCTTCTCTTTTTTATTTTTTTAAGCCTGGCCTTTTCAAATTGTTCCTCTTAGCAGCCCAAACACTGCCTGGGCATCTTCTCACTGCTTTGCACCCAATCACTGAAATTAGGAGCAGGTTTTTTTGTCTCCTGTGGTCTTTGTGTTGCTTTGGTGTTGGGGCTTGAAGCAGCAAAGAAAAGCCCATCCAGATATCCCAAAAATCTGGATTTTAGACCTTTTTTTGTCTCCATGTCACAAAGAACCACGAGCTTGATCATTCCCTTTGTGCTTTTTGTTTTCCTGTGGGATGCTGCATCTCTGCATGTGGGAGTTTGGGCTGTTGTGGAGTGGCTGGAAAAGTTGCTGTGGGGACAACTCACATCTTAAAATTCCAAAAAAAGAGGAACTAAGGTGATTTTTAAACTCCAAAGAAAAAAAAAATTGGGAAAAGCTCCCCCTGGACTGTGGGTCACAAACATCACTGACCTGACTCCTCCTGGTGTCCTCTGCAGCTCCTCACTGCTGCCCCCAGCAATGGCTTTGGATCCCAGCACCTCTGCTCTCCTCTCTCCATAAGGGATTTGCCAAAATCTTTTCCTCAAAAGGTTGTCAAAACCTGGGAAAGTTCTTTTGACACAGCTTGAAAACAGAAGTTTCTTTGTTTTAATTTCTGTTTTCTAGCAAAGGTCCAACGTCCTTTTCCACAGTGGGAAGAAATGTTTTCAGTTCATTTCCCTGACAGCTGTTTCACCTTGTGTATTCTCCTTTCCTTCAAATCCTTTCTTCACACAATTAGCAAATCTTCCCAGCTGTGTTCTCCCCAGGACGTGTTTGTATTTGTTTGTACATTTTTAATTTTCTTGTATTTTTTTCCCCTAATCTAGATAAAGCTGTAAATTCTTTGAGCTGAAGAAAAGAGCCACGTTTTGAGTTTCTCTCTGAAATCATTGACTTTATCTGGGTTAGGTCACCAAGAACAAGGGCAGCAGAGGGGAATTGTCTTCTCAATGTAAGTTCATACTCAGAGAAATTTTGGGGTTTAATATTTTGCATTTTAAAGCAATGGATGGTTTAAGGACAGGAGAATCTGGAGTTCCTCAGCTGTCCATCAGCTCCAGATGTTTCCTGGCCATTGCTCCTTGCAGCAAACAGTGCCCAGAACCAGCTGAATGCCCAAATGTGCTGAGGCTCCTGTGGTTTCCCTCACCCAAGAAGCCTTTCCAAGGCACCTGAGTGAGCTGAAAAAAATGCAAATGCAGCATTGAGCTGGCAGCAGCCTGCACTGGACAGGGGTGAGATTCCCATACCAGCCCCACCTCTTCTGCTGATCTCCCTGAGCCTGTCACTGCTTGTGTCCCAAAGTGATGCTCCAGAGAGCTGTGCTGGCTGAAGGCTCTGAGATGGGCAGGGAAAATGGTCAGATTTGTGTGCAAAGTGTGTGCAAGGGGAAGCAAGACAAGAGTTATTGGAACAGGCAGGTGTTTATGAAATAATTGTCCTTGCAGTGTCTCCTGCCCTGCAGAGGTGGGGTTTGGCCATGGCAATGGGAGCTCTGTGTGGGATTATCAGGGTGCAAGGGTTCACATAAGCCTGAGCTTCAGAGTTTGTCAAAATCTTTACATTTTCACTGTTTTCTGTCAGCAACACTGGCAGAAAAACCAGTAAGTAATGGAGGCAAAGGTGGTGTTTATATTTATTTCAGTTAAGATAAATTTAAATTTATTCCCTTCCAGCGGTGTTCCAGGAAAAGTGGCAGCAATGACAGATGTAAAGATAATTTTGCCCGTTATTATGTGATGACAATCCTATCCCTTTTTTAACATATCATTAATATTTCAAGCCTGCTTTTCCACACAGCCCCAGCGAGGTTTGATTATTTCCAACTGGAGGAACACATAAAATAACAGAGAGAGCTTCTACACTCGATAGCTCCTCGTGGCTGGTGGTCTGGCAGATGATCCATAGGAATACTGAGAGGAAAAGCATCTTGGAGAGCTTTAAAAGCCTTTCTTAGAAATGGATCTATGTGTGATTCCATTCCCTGCTCTGCCTCAGCCATGACAAATAAACGCCACCAGTGTCAGGAAGAGCAGCCCTGGTGAAGGGGAAGCAACAGCAGCTCATTCAAAAAAAAGGGATTTCAGCTGAAATCTGGATGCACAAAACCCTGCCTGCCCTGCCCAGGGAAGAGGGGAAATGTTCTCAGAGGGAGGGATGTGACAGAAAAAGAAAACCCAAAGTGTTTCCTGCCCTCATGCCAAGATTTTTCTTTCTCTCCTGGGGAAAGCTTGACCCCTTTTCCTTGGGGGATGATGTGCAACCCTATAAAGGAGCAACAGAGCCCTCATCCCTCAGCCACGTCAGAGCAGACAAAGCCTTTGCTTTGTCTGTGCAGGTTTTGTCCAGGAGCAGAGGAATTAACGAGCAGCATAATTAATTTCACGTTTGGATGTTTCGGATCGGCCGGCGAAGGCTGTGAGCAATAATTGCATGAGTAACTGCAGAAGAGAGGAGATCCATTGTGGTGTCTGCTGCAAGCTGTGTTTTTCTGGAAACAATGACTAAGCCAGCTTTTCCAGAGGAGGATTTGATGTCCATCCAGGCTGCGTGCATGAATCAGTGCTGACAACCACCAAACTGCAGCTCCCCTTGCTCCTGGAACCTTCTGCTTTTGCTTCTGGGCTGGAAGGACCTGATTTCCTTCCTCTTGCAGCCACTGAATTACTGCTGCTGCTGGGGAAGGTGACACCAGAGGGGTTCTCAGGGCTCTCCCGTGGTGTCACCACCCGAAGGTGTGACAGATGTCACCTGAACTCAGTTTGCTCACCTGCTGTGGTGGGGCTGTGACACATCCTGGCCACCAAATCCAGGGTGAGCGCTGCCTCTGTGATGTGCTTCCCACCCCAAAACTGCACCCAGGAATGCTGTAATTCCAGGGAAACCATCCCCCTTTGTGCCACCAAACCTGGGGTGAGAGCTGACCCTGTGATGTGCTGATCCCATCCCAAAACTGCACCCAGGAATGCTGTAATTCCAGGGAAACCATCCCCCCTTTGTGCCACCAAGCCAAGGGTGAGCGCTGACCCTGTCATGTGCTGCTAAGGCTGATCCTATCCCAAAACTGCACCCAGGAATGCTGTAATTCCAGGGAAACCATTCCCCTTTGTGCCACCAAACCTGGGGTGAGAGCTGCCCCTGTCAAGTGCTGCTAAGGCTGATCCTATCCCAAAACTGCACCCAGGCATGCTGTAATTCCAGGGAAACCATTCCCCTTTGTGCCACCAAACCTGGGGTGAGAGCTGCCCCTGTCAAGTGCTGCTAAGGCTGATCCTATCCCAAAACTGCACCCAGGCATGCTGTAATTCCAGGGAAACCATTCCCCTTTGTGCCACCAAACCTGGGGTGAGAGCTGCCCCTGTCAAGTGCTACTAAGGCTGATCCCACCCCAAAACTGCATCCAGGAATGCTGTAATTCCAGGAAAACCATCCCCCTTTGTGCCACCAAACCCAGAGTGAGCGCTGCCCCTGTGATGTGCTTCCCACCCCAAAACTGCACCCAGGAATGCTGTAATTCCAGGGAAACCATCCC
>VZTZ01042038.1:53227-92648 GCA_013400955.1 Drymodes brunneopygia | reverse complement strand
TGGGTTACAGCTACCACGGCACAGACGGAGCCCTCGTGGCCCGGTCCCAATAGACGCGTCTTCGTCCGTGGGGAGATCTCGGAGGGGTTTTTTCAGAGAGTGTCTTTATAGTCTTTTCAAAGGCAAGGGGCAGCTCGCCAACAGGTGAGGCAATTCTCTTCAGGAGCGGGGTGCAGCAGGCTGAGGGGTGCAAAAGCGAGGGGAAGCCGGCCAAGAGGTGGGGAAATGAGTCCCATTGTTTTGGGGCAGTGGTACGAGGCAGGCGTACAGGACATTTCTGTGCAGCTCTTTCTACCTTGGCAGCAAGAACAATGCAGTCTACCATGGCCTGCACCTGGTTTTGTACCAGTTACACTTCTGCACTTGGCAAGCATCCCACCTTGATCTGGTCCGGACTTCCTTGTGCAAAAGTCCTTTTTTCCCTTTTGGGGGTCTTTGGGTGATCAGCCTCTGCCCTGGTCGATGGTCATGAGGCAGACAACAGATGAGGGGCTTCAGTCCCGTCTCTTACACCAGGGTGAGCGCTACCCCTGTGATGTGCTGCTAAGGCTGATCCCACCCCAAAACTGCATCCAGGAATGTTGTAATTCCAGGGAAACCATCCCCCTTTGTGCCACTAAGCCCAGAGTGAGAGCTGCCCCTGTGATGTGCTGCTAAGGCTGATCCAACCCCAAAACTGCACCCAGGAACGTTGTAATTCCAGGGAAACCATCCCCCTTTGTGCCTGTAATCCAGAGGGTTTAAAAGGCAGGATGAGGCTGCAGCAACAAGCACCAAGGGTTGCTCGTGCAGCAGCAATCCCATCTTCTAAACAGCTCCAGGAGCAGCTGGGCTGGACAGAATTGACCTTGCTTCAAGAGCCTCCCCAGCTGGGAGAGCCTCAGATTGCCCAGAAAAATCAAAATGACCAGGGAAGAGGTGGATCCTGTCCAATATCTGTCCTTTCAGCACCAAATTTCCACAGGGAGCCAATGGGGGGGGACTGGAGCTGCAGGAGGGTGGACACAACAAGGAGCTGCTTTTGGAAAACAAAAAAAAATCCAGTGATTTTCATCATTATTAATGTCAATTCAAATTCCTTTATATTCTCCTAAATTCCTAATTTTTTCCCCTGTTTTCCTATCCCTAAATGCTAGAATGTTTTCCTAAAATTTCTGTTTTTCAGCCTGCCTGCCAAAGTCTATCAAGGACTTCATTTTCCAGTGGTTTGTCAGTATAAAAAGTGCCATTTCCACCCAGCCTGTTGTTCCCAGTGTAAATATGTTTTTAGGCACAGAGCAGTATAATCCTACAGATTTTTTTTCAGAGAAGCTGCAAACCCTCCTGGCAGTGCCTGAGGCAACATAAAGGCTCTGTTTCCATCACTCCTATTTATGGCAAACCAAAGGCCATTTATCTCCTCGATTCCCAGGAGATTTGCTATAGCTTAGTCAATAACCATGAATTACTGCCTGGCTGAGTTATTTTAGGGAAAATGGGATGGGATGGGAAGAGGATGTGCCTCAGCAAACAAGCAGTGTCTCTAGCCTGGCTTCCAAATGGGGCCAAGGTGGGGCCCTCTCCCCTTCCCTAAGAACTCGTTTGTTTCCTTGGAAAAATCAGACTTTAATTTAAAACTTCTTAGATTAAAAGCGAGTTTGGAGTTTGTGCCGCTGATCTCAGGCTCCTGAGGGGATTCCATCTGTTCATCCCTAATCCTGCTGCTCCTGGAAGGTGCTGGATTCCACAGGGAATTCCAGCCTGAGGTGAAGGGATCCCTTTCTCCCCCAAATGGGGATGCACAGAGCCAAAGGAGAAGATGCAGGAGCCCTCCCAGCCCTGGTGGCTGCTCAGTGTCCCTCAGCCCTGCCAGGGACAGGCACAATTATTTGATTTTCCCATAGACATTCCGTCATTGCAAAGCTTTGATTGAGCAATCCCAGCCAGAAAGGAAAAAAAACCCCTAAAAAAAAAAAAAAAAAAAAAAAAGAAAGAAAAATTTAAATTATCAAAAGACAATGGCATAGTAAATTAATCAGGCCTCAGACCAGGAGAAAAGAAATCACTCATTCCCCTATAAATTGAAAACCATGTTATTTCTCTTCACTTAATCTGTTGCAAATCTGATTTAGCAAGTAATTCTCATCCATTCTTTAAAGCAGAACAAGTTAAAAAAAACCTAAGCAAGTTTCACCAGGAAAGCAGCCATTATGAACTATCTGACTCAATTTAAGTAAAAGGAATTTGGGATTACAGTTCAATATCACTGTTACTCACACTGTTCAGGCTATGAATCAATCATAAATAGGCTTCAAGAGAGATACCCCTTTGTTTTGCAACAGTTCACCAAAATTTTTAGAGAAACAAATTTCATTAGAGAATTTTAGATTATNTTTTTTCTATTTTATATTTTATTTTATATTTCATTTTATTTTATTTTATTTCAATTTATGTCTAGGAGAAGATGCTGAGGCATGTGTAAACCACTCTGCAAGATCATCCCAGGAAAGGAACTAAAGAAGCACTAAAGGAGCCAGAAATTAGGTACAATTCTCTCCTTATTACTTTTTGGTAATAATTATTCGTAGAAAAGCCAGCTTCTAGATAAAATACTCCAGCTTTTGAGAGGACACAGTATCTTAAAAATTAAGAAAAGAAGGAAATTCCCTTCATTGGAAAGCTCTAAGAAGCAGGGAATGAAAGGGAGCTCCTGATCTATTTCTTATGGAAGATTTTCCCCTACTCCATGTCTAAACAGATGTTTTAAATTTCATCACTCTGAAAGTGCAGTTATTTCTGCTGGGACTTTTGCACTTCCTGGGTTTCCTGGCTCCTCTCCCTGTAGCTTCTCTAATTAGGCTGTAAGTTTGCAAGAAAGGATTTCAGTCTCAGATTTTCCTGCTCCATTGATGATTTCCCATTTTCTCAGGGCAGCAGGGGCTGCACTCTGCAGCTCTTGGGAGTTTTTTTCCTATTTTTGCTGTCCCCTCTGCAGATTTAACTGGCATCTTAATGAAATCACACCTCCAGGCTCATCTTTTCTTCACCTGACCTTATCTCAGTAGCTCAGTGAGTTGTTCCAGCTTTAGGATGTCTGAAATCTTTATGACAATTGTTTTGTTAAACATGGCCTGGGTTAAGAAAGAGTGAAATGATTTGGGCCAATTCTTTGTTTCCATAGCAGCAAAATGGGTTTGTAGGGGATTCACCAAGAGGAAAGCAGTGCTGGTCAGAGATGATATTTGATGCTCTTTAATTGCTTTTTTTTGAAGGTACAAATGTGGACCATTCTCTAGGGAACTTATCTGTAAACAGGATAATTATTGTGCCTTGAAGGGTTTTGTCATTTTAGAGATGTTTCTAACAGAGAGCAGATAAACTGAAGTCTACCTTCTGAATCTAACACAAAAGAGGTAGAAATCATCTCCCTGAGAACAATCACTGATGTAATTATAATAAATACAAATGTCATTATAATAAATACAGATATCATTATAATAAATACAGATGTCATTATAATAAATACAGATATCATTATAATTCTCCCCTTGCTCAAGTTCTTGCACTGGCTCAGGGTATTTGCCTTCCAACTCTCCCTTACATGGAATTTCCCAGATTCATTAAACCATTCCCATGTGTTCCAGGGGAATAATTGAGGTTTTGGAACTTGTCTTGGGCAGTTGGTTTCTGCATGGATCTTTTTTGGTGACTGGATGCCACTGCTGGGTGTCACTGCTGGGCCCCTGTGAAGAGCAGAGGGCCAGGTTAATCAGCCCTTACNTCTGGTAAAAAAAAAAAGAAAAAGAAAAAAAAGAGAATATTTAAATCTTCCTGCCTGGACCAAGAGAAATTCCTGGTGGTTTAAGTGGTGAGGTTCCAGCTCTGTGCTGGCAGAGGGCCCAGCTGGAGGAGTGCTGGGGGACGCACTGAGACATTCTGGAGTGTCCTGGGTGTCCCTCCAGGAGCTCCAGGATCCTCCAGGGAACCTCTCATGGTTTTATCCCTCCCCTGGTGGCTGCTGCCACGGGATCTGCCCATCCCCAGTGACACTCTGGCACCCCCAGAGCTGTCATTTGGTTGATGTTTACACTGCAATAAACACCCTCCTTTTAATTCTGCCCTCAGCACCTCACCTCGCTGTGTAGGGAGCCTNAAGGGTTTTGTCATTTTAGAGATGTTTCTAACAGAGAGCAGATAAACTGAAGTCTACCTTCTGAATCTAACACAAAAGAGGTAGAAATCATCTCCCTGAGAACAATCACTGATGTAATTATAATAAATACAAATGTCATAATAATAAATACAGATATCATTATAATAAATACAGATATCATTATAATTCTCCCCTTGCTCAAGTTCTTGCACTGGCTCAGGGTATTTGCCTTCCAACTCTCCCTTACATGGAATTTCCCAGATTCATTAAACCATTCCCATGTGTTCCAGGGGAATAATTGAGGTTTTGGAACTTGTCTTGGGCAGTTGGTTTCTGCATGGATCTTTTTTGGTGACTGGATGTCACTGCTGGGTGTCACTGCTGGGTCCCTGTGAAGAGCAGAGGGCCAGGTTAATCAGCCCTTACTGAAATGGAAATTAAAGCCAGTTTGTTTTTTTTTTAAAAGGGGGTTAAATTGCTGGTCTGGTGAGGAGAGAGCTGGAAGAGAGCAATGAGTGCCAATGTTGGCTCCAGGAAGATGCAGCAGGCAGAAAGGGATTTGTGTTTGGGTTTGAATCCTGCACCAAGACAGGAACCCAAACCTTGTGTGCTGTGATCAAACCCTGTGCAGGTCATAAATGTGCCCCAATCCATTTTAACACAGCCTGAAGGGCTCTGAGGGGGTTTTTGCTGCTGCTCTGAGCAGTGCTCACAATCTGCTGTGCTGCCCCAGCCCCAGAGACAGAAGAAATCCTGGCAATAAAAACATTTCCTCCAGTAACACCTTCACCACTGTGCTGCTTAAGGAGCTGTGAGCTCACATGAGAGCAGCTGCCTCTCACCATCACACAGGACACTTTTAGCACATGGAAACCACAAAATAAGAAAAAAAAAAGGCAGCAAATTGTTGCCCCTGCTTTTTGCAGTGTTCCATGTTTGTAACTTTGTAGTACAAGTTTCCCATGCATTTTCTGTAAACATGGTCCTTGTTTTTCCTCACTGGACAGGATTGTTTTGCACTTGTAGATTGTTTTTCGTTCCTTTCCCCTGGGGTGGAGAAAGATGATTGACCATGTCTTTGTCCTGTAAACTTACAGAGGTGGTAACCCCACTCACCAATCTCTGATTGTCTTTAAAAACATATATAAATGAGAGAATAAAGAAAGGCAGGCCCTTTTTGGTTGGTCCTGCCTGGAAATTCAACTGCTGCTCTGAAACCTGCGTGTTTCTTCTGTTACCAGCTGTGCAACAGCAGATCAGGGCTGAAGGATGAAATTCCCACCTCCACATACAGGAAACAAGAACAGTTCAGCAGTGCTGGCACGAAAGGGACTGAGCTCAGCTTTGCTGTCTTGGGAAAGCCTTAAACACCCATCTCTGAGCTGAGCTGGAGGTCACCTCGTTCCCTCTGCACACCCACTGGGGTTCTCTTGCTTCTGTCTCCTGCCATGTCATGGAGGAGCTGGAAAAACAAGGATGTCCTGCAGTGGATTGCTCAGGCAGGGGGCTCGTTTTGGCCACAGCACAGCAGAAAGGGCCAAAAAGCTCCTTGAACTCCATGCTCCAAAAAGCTCCTTGAATTTCCAAGGGAAATTCCAGAATCATGGAACAGAGGTGGTCTGCTAGATGGGCTTTGAAGCACAGTTAGGCCACTGGAAGGGGAAGGGTTTCATGGAGACTTTAATTTTTCTGCACCTGGAAGAGGAAAGGCTGCCTGCAGAGCATAGGCAGGATTTTGCTTGCAACCTCAAATTTTTGTGTTCAATAGAATCATAGAATGATTTGGGTCGTGAGAGGCCTTAAAGGTCATCTAGATTCAACCTTTATGTTGCCCAAATATTTCATATTTCATATATGAACAAATAAAGAGCAGGTACAGAGCTGAGCTTTTGTTGTGGCATTCAAGCTACCAGGGTCCCAAGAGCTCAGATTTCAGCCTTAAATTTCATTGCTGAAAGGAAATATTCAATAAAAGCTCAACTGGCATGGGTTATGTGGACCTTTCAGAAGGGACTTCACCTACTGAGGATGCTCCCTCCTTTCCAGCTCTCCTCCTCTTTGCCATCCCTGCAAGAAACTTGTGAGGAAATCTGGACTCATGTTTTCATTCCTGGAAGACAGAAATCTTGGAGAAACATCTTTCTTTGCTCCTGGAAGGGCTGTGGTAGAGAGCAGCAATTGTGGTGTGTCCTGTGGCTGGGAATGTCAGAGGGGGGCACCTCTCTGGAGACAGAAACCCCAAAATCCCAGGTTTCCTTCTGCTGACCCCAGAGATCCTGTGTGTGTGGTGGGATCGTGGCTTTGTTGTTCAGCAGGGCTGGTTAACAGCAGCTCAGGTTTCAGGAAAGGCAAGGCAAGAAATTCCTCCTCCTCCTCCTCATTGTTTGCTCTCCAGGATGGAATCCAGTGTCTGAGTGTCCTGCCTGACTTTATGGGTAGCTGTTTCCTGAACGTCTTGAAACAGATGCCCTGGAACAGACAGAACTTGGCTTTTTCCTCCTGCAGCTGGGAGGGACAGGAATACTGCACTTCCATTGTTATTTACTGGAATTCACACCCCTTTTTCTGAATTATCCTCCAGGTCCATTTTTAATTTTGAACAGCTTTAGCTTGATGCTGCCATGTCCAAGTGCTGGTTGAAATGCTCCCTTCCAGAGGTGGAATAACTTCAGGGGTGGCTTTCCATGAGCTCCCAAAACCTCTCCATCCTCTGTGGCCATGGGATCTGTGGGAATGCTCTTGCCTGGTGCTCCTTCAACAAGAGGAGCCATGGCAGTGTCAGTCTCTGTTGGTGGCATCTGAGTGTAGTTTAACTCCCTGAGCTCCTGAGCAGCAGGAATTCCAAATTCAGGTGTCACCCTCAGCACCTTCCTGCCCAGTCCAGCTCCTGATCCTGCTGGAAAATCAGTTTATTCCACAGGTGTTTGGGGACACCCCATCCTGGTTTTACAGCAGGATGCTCCTGTCAGCAGTGACCTCTCAGGAATGCTGCCTGAAGAAAATCCTTGCAAACACCACTGGATGGAGAGGTGTGGGTGTTAACAGCCCTCACTGCTCACTGGAAAGGACTGGAGGAACTGGGAGTGGGTTTTTGGCTAAATGATTTATCCTCCCTTTCACCACTTCCTCCACCTCTGCCTCTCTTGGGCCATACCTGGTGGCAGGCATGTCAGACACAGTTAGTTTGATGTGGGATTATTTTATGTCTTTATCCATCTGAAAACAATTGTCATGAAACACCGAGACCTTCGTATTTCCTAGTGTTTATTTAATATTTTCCTCTTGGCTTCTTGTCCTTTTGCTGAAAGCAAAAGAAATATCTTGCACTTAGCTTGCACTTTCTCCTCCTGCTGACTCTTCTGTTTCAATTCAAATTCGGGGGCTTTCTCTAGAAAACAAGGATGAATAAAGTCCTTAATGAAAGCTCACATGGTAATTTAACTTTTCAGGGCCCAGCACTGCTGTAGTTTATTTACTTGCCAAGTAATTACCAGCTTGAAATTGCAGCTCTACTCCCAAGTTTTAGGGCACTCAAATAAAACAGGAAAGATCATCCTCAAGGTCAGCCAGGTCTGAGAGATTTGAATGTCCCTGTTCCTGATGTGGGGAGGGCTCAGACTCGTCCAGGTCAGTGGGGAGTTTGTCTTTCCTTGCACCAAAACCTCCACCCAAGTGTGGGAGGTGTGTGCAGCTCCCTGGTTTTCTGTTTGCTGCCCAGGTGATGTCAGCCAAGTTACTTTTAGCTGGGGCACAACAATCAGTCCTATTTTATCCCTCCTCAAGTGGTCTAACTCAATTTTACAGCTCCAAACCCCATGCTCAACTGCCTGGGAAATCTAAATTTCCTTCAGTAAATGTTCTTAAGCAGCTAAAAAAGACTTGTTCTTGGGGTCTTAAATTTACTCAAAATGTGGCAGTGGTGAGGAGATGGAAATTTTAAACTTAGTAATGGGATCGTAAGAGAAGTCTGTGTCATCTATAGGTCTGAAGAGTGGCTTAGAGGAGGTGGGAATACAGAGGGGAGGTGATTTGGGAGAAGATCCCATGAGAGTTTTTAATCATATAAGAAGAATTTGTTTTGGATGAAGCATTTATTGAAACAGATACAAATTCCATACCTCAATTCCACCTTTTTTCACCACGTTGTGAACCCTGGCTGGTGGGAGATCCAGGCAGCCTTAATTTCCTGAGGTTAAAGAGAAATACCTTCAGTGTTCAGATATTGGGAATATCATGGAATCATGGAATGGTTTGGGTTGGAAGGGACCTTCAAGCCCATCCTGTTCCACCCCCTGCCATGGTCAGGGACACCTCCCACTACCCCAGGGAGCTCCAATCCCCCTCCAGCCTGGCCTTGAACACTTCCAGGGCTGAGGAAATCTGCAGATAAAGTCATAAAAGATGTCAAGGATCAGGCACGTGAGAGTATCACAAATTGATTACGGCTACTGCTGTGACCAGATATGAAATAATGATTTACAGCTCTTTTATGGCTGGCTGATATCTCTGAGTGTTGCAAATGTACACTCTTTAATCAGTGCATTTCCACTCACATTTCCTGTGCAATCTGCCCAAAAAGGCCCAGACTAAGAGGTCCTTTTTGAACCAAAAATGTTAAGGAGGTAGCAAACCTTCACAGTAATCTGGATGTGCTCCCTGTTTTAACCAATCCAGCAAAATCGTAAATCTGTTGTGTGGTAGAGGTGGTGTTTTCTTTCCTCTGTTTTCTCCTCTCTTTTAGGAGCTCCGTGCTGTGTTTGAACAGCCTCAGAAGCAGGGAATGGTTATGGGGAGAGGATCCCACTTTCCAGGTTAAATCCTGCCTGGTATAAATCTGTTCTTTTGGTGCTGCATTTTATCAGCACCAGAAGTGACACCAAGGCAGGTCAGAGATCCCCACTGGTTGTGTGCCCAGATATTACAAGCAAAAATGTCCACATCAGCCATGTGCTCTTTTTCAGGGAGGAGAAGGACTTCAGGAAGTCTCCTAATCCTTGCTGTGTTGCCAAATGATGGAAACGTGAAAGCTGCCAGGAAGAACAGGGATCAAAAGCGTGAGTATTCAATTTTTGGGGTAGAATAAAACTAATTATACCATGGGGGAAAAAAGAAAAAAAAAGCCCTGCAGTTCAGTGTTGTATCTGTCTCTGAAAAGTGCTTGAATTGACTTCTTGAAATCCTTCTTAAAATACTCCCTTAGTCAGTTCATGGTGGTGGTTTCTGAGCTCTTTCAAGTGTTCTCCTTTGAAGCTGTTTTAGGATGTGTGACACAATTCTCACCAAGGGAGCCCAGGCTGAGAACATGGCTCAGGAGGGGTTTTCCTGACCACTCTGAAAATCCCTTTTTTTTTTTTTTTTTCAGATGGGTACATTCCTAATCAATCTGGGAAATGACACAAAGTGGTCATAACAACATGTACTTGCAGGAATGTGCTTCGAAGAACAGGTTGTGCCCAAGAGTTTCATTTTCACTGCAAACTGTTCTGAGCTGGAGCTTTGCTGCAGGTTTATCTGTGCAGGCTGTGTGGCTCAGCAGCTCTGCAGAGGGCTCCAGGTGGCACCTCCTGCCTCACAGGGCCTTGGGATGATGAGCTGGATCTCCCAAGCAGACAGCTGAGGCACCTTGGGCTGAACTCACAAATGGAAAATGTTTCTTGATTGTGGTTAACTCAGCGAGTCTCAGCCCAAAGTGCAGATCCTTCATCTCTGCTTCTTCTGGCTGCTCAGTTAGAAAGGCCCTGAAAATCCACCTCCATTTCCACCTGGAGATTCCTGAGCCATCAGAATATCCCTTCTGCTGCTGTTTCTGGGCAAAGGGACCGTCACTGCCCCCAGGGAAGGTGGGGCAGAGACACAGATGTCCATCCCTTCATCCCCATCCCAGGGAAGGTGGGGCACAGACACAGATGTCCATCCCTTCATCCCCATCCTGGGACCATGGGCAATGCTCCTTTGGGCCTGTCTTCTCCAGAGACCTCTGCCCCCCAGGGGAGGGGTTCCCAAGGCATTTTGATCCATCAGGCTCAGCCTGGAGAGTTGATTGAGAGTTGAGCCAGAGAGTGGCCATTGACAGAGACGAGGGCTGGCACCAGGGCATGGGATACAGGAGGAATTCCTGGCCCAGGGATGAGGGAGATGTCTCACACCTCAAAGGTGCCTCCTCCAGCACTGAGTGGGTGAGGGCTGTGTTTCTACTCAGGACTCTGCCTCAGGGAAGGTGGGGCAGAGACACAGATGTCCATCCCTTCATCCCCATCCTGGGACCATGGGCAATGCTCCTTTGGGCCTGTCTTCTCCAGAGACCTCTGCCCCCCAGGGGAGGGGTTCCCAAGGCATTTTGATCCATCAGGCTCAGCCTGGAGAGTTGATTGAGAGCTGAGCCATTGACAGAGACAAGGGCTGGCACCAGGGCATGGGATACAGGAGAAATTCCTGGCCCACATGGGATACAGGAGGAATTCCTGGCCCAGAGATGAGGGAGATGTCTCACACCTCCAAGATGACTCCTCCAACACTGAATGAGTGGGTGAGGGCTGTGATTCTCCTCAGGACTCTGCCTCAGGGCATTCATCCATCGTGGATGGACAGCACTGAGCCTGGGAGCCAGCACCAGAGCACCTAATTCCCTGCCAGGCTGTGGCTGCAGGTTTGCTTCTTCCCTTGGCATTTTCTCCTGGCCAGCAGCTCCCTGATTTCCATGCCAGCTGTTTTGGAGCCCGGGCCAAGGTGTCTTGCTGTCTCCACAGGCTGGAAAAGGAGCCTTGGCAGCACTGCCTGCTTTGCACTCAGGATGTTCCAGCTGCCTGGGTTTAACCCTGGGTTAAACCCTGCCTGATTTGCCTGAAGCTATGGGCAAGCTCTTGTTCTCAGCTGATCACAGCAGCTCGGATCACTGTTAATTCATGGGTAAATTATCCTTGCCAGCCTTTTCATCATCACAGAAATCCATAAAGACAAGCATTGCTATTTTTTCTCCCCGCTCCTTTATCCTACTTGTTTTAAAGTGAGGTAAAAAGGTCTGGTTTAATTACCTTTCTTTTGCTGATGAACTTCAAAAAGCACACTAAGCTTGATAAGATAAAAAATCCACCCTGAGTCTGAGTGATGTGTTCACAGCATCTAAGGGAGCTACAAACCCAAGCAGCTGTATGGCTAATTAGCCTCATGTCATTAATTATGTCTAATCTCAGTGGAGAGAACAGGATTGACATTACTGCAGTGAGTTTTCCTAACAGCTCTTGTTAATGAAGGGAAGATTCAGGAATAAGGAAGGCAAGCAAAGAGCAAGGCCAGCAGCAGAGGAGGCAGAGGGTGTGCCTGGGGATCACACTCAGTCCAGGCAATAAATCACCCTGGGCTGTTCAAGGGCACTGGGGAGCCACAGCAATTTCCTGGGGCTCTCCACACCCCACGGGATCAGAGGTTGGGGTTCTGGGTGTGTGATAAGGTGGAAAAGCATGGCCTGAACAGCAGTGGGCAGGTGGGTGCTGTTTCTCCAGAAGCTTTGCCAGGCTGGATGCCCATGATCCTCCTTCTCTTGAAGTTCCCAAACTCTCATGAAGCCACCTCTGTTGGTTGTGTTGAGCAATTTGCCATCCTGGTGCCAAAGCAGGAGAGGAGGAAAGAAGGGGATATTTAACCTTCCCACCTTTCCCACAAGGGAGAGGAAAATGTCTGGAGAGGGTCAGTGCAGAGGGGTTGGATCCTGTCCTCTGAGCCACGGGAAGGTTTTTTTTGGGTTTGTCTGTACTGCTGAAAGCTCTGAAGTCTGTGAGGACCCTTGCAGGCCATGTGACCTCAGTGTTGCTGTGATTTATTGAATTCACTGCTCATGGCAGAGCTGGGGGAAGTCCCCAAATCCCTGACCAGTGGCCTGTGAGAGGCTGTACTGGGGAAAGACCTTGCCCATCCCACCCTTCCCTACCAGGAGCAGGAGCCTGGGCAGTGAGAGGGGTGAACCCTCTGCTCTGGTGATGGAAGGCAGTTCCCACCAGCAGCAACCCAACATCTGTCAGGCACTTCAGCTGCAGCTCATAATACTTTTATTTTCCCCTTTGTTCCCTGCCTTTTATCCTTTGATGCCTTACCAGGCCACCCAAACCCGAGGAGATCTCTGGGTCTGCGGGACAGCGTCTCACACAGCAGAACAACATCAGGGCAAAGAAATGCTGCCCCAATTTCTGGGGAAAAGGGCAGTAGCACTCCTCAGAAGGTTTATTTAAACATGGCTGTTTATTTTTGCTGGAGATTGAGTTACCTTCCCTTATAGGAGTAATGTTTTTGGAATCCTCCTTGTAATAAATCACAGTTGTCCGAAGGAAACGAGCGGGGCTCTTTGTCATTTTCCTTTGCTTTCCCTCCATTGGCAAGTGAAGGAAGTGCCCCAAAAAAGACTAATTTATTATGAACTTGCTTTTGACACTGCTGGCAAGTCCTTGGCATGCTGGCTGCACAAACGACTGCCCTATCTCTGGGCAGACAGAGCACAAAGGCACAGCTCTTGTTTCTAACTGTAGGCTGGCAGGAGCCTCCGCTATCAGGCAGCACAGGCAACAAAGAGAAGGAGAAGAAAGGCTCCCAGCTGGCTCTCAGCGAGGGTGGCAGGGCTGCAGGGAGGGGACCCAGGTCCTGTTATGACTCCAAGCCATGCTCAGTCCCAGCAGCTGCCAGCAACCACACGGCCAGAATTCTCTCTCTGGGTTTGTGGCTTCTCGCGGGTCGCGGGCTCCGCTGCTCAGCGCAGACGGGCAACAATGCAGAGCTGCACCCAGGGCTCTTCCATTCTCTGCACCTCAGGGAACAGCAGGCTGATGGGCAAGGCTGAGACTTCAAAGAAGTTCTGAAGTGGCTCTGACTCTTCTCATCCCCTCTTTCATTTTATTTTTTTTTTTATTTTTTTATTTTTTTTGATCGGCTTTTCATTGAGGTTTGCTGCTCTGGGCGAAACTGTTGGGGAGTGTTTGGTTGATAGAACAGCTGGAACTGGTAATGCCCAGCATCTAACAGGGTCTGTTAGGATGTTGTTTTCCTTGTTTTTTCCCCACGAAGTTCTGAAGGGCTTTTACAAAGAATAACTTTTATTTTTTTTGGTGTAACCATGAACGTGTACATTTAGAGAAACTGAGGTTGTACAAGTAGGACAGGAACAGATCAGACATCAGCGAGTGAGCAATGGGAGAGGGAAAATGCAGGGTGAAAATCGTGGAATTTCTCTAATTTTCAATATAATTTTCAATATAATTTTCAATAATTTTCCTAGGGACTTGCAGTCCCCACCCCTCTGTCCCAGATCACTTCCTTATGGCTTGAGATAGAAAACTGCTGGGCAAAGAGACACAAATATCTATAATGTGGCAGAAGTGAAGATCTTTCTAGGAAGAACAGGCACCTTCCCAGTAGTGATCACCACTAACGTGGTAGAAATGCCTTTTTTGAGATCCTGGCAGAGCACTCTCTGATCTGTTTGAGCTAAAAAATGGTGAGAGTTCAGTTCTTTTTGCTGGGTGGTTTTGTTTCAGCTGCCTCCTTTTGAATCCTCAATATTATTGGACTTTTCTGAGTATCTTTGTGTGAAGGTGGTGTTCTCTGAATGACATTTATCCCTCATTTATGAGAGCAATGAATATTCTGCTTTTCCTGTAGCAAACTTTGAATGCAGCCATACTGCCCAGCTGACAATAGACACTCAGGAAAATGAAAAAGGTGCAGTTATTTTAAGCCTTACAAGGCTGGAAGCGGGGAAAGTTGTTTTGATTTCCAGCCTCCTGTCTTTAGCAGCGTTTAGGATTTACAAGGGCTTGGAGGGTGTGTGGCTCAGCAAAAGCATTTCCCCCAGATTAGGTGATGCTCATTCCTTGGCCTCCTTTAAAAACATTAAAAGAAATTTCATCAGATCACAGAGCTCAGAACATCAAGTCAGAGTCTTACACAAATAATCCAGGTTTTGGGGAGCTTGTGGTGCTAAGTGGGTTCTTTGGCATCGAGTGGTTTTATTATGGATGGAGCCACAGCAGAACCACATTAGAGAAGGATATTGTTACATCACTTTCAGTATCAACAATGCTACTTGGAGGGGAATAATCTGTTCCAGATGACTGTTAAAAATGTCTGTCCTTTTTAGAAGGGATTTTTTTTGTTGTTGTTTAGTTGATTTATTCTGATAAGCTTTGGGATCATTTAGTCTCCCGTCAAAGAGTCAGTAAACATGAAGATAATGTGATTCACAGGACGGGCAGTCTGAGAGGCTACTTTCATTTAATTCAATTAGATGGGCTTTTATATTGGATTTATTTGTTTTATCTTGAGGATTGCAGCAAATTTTTCTCTTCACGAAAGAGGAGGCAGAGCACAATTACTGCAGACATCAAAAACTGCTGGGTTAATTCCAGGGCTTTTCCATGCCACTGGCAAGTAATGGGACTGCAGTTACCTGCATAAATAACTGGGTGTAACAGCAGGCACAGATGAGATTTTGAGGGGTTTGAAGGAAAATCTGAATTTGTCATAAGTCCAGAATTTCCCACCAGACCCATGTGCAAGGCAGGCCTCAAACTGAACTGTTTGAAAATAACGCTTTAAAAAGATAATTTAAGTTTGGCTTTGCTGAACACAACTGAGGGGAGTCTGTTAAACTAAAGTTGCTGTAAACTTACAGGTTTCTTCAATCTCTTGGTGTCCCTTTGTCCTGCTCCTGGGATAACACTCATGGTTTTTATAGCACTGATGGGGACACATTTGAGACCTCCTTGCCATCACTGATGTCCCTCTGTCCCAAATCATCCTGCACAGAGGAGCAGCAGGCAAGACAAGGCTGGGAACAGCCCTGGGTAGAGCTCAGGAGCAGCAGAGCAGGAAAATATCCCATGGCCAGGCTGGCAAGGGGCAGTTTTTTAATATCCCTCTGGCTTTCTGGTTTGCCAGGGGTTTCAGCTCATGGGTCTGTGCCTGTCCCCAGGCACAAGGGTGTGAGCAAAGGCTGTTGTGGTGTGCCTCAGCTTTTTATTGCCTGTTCCTCCCAAACCTTGCAGTATCTGGGCTCTCCCCCAGCTTCTCCCTAGGCCATTGCTTGGATCAGGTATTGCCAGGAGCCAAGGGGAGAGCCCTGGCTGCATCTGGATTCCTCTTCCACTCAGCAAAGCCCTTGGTGACCACCCTGACAAAGCCCAACTCTCACTCCTGCTCTTTGTGCATTCCCAGCACTTCCATCCCCATCCATCTCTCCAGCCACCAGATTTTCCCTCGGAGGGCTTCATTTTGGAGTTTGGAGTGTTTCTCCAGCAGGCATTAGTTAAGCCTGAAAGGTTTTTGAAGATGTTCCCCGGAGCTGAGGGCTGCTGAGCATCCAGCAGTGGAGGAGTTTGGGGAGCTTTGTTAGTCCTGGATGAGCAGATTCCTGTTTTGTATTTGAAACAGATCTGCCCCTGCTTGGTTAACAAAATATTGTGCTCAGGATAAGCACCTGAGCCACCTCGCCCAGCCAAAGAGCCCTAGGAGGGTTCCAGAAGAGCCAATATTAAATCCAGAGACATCAACATTAGTGAAGGAGGACTAAATTATCTCCAGCTGGTGCTGGCTCTGGCCTGAGGCTCAGAAATGAGCAGCTCCCTGGAAAAGCAGGAGAGATGAAGGCTGTGCTAACGAGGAGCAGAACCAAGCCTGGAGCTCAGGTCACGTTCTGTTTCCAGCCCTATCAAGCCCAGTCAGTGACAATTTTTCACCTCCCATCACTTGTGCACCAGCCACTCCATCAGAGCCAAATTCCTCTGGCAGTGAGGAAGGATCCAGTCCCACTGCTGGAGCACTGGAGGGGCTGCCCCTGCTCCCAAGGGCCAGGGGAGAAGTAGAAATCCCTTGAAACTCCTGTTTTTCTTCACTCAATTAACTCTTTGTAACTGTTAATTGCCTGTTGATCATGATCAGGGCTCACTACCAAGAGTTTTTTGTCCTCCCTGAGCAGCACCATTGAGTGCAAGCCTTGAAATGTTTGGGGAGAATGATGGGTGAGCATCAACCACTGCTCTGTGCTGAACGTGGCTTAGAAAAGCAAAGTATGAGCAAATAAAAAATCAGCACTAACAGCACTTGGGTATTCAGAAACCTTCACTGTGTGTTTCTGATCAGCTCTTATGACAAAAGGGGTCTTAGGAGAAACAGGGAATCCAGACATGAATTGTTTACTGCTGTGATAGGTAAGCTCTGCTCTCACATGTACCATATTATTATTTTTGATTAACATCTCCAGATTCTCCGGAAAAACCCTACTTGCCCTGTGAATTTTTACATCTAAGTAAAAATTAAAAATACCTGTACTCCTAACTGTACCTAGAGCTGCAGAATCATGGAATGGTTTGGGTTGGAAGGGACCTAAAAAATCCTCTTATTCCAAATCACCTTCCACTATCCCAGGTTTCTCCAAACCCCATCCAACCCTGCCTTGGACACTTGCAGGGATGGGACATCCTCTGGGCAAGAAGAAGAGGGGTTTTTATATGAGTGTGGCACTTTTGGGCATACTGNGACACTTGCAGGGATGGGACATCCCCTGGGTATTTATATGAGTGTGGCACTTTGGGGCATATTATTGGGCAGACATGGCCATAATGAGGCATGGAAAGCATAAATTCAGCTGGCAGGGAGCACGGGGTGAGCAATTATCCCCGTGGGAGCACAGCAGGTGGATCAGTTACTGGGCTGCCTCTGCAAGGAGCAATTAAGGGAAAACAGCTGTTTCACATCACCCCATTCCTCCTTTTCCAGGATACTCCTCCGGTTTGTCTCCCTGATGCTGCAGCCTGGAGACAGCTCATCCCTGCAAGGAGGCTGTGCAAACATCATGTGTTCCTGGGTGGAAAGCAGGGGACAAGGCCAGGAGCAACAGGACACGGTGAGGAACATCCGCAACCAACCCCTGGCTCCCTTGTTTTATTTTCTGTTGGGCTCTGCCTTGTTCCATCCCAGAATGGAGCTGTTTCCAGGGATTGCAGAGGTGCAGCAAATAAACCCAGGAGCCAACCCTGCTCGGTGACTCAATATCTCTGCTGCCATCTTCAGTAAGAGGAAAGTCTGAGCATCTCATCAGCCTCTGATCAGCTTTTTCCCTGCTCGATTGAGGATTTTAAAGTGGGATTTGTTCAACTGGCCAGGCCAGACTCGTACCTGGTGTGCAAAGTGTTGGGAAGGCTCTGTTTGCACCAGGAAAGGTTTCCATGCTCACCAGGGTATCCATGGCTGATGCTGAGTGTCCCTGTGCTGCTGGAAACTGAGAGCAAACGAAGCAAAATGGGTTTTGTGTTACCAGCAGGATTTCTTTGTGCTCTGGGTGGATTTAATTGGGAGAGATTCTGTTCAAAAACCCAGGAGAACCCTGCTTTAGGTGAACTGCTTTCAATACTGCTGCTGTAGATAGACAGGTATGGAAGGAAGAGAATGCTCTTCCCCCCTAAACTGTGGCCATTTATTCTGGGATAAATTATCCAGTAGCTAAATCTGGTTGTCTATGGATTATCACAATGTCCAGGGATCTGCCTGCTAACAGAATAGAAAAATAATAATTTCTAAAGGAGTGGATTTCATTTTTTAATTTATCCAACTTGACTTCAATATACCCATCTTGTCTGAACCAGTGCTGCTTTCTCTGAAAGCCCCTTATCCTCATTGCTCTTGCCTGGGATTTATTTCTCAAGCAAGGATTAGATTAAATTTCTGTAAAAATATTTAATACACTTGAACAGCAGCCTGGGGTTTAGCAATCAGTGTGTCACCTTCTGTGCGCACAAAATGTTGGCTATTTTCTTAATATCTCCATCTAAACTCATGAATATGCAACTGGAACATACATTTGGGGTAGAAATGCATCCACCCCTCCTTTAGAATGACATAAAAATCGCATGTTTAGTTTAAAATACAATGGAATTGCTGCTTGGCTCGAAGTGCTTAAGCAATATTAGAAACTTTTGCCTAATCTCTGTTTTACAGATTAAAATACAAATATTTCCAGTGCAACCAGAATTTATTAAAGCAGGCTATTGCCTCGGGAAATATGCCTTTGGATGTGTTTCTATCAACTCTCCTGGAAAAAAAAATTGAATGTAATTAAGGTTGCATAACCTTCCAGAGAGAAAAATGGGCCAAAACCAAAGTGCATAAAAAAGAGAATATTGCAAGTGTGGAGTGTGAATTGCTTGTGGCTGCCAGGCTGGTTGTTATTCCTGGGGGCCAATGCCAGTTAGAAAGACCAAACTGGAAGAAAGCAGCAAGGCTGGAGATGTCCAGGAGAGACATGAGATGAGATGAGATGTATGAAATTGGAAAAAAAAGTTGGAAAACAGAGTCCCAGAGTGACAGGTTATTTGTTTTATGTATACCTTGTATACCCATCAATGAAATTCAGGCCAAAATGAAATTATTCCAGTCCTTGCTGATGGATTTCACTCTGAGTTCATGGAGACTCCTTTGGCTGACGAGATGTTGCTAAATAATTTTCAGTAATTGCCCCATTCTTTCTCCTTTTGAGTGGTGGAATCAGTGCTGTAGATCAACAATTATCTGATTAAACTCTCCCCATGCAGTGAGATCAGATTTGGGTGAGTCTCACAATTCAGTGACTTTATTTGGAGGGGAGGAATTTCATCTGGGACTGAGCTGGTTTGGTTTCCCTTTTCCTCCTCACCTCTTTGCTGCATTTATTATCAGCAGGGATGTTTCTTGCAGCATTTCTGAGCAGCACCTGGGCTGGAAGCTTCCATCCCCAAAGTGGTGCTGGAGCAAAAATAAGAGCAATAAAGAGCCTTTCCCCTCTGCTAATAATTCATTGGTGTTTTTATGCAGAATTCTGGCCTGGAGCAAAATATAATTGGCAGCTTTTAACAGTGGAGGCCACAGTGACCAAGGCACCACTGAGTAACAGCCCCGTGTAATGCTCTAAACCTCTCTGAAATCAGAAATGAAGCTTGGCTTGGAGAGCTCCTCCAGGATTTAAAGCTGGTTTCCCTATTTCTTCCCTGAAATATCTGGGGAAAAAAACCCCAAACAATAAGGAGGATAGAGATTAGGTTATTAGGAAAAAATAGCTGTAGTAAATAGGTATAAGGTGTAAAAATTCAGGTCTGATCTGTCCCTGAGCCTGTGACTTTTTTTTACCATACATTTGAGTTCACCAGATTTGCTAAAAACTCTGCCCTGAAGGAATTTTTGACACTGGCAATTCAAGAATGAAAAAACCCCAAACAAACAGAGGAGTATATAATTTGCTGGTTAACTCTGATTTCTAAATGATCCATCTGATGTCACATCTTCGTGAAGATATGAAATGGTTCTAATTAAAGGCAGACGTGCAAAATCCAGCCTGTAGGATGGATATAGGGAAAACAGGCTTTGCCATGTGAGGGGCAAAGCCACAAATACCTCTCCAGGATGGCAGCCTCAAAAATGCATCCACAAATATTCATTTCAGTGGTCTGCAAAGATTTATCAAACATCAGGGGTTTGGAGCTGTGTGTTTGTCACTTGGATTTTACTACAGCCACTGAGAGAGCAGCAATTATGAGTAGGACAGTCTGGGAGAGACTGAAGGGCTCAAAAATGGATATTATGGGCAAAATATAGATGGATGTTTACAATCATTTCTCCAGTTTAAAGTCATGGAAAGCATCTTTCCACACGTCAGTGTGTCTGCTTACTGCTCCTTTTTGAGAGGGGAGGAGCTTTTAGAAAGGAAAATCTGCCTGAATTTGCCCCAAATGCTTTAAAAATAATTTGTCTTTTTGGATCGTGGGGGATGGTTTGGGTTGGAAGGGGATTTTAAAGATCATCCCATTCCCTCCCCTGCCATGGGCAGGGACACCTTGCACTGTCCCAGGCTGCTCCAAGCCCCATCCAGCCTGGCCTTGGACACTTCCAGGGATCCAGGGGCTTCTCTGGGAACCTGTGCCAGGGCCTCCTCACCCTCATGGGGAAGAATTTTTTCCTAGTATCCCATCTAAAGACAATTTTTTGCAGTTTAAAGGCATCACCCTTTGTCCTATCACCAAATCCCTTCTCCAGCAGATGAGTATTGAATCCTGAAACTCCAGGGCTTGAGTAAGAGGCATCTCACTGATGAACAACACAACTTTCCTTATCTGTTGAATCTTTGTGTTGTATCTACAATTCTCTGCTTTCTCCATGGTCTCTAAGGCATTTTAAAAGATTTCTCTTCCTAGAAATAAGGAAAAAAAGGAAGAGTCTCCGTGGGATGTAGGTCTGAGAGCCTGTCAGAGATGATTCCCACACTGGAGTGTGCTGAACACCGTGAGGGGACAAAATGCACCCAACCAACACCAGCATTTCTTTCTCACATTCACAGAGTCTGGGGTGCCAAGAATGTTCCTCAGAGCTCTGGTTTGTGGAGGAATCTCAGCATAAGTTGCTGAACAACAGTGCTGGGTTAAATCTTTGCTGATGAGTCTCATTTTCTGTCTCTCCATAGCCAGCTGAGATGGATATTTTTAATGATTTCTGGGTGCAGAACTGTAGAGTAGAAAGAAACAGTGAGTTTCAGAATTACTGGGATTTCTCACCTCCTATTTTAAAAAATGAGGGTGTTCTTGTGCCTCAGTTTTCCAGAACAATCCTGATGGATTTGAACTCAGTGATTCTTGTCCCTTCCCACTCACGATATTCTATAATTCTGTGATCTCTTCCTACAGATTTTCTCATTTTTCTTCTTGACTTGACGCCTTTGATGCCATCATGACTCATGGATGTTTTCTCCAAAGCCCCATCAACTGCAACACAACAAACATTTCAGATACACCATCATTTAAAAAATAAAATCAATGTTTCTTCAGGTTTGTGCCTGTTTCAGCTTTCCTCTGCAGAAATGGAAAGTTTTTCTCCAGAGCACTCAACACGTTGGTTGAGGATTTTTTCCCTTTTACCCTTGATGCTGAACTCCAACAAAATGTTTGTGTGTGTGCAAGAGCTGCAAGGTCAGATGTGCAAATGTATAATTGATTGTTGCAGATAAAATGGACTTAACCTTTGGGTTTGGTTCTGTTTGTTTGTTTTTTAAGTGGTCTGTCTTCTCTCTGAAATTTTTATATTTGCACTCAGTTTACTTAGAAGGCAACACTGAAAGGAGGATTTTGGAGGAATTCCATCCTTGTCCTGAATTATTGATTTGTCTGAAGAATGGCAAAGATAGAAAATCTGGGGGATAGAAACAGAAATCAAAACTTCCCAACAAAAGTGCTGCATCATTTCCCTGGAAGGAACATTGTTCATTTTACTGTAATCTGCTGATGGTTCCTGTGATCACAGTCAAAGGTCAACCCATTCTTGGTGATTCTCTGAGATAAAATCTTGTTGGTTTATCTCATATGGCAAAAATACAGTGTGAAGACACCGAGGAGAATGGTTCACAAAAAAAATCTCACAACTGGAAAAGATGAATTTTTGTGACATTTGAATCTTCATTGTGAGAAAACTGGATCCAGATTCCGCTGGAGAAATCTTAAAATACAAAAGAAAAACAAGGGACAAGGTAAATTCTTTTGAACCCAGAACGAGGCATTTGTAAGATACAAGTTAGAATCCAAGTCCTGGGTTAATTTTTGGGAATGTGGGAGATGGCAGTTTAAGATAAATGAGTGTGGCTGTGATAGGAAAATCCCTTTAAAACGGTGCTTTATGTGCTGGGAAAGGGCTTGTAAAACAACAAAGGCATTCCCTAAAATAGAAAGCACAACACCAACATAAAACACTCATCACGTTTTCAGTGCCAGGCGAGGATTTGCACTCCTAACCTCCCACGTTGGGGCTGGGCCTTGAATAGCAGTTCTGTTCTCCCCTCAGCTGAGCTAATGACAGAGCTGAGCAAGTGTCAACACCGTGGCCGAAAAAAGCTGGAGGTGGCAGGAATGTTGTTCACAGGGGACGTGGGAGTCACAGCAAATACTCTCCTCCAGGCTGGTTACTCCTGACTAAACAGTGTTTTCAGCAGGAAAAGCCAAAAATTTGCCCACAGGCAGTGGAGTGCTTCAGATGAGTCCCATGCCTACTCTAGCGACGGTGGGTGAGGTAATGCTCTCCCTGGCTCCTCTCTCCTCTCCTGCTGCCAGCCCTGGCTCAGGTTGGGTTATTTGCTGTTTATTTGCTATTTTATAGTTATTTTCTTTTTATTTGCTATTTACTCTTCGTTATTTATTTCTTTGCCATTTGTTTTAGCCAGGAGTTGACATCACCCGCGGTGGAGGAATCCAACCGAACTCCTGATGGCTCCTTGTGCTGTTTTCATTCTTGGCAGGGAGAGCTCATCTTCTGTGACTTCACCTTCCATAAAATTTGCAGGTTGAGTGGAATTCACCTAAACTGCCCGTGAGCTCAGTGTGGGGAGGCTGGCAGTGCCCTGCAGTTCCTCCCAGGTCTCTTGGACACCTGTCCGAGTTTGGGGTGAATCAGCCCCTGGACACAGCAGGAGAGGAAACGGCCTCAGGCCGAGCCAGGGCAGGCTGAGATTGGAGAGTAGGAAAAATTTCTTCATGGAAAGGGTTATCAAGCACTGGAACAGGCTGCCTAGGGAAGCAATGAGGTCACCATCCATGCTGAGACTTAAAAAACGTGTGGATGTGGCACTTGGGGACATGGGTTGGTGGGCTTGGCAGTGCTGGGGGAATGGATGATTTGGAGATCCATTCCAATCTTAATAACTCTATGATTTTATGACATGCCAGTTTTTCTTCAGTGGCTGGAGAGATACTGATTTTCCAGTCTGTATGTGAAATCTTAGTTTGGGGTGGTGCAAACCAGGAGAACTGAGTGATGGTGATCTGGAGAAGGGGCTCTGATGCCACCTTGTAGCTCTCTGGCTGACAAAATCTGGGTGAACACGTGGGAACACCTCATCCCAAGGGCAGTGAGGGGAGAATGAGGGAAGAAATGGAAATTTGATTCTTTTATTATTTTTTCCCTTTATTTTGGTTCTCTGGACAGCATATTCCAAAGCTGGGTTTTCCAGTTTCTATTTGGTGTTGAACGTATCAACAGTTTGGAGGAATTTGGGATGGGTTGATCTAAGACAGAGCAAAGCTCAGCCTGAGCTTTTGCAATTATTTGAGTCTGGATTTTCCCCTGTAAGCCAAGCCTAGGAAAAGCTTGCTATCTTTGTAGGAAATCACTGGAAAAAGAACTTTTCCCTGTCAGAGAGTGAAACACTGTGAAAATCTCACCTGTGAAACACAATGTAAGTTCATTGAAGTAAGTCCTATCTTCATTTTAGTGAGTGAGGTGGAGTTTCACAAAACCACATCACAAAACACAAAAGTGTTGATGTTTTCACGAGTTGATGGTGCCAGAGATGAACTCTACTGAAATTCTTCTTTTTTCAGATAAAATGTGTTGCTCCCACAAATTTTTCGGTTTTGCTACTGGGACATAACTTTCATTTTAGTTTCCAAAGTTGTAGGTGTCCCAAATTTGAGTCAGAAACTGGTACTGACCTAACATTTGCAAACAAAAACAAGAACTAAAATGTTTTGTTTCTGTCCTTTTAGTACTTTTCATTTTGTTCATCATTAAATATTTTAATTGCTTTCCCTTCGGTGACTTTCAAAGTTCAATTACAAATGAAACCAGCAATTTTTTTTCCCACAAAGAAGTATTAAATGAAGCTCATTCCTGTTTTTTCGTAATTATTTCAAGTCATAGAAGTATTTGTTAATGTGAGGAAAAGTTTTTTGGTTCTTTTTCAAAAATATTGCAGGCATTTCTTATTTCTGAGAATTTACTTCTGCTTATTGAAAATAAAAAAGAGAAATTCCAACTGGTGCATGGAGGCATCAGGTGTTGGCTGGTTGGTCCAAGGTTTCTAAAAGGCCTCGGACCTCACGTAGGGGAAATGAGGTTTTAATCAGATTTCACTCAGGTTTCCAAAAAAGGCGATTTATTTCTACGCCTTTGCAAATCCAGTTGTTATTCCCGGTGGGAGCTCCCATTTCTCAACAGAGCTTAAATTCAGGCTGCTTCACATTTGGAAATCAAAAGAAGCCCTTTGTGCTCCTGAAATTCCGGCCTTGGCCAAGTGCTCCGCAGCCAAGAACAAAAGTTAAGTGAACTCAGAAAGAACAAGTCATCAGCCTGACCTTTGGCCATCAGAAAAATGTAAAACATCTTAGATTTATTCCCCAAATCCAAGGCAGGTTTCATCTGTGCTGAACATTCTGTGGAATAACTGGGAATTTCACAAATTGGCCAACCTGAAGTCACTGGCAGTGGAATCTCTGGGAGATTTGTACTTGACAGTTTGTAAAGATCAGAATCCATCGTTCCAACCTGATGCAAAGAGTTTTTTAAGGGTTTTTTTTTTTTTTTAAATTGGTTTGGGTTTGATCTTTTGTTGTTGTGGGCTCTTTTTGCAGGGGGTGTTGTGGTTTAGATTTTTTTTCTTTGTTTCTTTGAATTGTTGTAAAGGAATTTTTTCCAGCATAGTGATTGGAGCTTGTGTAAGTTTCTATTTACTCCAAAGGGTTGTTATGGAACAGCAAACCTGATTTTCCTAAAGCAAAATGTGTCAATGATAAATGAATGTGTTTGGCAGCAGTAAAGCAAAATAAGTTTGTCTGGAGACAAAGGAGGTGAAGATCCTGATTTTTTTGGGTTTTTCTCCTCTGCATCCTCCTGCATGGTGGGTGATGCCCTTCCATGTCCATCAGGTCATTGTCCATCACAGGACTTGAGAAATTTCTGAAATTATTTTTATTTATGAATAATCACTACACAGACAAAATCTTTTTGGGAGATACCAGCTGGAAGAACAAGGAAATGTGGAAATGTAATATTCATTGTAACAAGAAATACCTTAAAAATGTAAAGAGACATTTTGCTGTTTTCTGTATCACAAGTACCAAACTGCACCCAGGAAAGGAGAGAGCTGATTTAATAACATCTGGTTTAGATAACTTTGAAATGCCTGCCATGGAAATTACATGCTAATGATATGATTTCACACTGCTTATAATCTCAGGAGCACACTGTTTCTAATTATAAATTGCCCAGAAAAAGGGCCTTGCTGCCTTCTGCATTTAAATTATTGTTTTTATCCACACACCACCTGTCCAGGTAGGTAATATTATAGCTACTGTTGCTGATCATTGATGGATTTATGCTCACTGCCTAAAAATCCTTTTCCTGAACCCTGCAAGTTCACAAAATTATAATTATTGCTGCGTTTCACTCAGAGAAAATCTTCAAAACAGTGGTAGGGGATTTTTAAATGGCTTTCTATGAATAAGAGAAGAAAACTTCTGTTCCAAAAATACAGTCGGTGACTTCTGCCTCACCATTTTGCATAGCAACAAGTCCTTCATTAAGTTTCAGTCTCTCAGACACCTCTCCCCATATGCAGCAAAGAGTTTCTTTCCTTTAAAATCA
Source organism: Drymodes brunneopygia (assembly GCA_013400955.1). Taxonomy (NCBI): domain Eukaryota; kingdom Metazoa; phylum Chordata; class Aves; order Passeriformes; family Petroicidae; genus Drymodes; species Drymodes brunneopygia. The sequence goes on along the minus strand of VZTZ01042038.1, from coordinate 67,111 downwards.
TCCCCCAGAGATGGATGTGCAGCTTCCATGGCCTGCAAACATCTTCCCCCAGCCCTTACCTCGCCAAGGAAATGTTATTTCTGACGCCCTGCCCGCGGTACTTCGTGTTCTCTCTCAATCAATCAAAGTGCCCTTATCTTTGCTGCACTTCATCTTGTCTAACAAGTCCCCAAAAGCACCTGAATTTTATTTCTAGGAATGAGAGTCTTGTCTTATTGGGACCATGTGTTCTCCAGAGCCTGCCCTGTGCCCTCACACAGCAGAATCCACATTGATTCATTCCCAGAGCACGAACTTTGAACACTGATATTATTTTTATTAAACTTAACTCTGGTTCTTTCTCTCCTCTCCCCTTTCCCCCTGCAGCCTCCAGCTACATCCAGCCTCAGAGTCAAAAGAGGAATAAATGGGAAACACATTGAAAGGAGGATTATGGCCATATGGAGGAGGATTGATATCAATTTCCAAACTGGGAAAATTGAGTTCTACCAGCCAGTTTTGCCTTTGGTTATCCACCTGAGATGCCCGTGCAGGTGAGTTGATGTCTGAGCACCCAAGGAAAGGAGGGACCCCCTGGGAAGTGTCTCAGCACAGAAAGTGTTGGTCAACCTCACAAATCTCTACCCAAATCCATCCTTTTTGGAAAGGATTTGAGCTCTCTTCCCACCTCCCTGACTGCTCTGTCAGGCTGGATCATGGTAAGGAAACAAGAAACCAGCCCGAGACTTTAGGTTCTTGGTTGGGCCATTGTCACTTCATTGTGACATGAGCAGTGCTCAGGAGACGTGGGGCCACCTCTGAGTGAGTTTGGTTTCTCCTGATGTCAATAAAACTCAACCTTGGCCTTGAGCAGGTCCTGTTGGAATTGCAGCTGTGACTCAGAAAGTGATGTAAGAGAGCAGGGAGAGGAAAAAGAAGAAACTGTTCAAACCCCAGCAAGGTTTTGTCCATCTTCAGGGCTGCTTTTGTGCTGGAGTGGTTTGGAACAGGGCACTGACATCTGTTTGGAGCAAAAGCCACGTTCTGTCCCTCCAACAGCACCTTCCACAAGTCAGTCCTGATTATCAGCATAGATGTGGTGCTGAAATCTGGTCCTGAATGATGAAATTTTGTCTATAACCTTTTGTCATGCCCAGAATGAAAATGGTCCAAGCCCATCCTCATCCCACAGCTTTCCTTGGAAATTATCCTCAACCCTCACATTGTACTGAGGGATGGAAAATATTGAGGGATCTCTAAAGCCAACATGAACAGGACAGGAACCCACATTTCTCCTCTCTGAGCCAGAACTACCCAAAAGCTTGGCAAATACCAAATTGGCTATTTTAAGAGTGAGATATCCATTTTAAAAAACCTCTGGAATTGTAAAAATGTGAAAACTCTCAGTGCAAGAGTAGCAGAGTGCTGACAATCAGGCAGGATTGTGCCCACAGCTCAATTAAAAAAAAAAAAAGCTAGATTAATGGGCATAATCAAGCCTGACATTGAGTAAGAGGCAAGAACGAGTAATCAGATCCCAACTTAGCTGATGCTGGCATTACTGGGAGCCTGGGGCACAGTCCAAGGATAAAAACATAATGTCTTATCTAAGCAAGGAGTCATTTGTGCACCACTGGTTACAACATGTTCTTAAAAAGGGAAAGAAGGAAAAGGAAAATATGGCACATGGAATTATTTTATTCCCCCAGAAATGATAAGAAAGTAAAGCTAAAAGTTCCAGCACCCAATCTTGATAAAGGAAAAGCCTATCAAGAGTTAACCCCTTGAAATGTCCACTTTAAATGCCCAGGATACGAAAAATGATACTAAAACAAAAAGTGAAATGGAGATTAAATCAAAATAGTATAATGAAGACACTTAAAAACTCAGATTTTGGAATATTTCTTGTTGTTTGGAGATTGCTGGGATCCACAGGGCCTGGCTGCTCCTCGGTTCAGTGAGAGTTCAGGCAGTCTGGCAATCCCATTTTTTTGGCCAACGCTCCTTTCCTGGCAACACGTCTTCCTGTTTCTCAAGACTCTTCTTTTCCTCCAGATTCAACAGGATGTTGACCTGGATCTCTCAGAACAGCTCATGGAGAGGAAAGACCCTCTGACACAAAACCATGTCACTGGAGAGGGAACTGAGGTGTCAGGGAGGGCATCTGGAAGATCAAAGTGGGAATAACCCAATCACTCCAAGCTGCGTGGCTTTGCATGGCTGACTTTTATTTCCAGTCTTTTGAAGCACAGCTCAGGAGTCTTAACAAGGAAAGAACTTTTGTGTAAAATTCAGTAAATCAACAAAGCTCGTTCATGTAAAATTCAGTAAATTAAAAAAAAAAAACCCCAGACCAAACGCCGCAGGGCAGCGGGGGAAAAACTGGAATTGAATTTCTGTAACATGGACCTTTCCCGGAAAAGCCAGGCGTGGGTCAGCCTGAAATGCAACACCACACATCTGCAAGGGAGGCTGTCCAGCTTCTCCCAGCCTTTTCCATTCCCATCACTTGCCATCGTTTGACAACTCACCACCACAGCCCAGCCCTTCCCCAGAGGGAGCTCTGGGGCTGCCTGGAGTCTGGAGGAAGACACAGGTGAGAGGGGTGGAGGGTGGGAGTCACCTCCTCCACCTCTGCCTGTGGAGCAGGGTGAAACCACGTGTACAGCTGGAATGAAGCCTCATTTCCCTCTTCCAGCAGCAAGTCAAGGTGTGACCCAGTGCGAGCTCTGTGGTGTCTCATGGAAATTACTCAGGTTCTCAGTGCTCACCTGCCCTAATGGTCTTCATCCAGTGGGACACTGATTTATTGTCCTCCTGAGCCTCAAGTGACACCATTTGCTCTTTCCCCAGGGGCTGGTAGGCGAGCAAGGTGACAACCGGTGATTGGACGTGACCACTGCTCAGCCCTGGGAGAGTGACACATGTGCTACGGCCTCTCCTCAGCCCTTCTCAAAATGTTTGTGCAGGAGCAGCCATAAATGCTGCTGTATTGACCCGAAGATGCAATCCAAGGCGTTTGAGTCTAGGCCTTATCTGCATCACCTTATCAGGAGCGAGGGAGCGAGCGAGATGCACCCCGGGAAGGGAGGGGACTGCGCCAGAGGGCTCGGCCTCGTCCCTTCTGTCCTGGCACGGGGAGGGGACTGCGGGCAGAGCTGGGTAATGATTTGTCATTGCCAGGACCGGGGTGTCTCTTTTTGCAGAGGAAACCTTGGCCGTGATTGACAGCGGGGCCGTTTCTGCCGCTTCCCTCGCTGTTGTCAAGTAATAATGAAGCTTTGTCAGTCCATCATGGACATGGATATGCCAGATTATGTTGACTCCTTGGACTCCTCTTACACTATGTTGGAATTCGACAACCTCCGCGTGCTCCCCAACAACACCGGTGAGGTTTTTATTTCTTTCCTCTTGAATAACCTCCACTATTTTTGTTATAAAGCTGGACGCTGAGGAAAGGCTGGTGGGAGGTGTGGGGCAAAGGGTGGAAGGGGTAATATTTAAGCAGCTGACCTGTCAACCTCTGTTGCACCCGTGGTTATGTTTGGGCTGAAATGCGACCCCTTCGCTCGCCGGTCCCATTTTGTGTTATTCTTTCCACTGGTGGTCATGCCCTGGAGAGCCCACCAGGTTTTTCAGATGTTGGTAGAGCTCTTCATGGCATTGCCTGGTTTTTTACCCTTGTTTTGCTTATGAGAGCAGTTATTACCAATATTTCTCTTTAAAACTTTGTTTCATTCCCGTATACGACTTCGGTTGATATTTAAACCTCGGGAAAACATGTTGTCCCAAATGGACTTGTCTGTGACTGTGTGTCCCTTTTTAGTTGGTCCCAGGGACCTGGATTGAGAAGCGATATCCAAATCATTGCCAGCCTTGTATTCCTTTTCTGGCTACCAAGATGGTCCAACAGTTTTTAGGGCACAAAAGGTCTTGGCTGGGAGGCGGGAGTGTTTATACGCCGGGACTTCCGCTTCGTTCGCAGGAATAAAGTGCTTTGTGTGGCTTTTAATTTTGCTGCAGCCAAAAGTACTCTGACATAAAGTGAACTCTATTCTGTGAAATCAACTGCTCGCTGTGTAAAAATAAAGGGCATTTTGGTCATACTGCACGAAACCAATCGTGCAGCTGAATGAGATTCCTGCGTTAGCGATCCCTTCGGAGAGTTTTGGCAGTCTTTTAATTCGTTAAGGAGCTTAGTGAAATTAAGATGGGATTTTCACATTTGCTCATTAACTGCCTCATCAAGAGGAATCAGAGTTTCAGTAGGGATATCACCTACAATATAAAGTGATTAGAGTTATTACTGTGGGGCATGGTGGGAGGTCAGGAGACAAGTAAAGTTAAAAGGCCCAAAGGAACTTGAACTTCAAGTTGACTTCTGTAAAGCTCTGTCTGTCCCCAAATCAAGGATTTTTGATATTTATTGTTTCTGTCAGCTCCAGATAGACTGGATCTTATCCTTGCAGAAAGGTTTCCATCTTCCATCCTGCTCCAGCAATGTCATTTCAAACAGATGTTTTGCTTTGTCATTTCCTGTTGAACAACAAGATATTTTTCACTTTTTGAAGCGGCACAACTCCCCTCAAAATTCGATATAATTTTGCAAACGAGCCACCAACGCCTGTTTGGGCTCTGTGTTGATTCACGCTGTGGAACTGACAGGTTGAGTTTTTTTCTGAACTTTATCGAACTCGGTATTGTGTTATTTGTTTAGCTGTTAATGACTAACCAGCTCTCTCGGGAAGTAGCTGCTTTGAAATTAGCTTGTTTGTCTTGGGTAAGTGTCCTTTTCTGCAGTTTGTAAAAATAACTTCAAAAAAGACCTGAAATGGCCATGCATGGAAATCCATTGCTGTCCAGCTGCGTTCAGCCCCCTGAGGTAACTCAAAATCACAGTTTCCTTGTAGCTTCAGAAATATTTTAAAATTTGTTAGAATCAAGAAAAAAAATTCTTATTTTAAGTATTTTTTACAGCTGTACTGGATTTTTTAAAGATTGTTTATATTTCTCCTAAGACTCATCTGTATTTTCCCTGCTAAATGATGGCAGCTTTGCCCTCTATAAACACGAACAGGAAGGGATGCAATATTTATTTTGATGGACTCAAAACAGTTTCTTACCTCCTGAACAATTCCAAAAGTGAAAATTGGAATATTTTCAAAGAAGGTCATGCTTTCTTGAAACCAACTCTTTCCTTCTTCAGATTACTTCATCAAAATTTTAGGTGGATTAATTTCATGGAGCATTTCCTGTGCTTAGATGTTTTTTCTCCAGGAAGCTGCTATAATTCTGAGATTTGCCCAGATAGGTATTTTGGATTTTTTATAGCCCATAATTTGCCAAATATTTAAAGAATAATTCAACATAGAGAACAGAACACTTTATGGGATTGATATAAAAAATATTCTGATTTAAACAGAAAAACTGACAAAAAGAAAGGAGCAAAAATCACTGCTAATTCTGTTTTTCCTTTCTGAAATACATGTTGCAACAGCCGAAATTTTCCCATTCTGTACAAATTTGTTTCCTTCACCTTGCCTGGCACTACAAGCCATGTTCTCAGGGGTTGTTGTGTGGTTAATGCCCATTCCCTCAGGCTCTTGTCAGAGCTGTCTCATTTTTAAGATGTGAAGCATTGTTGCAATGCAGCCCCAACTCTTCCATCGAGAGTTGGGGAGCGCTTTCTCCCAGCTCACTGTCCTGCCTCAGCCCCCACGCACCACACTCACCCTTGGGAATTTGGCTCAAGGCTGATGAAATTTGGACTGGTCTGACCCAGTTCAGAACATGCAAAAGCCACCACAGATGTTTTGGCAGTGATTTACCATCCCTGGAGCTGCAGGAGTGCCTGGAACAGCTCTGGCCTTTCTGGTCAGCCCCTTTCTCATCGCTCCTGTAGGAGGATTTGGGATCACTAAATCACAGCCATGTTTTGGACCTCAAAACCCCTTCTATTTGCTGAAAGCTGATGTAGAAAGAGGCTGCCCTGCACGTGGCCAGGGTTTAAACCCCCTCCTGCCCTACATTTGTGTGTGCAGGTTTCGCAACGCCGGCTTTGGCACCAAGTTTGCCTGTGTGTGTTCAAGCCCTAAACCCACATTTGTGATCTCTTCTCGTTCTGGCCCAGCCCATGTAATTTGGGGGTTTGTTAACTGCAAATTACGTGCACCAAAAGCTTGCATTTCTAACTAGATAAAAGGCACCCTGGAAAGTATTGCCAGACCATTCTCTTTTACAATGTGAATCCAGAAGAGCTGTAGCCAGTACTGGAACTGAAAGGAAAAGCAGTGCAGGGGTCAGGCACCATGAGAACATCCTCAGTGGCATTTCTTATCACTGTAAAACTGGCATCACCATTTCAGCCCTGGTTAGGCAATGATTTACACAGACAGGCAGCAGGGACCAAAACTTAGTGTGCATTTCAGTTGTGAGCTTGGCTGACCCCAGAGCCCGGGAAGTTCTTCTCAGCATTAGGGCGCTCCTAATCTGCACACTGGTTATATAGAGCTCAGAAAAAATGGTCAGCACTTCAGATATTTCTGCCAGTGACCCCTGGGCACAGCCTCAGTGAGGAGTTTGGCCACAAGCAGAGCCTCAGCTCAGCTGGGAGCCACACAAAGCCAAGATGAGTTGTGGTCTCTTTAGGAGAACAAATCCAAGTGCATCTCTCCAGTGGAAATCTCCGAGGTGCCATGGCATGGCTTAGGAGCTGTTCAGGTTTATCTCCATGTGTCAGGCAGGGATGGAGCACACAAAGCAGATTTCACAGGCAGGGAGGGGATGGTGCTGCCAGGGTTCCTGCCTTTCCTCTGCCTTTCCTCACAGAGATCAGTCCAGGAAAAACCCAAATACCGGGAAGCTTTGAAAGCTGCGTTGAAAGAGTCTCCTGGTGCCTGAGATATCTGCTGTGCTTTGCTCCTCTCTGAGCTAATTCTCATTTGGAGCCCATCATTAGCTGGTGACAGGATTTAGTAATTAAAATTTATCATCGTAATTAACGTGCATTCTGGCTTAGGGCTTTCCTTTTATTTAATTTTATTTTTTTTAATTTTCTGTTCACACTCAGCCTATTCAGCTGACAAGGACACGTGGCTCCCTCCCAGGGTGTGAAGTTTTAGCTGTGGAGCTGCCCTAACTCAGAGCCACCCAAGTCACTGGTGGTTGGTTTGTGCCTCCATGGATACAAGTGAGGGCAAAATTTGGTTTGCTAATTTCCACAGGCACTCACACACCGTGCTGGTAGTCCCTCCTCCTGTAACACCTGGTTTAAAGCCAGATTATTAATTCCTTCCTTGTATCAGCAAGCAAATTCTCACGTCCTACTCACATAAAGACAAAAAAGGTTTTCCTGGTGAGTGAATACTTCCCAGCATCAGGAACATTTTGCAGTCTGGACGTGGATGAAAGATCCATTGGAGATCTAAACTGTCTGACCTTGGCTTGATTCCTCTGAAGTCCAGAGAAAGTGTGAGTGGAGTGAAGAGGAAATTGGCTGCCTTATCTTTATTTTGGTTGTGCAAATTTTTAAAACGGAATCCAGCACGCTCGGTGCATTTGTTTATGGTCACGTGCTCCTTAAAAAAATGGATGGGGCAGCAGATGCCCAAATGTTCTGCAGTTATCCTCAAAGGAATATTCTGTACAGTTCATTTAATACTGAGTTATTGAGTAAAATAAAATCGGGAATCATTGCAAAAAATCCCCCTAAAAATCAACCTAAATTGCCATTAAACACTTCTGACACAGACAATGTTCCCAAAGGACCCAATGTCACTTCCTGACAAATATCAGAGCTGGGAACATCTTTAGGGAAGAGGCAAATCCCAATTCCTGTCACTATGACCTAAGAATGATTCTGATGCTGTCATTCTTTCTTGTCATGTTGCTCCCACCTTGCTATAAACCACTTATTTACTGATCCACACACCAGGAGGTGAATATAGGCCAAAAGGGTTATTTTAGGGGGTGACAGGAAGTCTGAACTTTGCATTAGTGAAGTCTTGGCTAAAAATGTCTTAGTTTCAGTCTTAGCTAAGAAACTTTCCAGTTTTTGAAAAACTAAATCTTTGTCGGTGTTGTTATTTTTTTATTGGGGGAGGCTGATTACAATTTTCATTGCACAGCAAATATTTTCACTATAAATTTTTAAAGTGTATTCACACACAAAAATACCCTTCTCTCGCTCTGTGTGTGTGTGTACATTCTGTGTGGGGATTACCCAGAGCTATTTTTATGCATTGTGGATCAGAAAACTCTCTCTAGGCTGATCAGGTGGCGATTCCTCCCCTTTGAGTGGTTTTCCCTAAGTAACTGCTGAGCTGAGCTTTCCCCGTCTCTGCTGCCAGGATGTCCCATCCCAGGCTGTGCCTTGTCTTGGGGACATTTCTGAGGTCACTGGAGCACGAGGAGGGCTCTCCTGGAGCACAGAACATGCTCCCAGAGGTGTGATAAATTAACTCATAAATTAATGATTGTGATATTTAATTCATAAAACCGTCCTGCAGCGAGTGCCCAGGTCAGGCTCTGCAATCAGATGGGGGAGATCCAAACACCATCAGCTGCCCTCCTCACAAGGGTCTCCTGCTTTTTCCTTCCCCAGCTGTGCCTCAAATTAGGAGGATGAAGAGGTGGAGGTGGTCAGGGCAGAGGGAGAGGTTCCAAGGGGAGCTTTCAGCCGTGTTTACACACAGGGCAGGCAGGGGCAGAGCTATCCCTGCCCCAAATGAGTGGCTGCAAAAGGAGGACATGACAGAAGGCTTTCATGTGACCTAATTTAAGGCCCCTAATTTAGAAGTCTGATCTTCCTGCACACCTCTGTTGTTTTCTAGTGGAAAGCAATGAGACTTTCCAGAGGGACTTTTAGAGCTAAAGGGATCCCTGTGGGTGCTGCTGTCTCTGCCTTCCAACTTCAGAGGAACTCTCAAGAACAGTCTTTTATCTTCAGCACCTCTGTCATGGGCACGAAATAAAGGATGAACTACTTCATCCTTCCTTCCTCTGCTGTTTCTTCTCTGCATTCTATTTATTCAAGTTAATGAGGTTTTTTTCTATTTTCTTCTGTGGACCCCAGCTTTGAAGCACGTTCTCATTGAGAGGTGTTTCATTGAGGAGGTGGCTCCCCATCCCTCAAAAACATAAAACCCACATACAGGTGAGGTTTCTTTATATCTGTCCAGGAAAGCAGTGATAACTGATAAATTCTCAGGAGCAGTTTGGGTTATGCTCCTTGAAATCTCTCTGATCCCTGAAGGGAAGATAAACACCAGAAGGGAAAGGAGCTGATCTTGGGAAGAGCACGACCATAAATTCAGAGTTTTCCACCACAGGAAGCTCTGACTGTCCCCGTTGCCTCTCTCTCCCTCTCCCTGCAGAGGCCATCGCGGCCGAGGCAGCCAACCCCAACCTGCTCCCCAACGGTGTCAACTCCCTGTGCTCCATCTGTGGGGACAGGGCCACGGGCAAACACTACGGGGCCTCCAGCTGCGATGGCTGCAAGGGCTTCTTCAGGAGGAGCGTCCGCAAGAACCACGTCTACTCCTGCAGGTACCGAGCTTCGGCCGTTAATTAATTAATTTATGGACGCGGGAAATGATTTGGGGTGGGGATCAGGGGATTTGGTATCAAATGCCAAGGTGTCACGCCATGAAGGCCGACAGTAGGGCTGCAGTTGGGTTTACAAGGGGTAAACTCAGTCCTGTCTCTAAACTTAGCGTTATCTCTAAAGTCAGTCCTGTCTCGTTTGGGCCTTCTGTGGCACTGAGCAATGAATTGAGTGAATTCACCATCACTGCTCTCCCCATGGGGTAAATCAAAGGAAACTCACAGACCTGAGAATCACAGAATCACAGAATTAACTAGGTTGGAAAAGGCTTTTAAGACCCTCGAGTGCAACCTAAAATCTGAGGTTTGACTGATGTGTAAAATACATAAATACAGACCCTGAGTGTGGAGTGACACCATGACCTCATCACAGCCCAGCAAGGGAAAGCCAAAGGTGGCAAAGGACCAAAACTTCAGGGATTTCATCTTTCTTGCTTTTCCTGCTAAAAAGCAACAGGCATCCAAGAATCCGTCACTTCCAAAGCCCTCTCACAGCTTCTTCATTCTTGTTTTGAAATACAATAAATGATGTACACTGACTTATCAGTGATGATTTTATGAACATTCTGAGAAATAAGTGTGGAGCAGAGATGATTCACATCCGCTTTGGCTCACAGGTATACATTTGAGAGAGGTTTTCTGCCAGGAGGAGGCTATAAATTATAAAGCTGCTTTCTTGATTGACCTTAGAAAAATGATATTTATTTTAGCACAGGAGAAAGTGGAAAGAAATCCCAAACATGAATACACTTAAGCCCTTCGCCTCTTGTTAAAACCTGGAAGTTTTCTTTCTGTTCCAAAGCTTTTTCTCTTCTAAGGGCATTCCAGATTTTTCCAACGCGAGTCACCCTACTTGTTCAAAATGTTCCTGGTGTCCTCATCACTCCAGGACACATCAGCCATGAAAGCCACCTGAGGTGACAACAGTGTCCACCCACACAGTGCCCATCCCATGAACTGGGGGATTCCTGCAGGAGGAGATGACTACTACTGGTTTCTTTGAAATTTCAGCTGTTGGTCTCCTGGGAGCAGAGCTGCTGCCTCTCCCCAGGAATCCATGAATCTCTGTGATATTTGGCAGCTCGGGGCAGATCCACAGCATTGAAGCCAAGCTTTGTGTACAAGCCCTTATTTGGTGAGCTCAGCCCAGCTCGGGGCTCTGCTTATCTCAGAGATGAATTCCTCTGAAAGTCTTTGGGCCTTTGCACCTTTGGCTTTTTACCAGTCTGGGGAATGGCTCAGCTTTTAGAACCTGATGGTCCCAGAGCAGCCCACGTCACCTCCTCTCTGCAGGGAAGATTCCCCTTCCATTGTTTCACCCACCATGGGGAGAGTGCCAAGCCTGCATGGGCCACCCCTGGAACAGCACAAGGGCTCCTAAATCCTCATTGAAATGAGGAATTAGGGTGGCCATGGACCTCAGAACAAGGCTACAGACCCAAAGGGGTTGTGGCCCATAATGCAGCTCATTCTGTGCAAATCATAGAATAGTTCACAAGTGAAACCAGACAAACTCCAATGCTGAATATCCAAAAACTGTCTGGAAGTGGGAGATGGAGCTCCTACCAGGGCACAACTTGGGTCACAGTCATGTTTCCACAGCCAAAACCATGCCAGTCCCTGCAGGGTGGGTGGTCTGGAGCTGCTGTGCCCCCAGATGGCAGGAGCAGTGCTGGGGAAGAGGAGCAGCTGGACCAAGCCAAAGTTGATTCAATCCATGGTTTGCAAACCTCTGGCTCTTCTCTAGGATCGTGCAGTGTGGAGCTCAGGGAGGCCCAGGGCTGGATTCGGGGCTGTGTTTGGGGCTGCTCAGGGTGAGGGGATTGCAGGTGCCAGGCTGGGTCTCCATGCTGTGTTTCCCACCTCCTCCCAGGTTCAACCGACAGTGTGTGATAGACAAGGACAAGAGGAACCAGTGCAGGTACTGCAGGCTCAAGAAGTGCTTCAGAGCTGGCATGAAGAAAGAGGGTGAGTGCAAAGAGACGTTTCAAACCTGCCTGCTGCTGTCTCAGGTCCTGTTCCCATTGCAGGCCATGCTGGGGAGCAGCAGCAGAGCTGGCTGGAGAGATGATGACTGTGTGTCACAATGAGAGAGTTTTTGTTGCAGCTGAAAGCCCCATTTGCCATTTTATCTCAATTTCAATGAGACCCTGGTGACATTATTCACCCATCCTGTGAGGCTGGTCTTTCTGGGATACTTTAGTCCTGGGGAAAGGGATGGGCTTCCTCAGGGCTTATTTGGTCTCTAAGTGCTTTACAATAGCAATTTCCTCTCTCCGTACCCACTGGTGTGAGTCCTAATCCCACCTATGCCATTCCCAGCAAGGACCTGCCACCTTCAAAACCATAAATGCCATCAGATTGCTGCCTCAGGTGGCGTGGTTGACTCGTGGTTGGCTCGGCTGATGCTCACGTAGCAGCGTGCAAGGGCAAGGTCCAGCCTGAGAACAGTGCCTGGGGGAGTGGGAGCCTCTCCTCCGTGGCACAGGGCACACGGGCAGAGCTGGGTGACTCATGTGTCCCCCACAGGTGACTCATGTACCCCAGCTGGGGACGTGACTCAGAGCCAAACCCTTCAGTGGTGCTGGTGATAGAGTGACTGTGGGGCCACCATCAGCACCAGCACTGAAGGGCCAATCCCACACTGACCAGCTCCTTTTGCTGCTCTTCCCTTTGGCTGGTTTAAGGAGGAGGTGGAATGCTGTAGGTTTGGGTGCCAGTGACCATCAGGATGTTTCCCTAAAGGAAATACTGTTACAGTGCCTAATGCCAGCAGGAGAAATCCCATCTCTGTTAACCTGTGCCTCCATCCAGTGTCCCTGGGGAGATCTGGGATCTATCACTGCACTTCTGGTCTCTCCTCATCCAGTTCTGCACACTGGGAGAGGGTGGATGATCCTGTTTTACTGTGATTGTTCTTGTCCACTGAGTTCTTAACAAACTGGGGACCCAGCCCCACCAAGGTGCAGTTTTTTGGGTGATGGTTTCACCTTCCTCACCCTTCATTTGGGCTGTGTCCCAACCCACTGGCAGCTAAAAGATGAGGGAGGTAGAAAGGAGCTTGAAAGTTTCTTTCCACATCACCAAGTTCACCCAAGGGGTGGAATTGTGGCCCCACTGAACTCAAGGGGAAATTTGCCATCGATTTCTGGTAAATTCATAAGATTTTACTGGTGATGGAATGGTCTTTCTGACATTCTGACCATATGTTTTCCTGGAGAAGAAGGGTGTCTTGAAATTTGGCACGAGCCTTGGATGAAGCAAAAATGCCGGCTGGTTTAATTTAGGAGAAATGGAGTAAATACAGCAGATGGAAAAATAAATAGAGCTCGGGTTAATAAAGACCAAATTGAAGCTGATCTGGTCAGTCCTAGATGGGATAAAAGCCAATTGCCAATGCAGCAAACTGAAATCTGGTTCTCAGATCTATTCTTTGAGCTGCAGCATGATTTTTATTGGTTTTTATGGTAAAAGTTATAAAACCTTGGCTCACGCCTCCATCACTGAGTGCAGCTCGATGAGAGATGACTCATTTGAAGTTCCACATCGTCACATTCCTTGAAACTTTTTTTTATGAGTGCAGTCAGGTTGTGTGAGCCCGGAAAATGCTCCTGTGTTTGGCAAGGAAGGTTTTAAAGCACCTTGAGCAAGTGCTGAGAAGAAATCAACTCAGCTGACCAGAGCTCTACCCCGAGCACACGTGCAGGAGTGGGAAAGGAACGTCCTTGCACAATTGTGTGCACAAAAAAGAACACAGCTGTTTGCTTTTGGGTGGTTCTAGATTAATATTAAACAGTATTGTGAAGCGTTGGAGAGAAGGAGAAGCCATGGATAGAGCAACTATTGGAGTGTCCAAATATTTGTAGAAAATCCTTTGGAGCGTGCAGCGGCTCGTGTTGGGAGGTGGCAGCGGTGACATCCACGCTCGGTGTCCCAGCACTGGCACAACCCCGTGTCCCTGGCACATTCCTGTAGGGCCAGCCCTTCTAACGGCAGTCAGAGTTCCCAGGGTGTGGCAATAGCCTTGTTTATCCACGGCGGAGGGGAAGGAGCTGGAAACGATCCTTTTCCCAGGCTGGCTGTGACAAAGCACCTGGGGTGGGGTCAGCGGGGCTGTGTCACCCTCGCTGGCGCCCCACTGACCCACTGCTCAGTGTCCGTGTGCTCAGCCTGGGAGAACTCCCTGTTCCCTGGCACAACTCACTGATAAACGGGAATTTTGGATCCTGAGGGGTGGTTTTTTTTTCCAATCTTCCTGTGTTGTAAGATGTGATGCGTTTGGATCTTTCTTTTTCTCTTTTT
>VZTZ01042038.1:33197-43670 GCA_013400955.1 Drymodes brunneopygia | reverse complement strand
GTTCTACCTCAGCCCAGGTTCCAGTGTGGATCTCCCTGGAGCTCAGGGAGGACATGGGAGAACAATCCTGAGCCCAGACAATGCCCTTTTGTCTTTTAGCATGGAGAAATCAAAGTATCCTCCATTAATTATTGTTTTTTTTTCTGTATTCACTGAGTCAAAATCAAGATCCAGGAGTTTTAGGAACATCATGATTTCTGGCTCACCAAAGCCTGCTGTGAGCAGAGCTTTCATCAAATTAATTTTGACAAATTACCTTTCCAGCTAATCAGTGTCTCTGTGCAGCTTTAGATCACTGCCACAACGAGGTGCTGAGGTTTCAGCTGGAAGCAGGAGGTGTGAAGCTCCCCAGAAGTCACAGGAATGTCCTCAGAGCTCCTCTGTGCTGACACACAGCCATTCCTTAACCACTTTATCTAATCTCTCGGCACTACCATCCCAAAAATGTGGTGCCTGTGGATTCTTTGCAGACACTGAAGGAAATGGTGCAGCCATCCAGAAATGTCAGGTTTAGATAAGAGCAGAGGCAGGAGCAGGAGGCTGGAAATCCCAGCACTTCACCCGACCCAGGGGCACATTTTATTTGCTTAAGCAAAGCTGGACCAGCGGTCCTTGAAAAAAAAAGGATTGACCACAGGTCAAAGACAGGAGAGCAAGCCAAGAACCTGATGCTGCAGTGAGTGTAATCACAACATACAGGCATTAAAGCTGCTTGCATTTAGCAGTGGCAGCTGTGACTCAAAGTTTTCAGGGGAAAATTCCAGGCTGTTTCCTTGGAAGGATAAATATTTTAACTTCTAAATTTTCCCCCTTGGCTAATGGCAGTAGGCAGATAAACCCATGTGAAGTAAGCTCCTGTTTTCTTACTGTTTCCCTTCAAAGTCTCCAGAAATTACTGTTTCTCCTCCAATTACTGTTTCTCCTCCAATTACCGCTTCTCCTCCAATTAATTCCCCTCACTGTTTCCCTGTTCCATGAGAGATGTGAAGCAATGGCAGCCCAAGCTGTGAGCTGGTCCTGGAGACTCTGTCAGAGCATCACTGGCATCTCATCCTTTTCCCTGCACTCACAGGGCAGCATTTTCTTACACTGATGCCTTAAGGTTGTAGCCTTTGTATTTTCCAAATCCTGTGCTGCATTAGTGCATTGCTCTAAATTCCATATAAAGTGTTAACCACTGTCTTCACACTTTGGTCAAACAAAACAACTCCTCTGTGCCTGGAGTCCAACCACACCCCACATCCTCAGGTCCCAAAAATCATAAACAAAAGTGAATTGGGGAGGAGCAAACTGGGGGGAATGACTTCATTACCCGAAGCTGTAATTGGAGGATTAATCCGTGATATGCAAATGGACCAAATTTATGTCTGTCTGAAAAACTCGTGACCCATCTTGGACTCGTGGTCCACGTTGGGTGCAGCCTCTGGGAGCATCTCAAGGTGTGTTTATTGAAGTCCTTTAATAAACACCTGTCGCCCTGGTTTTACAGGGCCCCATGAGCTGTAACACTGTAACTGTAGTTTCCCATGCTTTTTCTGTAAACATGGTCCTTGTTTTTCTTAACCAGCCAGGATTGTTTTGCACTTGTGGATTTGTTTTTCATTCCTTTCCCCTGGGGTGGAGAAAGATGATTGACCATGTCTTTGTCCTGTAAACCTTCAGGGGTGTTGACCCTTTTCACCAATCCTTGATTGTCTTTAGAAACATATAAAAATAGGTAAATAAAGAAGGGCAGGCCCTTTTGGTCGGTGCTGCCTGGAGATTCCACTGCTGCTCTGAGACCCGCGTGTTTCTTCTGTTGCCGGCTGTGCAACAAACACCCACTTTATTTTATTTTATTTTTTTAACATCCTCTTAACTCTGCCCAGCCTCTCTTCTAGGCAGCCACTCCAAGGCACCAACACAGGCCAACAATTAACTCCATTAATTAACTCCATTTTTCCTCCCTCCTGTCCCAGACTGCAGGGGCCTGAGCGAGCCGGGCAAGGTGAAGAACATGCGCTTCCAGGTGCAGGTGAACCTGGAGGATTACATCAACGACCGCCAGTACGACTCGCGCGGCCGCTTCAGCGACATCCTGCTGCTGCTGCCCCCCCTGCAGAGCATCACCTGGCAGATGATCGAGCAGGTGCAGTTTGTGAAGCTCTTTGGCGTGGCCAGGATCGACAGCTTGCTGCAGGAGATGCTGCTGGGAGGTACGGGCTCCTCTCGGGGAGGGGGAGAGAGGCTGGGCTGTCTCCAAGTTGGTTACAGGGGGTTGGGGTTGGGTTTGTNCACTTGTGGATTTGTTTTTCATTCCTTTCCCCTGGGGTGGAGAAAGATGATTGACCATGTCTTTGTCCTGTAAACCTTCAGGGGTGTTGACCCTTTTCACCAATCCTTGATTGTCTTTAGAAACATATAAAAATAGGTAAATAAAGAAGGGCAGGCCCTTTTGGTCGGTGCTGCCTGGAGATTCCACTGCTGCTCTGAGACCCGCGTGTTTCTTCTGTTGCCGGCTGTGCAACAAACACCCACTTTATTTATTTTATTTTTTTAACATCCTCTTAACTCTGCCCAGCCTCTGCTCTAGGCAGCCACTCCAAGGCACCAACACAGGCCAACAATTAACTCCATTAATTAACTCCATTTTTCCTCCCTCCTGTCCCAGACTGCAGGGGCCTGAGCGAGCCGGGCAAGGTGAAGAACATGCGCTTCCAGGTGCAGGTGAACCTGGAGGATTACATCAACGACCGCCAGTACGACTCGCGCGGCCGCTTCAGCGACATCCTGCTGCTGCTGCCCCCCCTGCAGAGCATCACCTGGCAGATGATCGAGCAGGTGCAGTTTGTGAAGCTCTTTGGCGTGGCCAGGATCGACAGCTTGCTGCAGGAGATGCTGCTGGGAGGTACGGGCTCCTCTCAGGGAGGGGGAGAGAGGCTGGGCTGTCTCCAAGTTGGTTACAGGGGTTTGGGGTTGGGTTTGTGTCTGCTGAGGGGGGAGAGGGTTTTAGACTGGAAGGGAATGGGGTTGGGTNGTATCCAGCAGTGCAACATCACTCCAGTCCAATCCCAGATCCATTCTTTCCAGCCTAGCTCTGAAAATCTGGTGAGATTCCCAGCAAAGCATCCCCTTGGTGTGACTCTCAGGCCTCCAGCCTATCCAAGGCAGTTTAAGGAAGACACACCTTTTGTTAGCAACGTGCAAAAGTTATAATTTTATGGGAAACCCAGAGAAGAGCAGCACTTGGGGCACACCCCCAGGCAGAGCAGCAGCTGGGGAGCAGCTGAAACCCCAGACATCCCCAGGGGCTGTTCCCACACAGGGAGAGGCTGAGAGCAAAGAGGAAGGAAGCAAAGATGAGCCATTAACCCTCACCCACAGAGGTTTTCCACATCCTCTGCACGAAAAAGGTTCAGCCCAGAGCATCTGGCTGGTTGGGAGCTGTGCAGGGAATGATGTCTCTTCTCACTTCCACTTGCAGGAACCACTGCTGATCTCCAGTACCAGTCAGCACCTCCCAACCTCAACCTGGAGCCTCTGCCAGGGCACGTCCTGCAAAGCAACATGAGCTCTGTGATCCACGCTGCTCCAGACCGTATGTGCCCCTTTTTGCATTTTTTTTACAGCATTTTTTACATTATTTGCAGCCCACTTTTACATCATTAGTCTCAGCATAACCATGGGACTGGGCAGGAGATGCAGTTCAGAAAAAAAATCAGTTTATTTCAGTAAATTTATTATAAGTTCTTTGAGTTTCTTGAGGTAAATTTAAGTTTAGTTAGGTTCTTTGAGTTTATTTATATGAGTTTAGGTGTTACACTGGAATCAGAGCTCACAACCCCCTGGCTGACTCCTTTTCCATGATTCCAAAGAGAAGTTAGGATTTTTCATGGCAGCATGACCCAGGGGGGTTTTGAGGGGTTACAAAGGCATCACAAGATTGGAAAAAAAGGCAAGAAATGAAGACTGGGGACGGTGTTTCTCTGGATGTGGCAGCACTGGGAGATGCCACAAAAGAGGACAGATGGTTGGTTGTGGCAGGAGTTCCCTGTGGTTGTAGCCAAACACCAGGACCTGAATTCCAGATCATCCTCAAGCACCCTGGGCACTGCTGGGCTGTGGGTTCAGGCATTTATCCCCTGTAGGACCGTGCTGTTAAAAAATAAAGCAGAACAGGAGGTGTAATTTAACAACTACTGCCATGGGGATCACAGTGTCCTGCACTCCCAACCTCCTTCCCTCTGCCAGTTACAATCCTTTACCCCCTGGAGTGTATTTTGCTGTTTCTCAGCTGTATAAATGTTGGCATCATGCATTTTAGGTGGCTTTTATTTAGTTTTTCAGCCCTTTTCCAGCATCGGAGATCAGAGAAATGCTGTGCTCTGTAAATGAGCTCCAGTGGGGCTGCAGGTTGAGCTCCTCTCTGCCAAGGAGATGAAGGATGGAAAAGCAGTTGGGGGGCATTTCCCAAGTGCAAAATAATGAGAATTTGTCCATGTCTGTCAGTCCACCCTGTGGACACAAAGCAGGAAGGAAGGATGTGCCTGAAGCTCCTGCTCCTCAGCTCATAGCATGGTTTGCTGATTTCTGTTGAGCAGCACGTTAATTGTTTCTTTTCTCTCCCCCAGCCTCTCCTGAGACCTCCCTTCCATCTCCTTCTGCCAGCACAGGCAGTGAAGATTATAAACTGGCCTCCAGTGCAGGGCCCAGCACCATCGTGCAGCTGCTGCCCCAGCCAGTGCTGCCCAAGCAGGAGATTTTATAGGGAGAGGAGGAAGGAGGAGCTGTGGGAACAGAGCTGGGAGTGAAACGGGCCCTTTGTCCTTGCAGAGCCCAAGCACAGCTCCCCCCTGCCCGCAGCCACAGCCACTGCTCCCTCCCTTCCCCTCCCCTGAGCCTGCACCAGGGACCTCAGCGTGGAATTCCCACCTCCAGCACCCCCTGGAACAGCCTGCACAGGATCCTCAGCGTGGAATTCCCAGCTCCAGCACCCCAGGGACAGCCTGCACAGGAACCTCAGCATGGAATTCCCACCTCCAGCACCAGGGACAGCCTGAATTCCCACCTCCAGCACCAGGGACAGACTGCACAGGATCCTCAGCATGGAATTCCCAGGGACAGCCTGCACAGGGACCTCAGCATGGAATTCCCACCCTCAGCACCAGGGACAGCCTGCACAGGAACCTCAGCGTGGAACTCCCAGCTCCAGCACCCCAGGGACAGCCTGGACAGGAACCTCAGCACGGAATTCCCAGGGACAGCCTGCACAGGAACCTCAGCGTGGAATTCCCACCTCCAGCACCCCCTGGAGCAAGGCTTGGGACTCCTGCCCTCCCCACACTGCCCACCTCGAGCTCGGGGTGTTGGTGGCCATTGCTTGGTGTCACTGTCACCCTCCCAGGGCTGCTCTCTCTGTCAGTCCCAGAGCCTTGCACAGCTCCTGGTAACCCCTCATGGCCTGAATTGGGATGGAAAGCTCTATTCCCATCACTGATTTAATTAATTACACTCCCATTGCTCCTGTTAAGCTTTAGGAAAAATATCTTCATAACCTTCAGCAGGCCAAGGCCTTCTAATTCCACCCAGAATTCCAACAGAGCAGCCAACATTTAACACTGGCCAGTTGTTATTTATGACTAGAAATGCCAGCATTTTGTTATTTTCCATGATTTCCAGTATACCCAGAGTCCAGTTGGGAGGCAGTGGCTGGCCTCTGCCTTGTGAGCACATCTAACACACAACAACAGCCAAGATCTCTGCCTCTCACTGTGGCTGCTGCTCTGGTGAGCCCCAAACTGAGGCTGATTTATCCCAGCCCTTGCTTTGTATCTTCTGCAAACATTTTGGGAAGAAGCAAGTTCCCCAAGACACCTTTTCCCACTACACAGACAGGATTCTGCTGTAGTTTTGTATTTCTTTGTAACGTCTGCAGTGTGGCTCTAAATTAGCCAAGAAAAAGGAGCAGGCACAACTGTGAGCCACTTTTTATATAAAAGGGTTTGTATTTAAAACAAGGTATCAGCAGTTAAACAACAAATTAAATAATCCCAGTGATGCCTACACAGCCTCAGGAGTTCCCAAAGCGCAGTTGTGGTGCTGTGGAGATGGTTGGAATGAATGGGACCTTATTAAAAAGCAAATAATCAGATTTCCACACAACTTGAGCTCATTTGAGCAGCAGCCTGTGTGAAACAGCCACTGAGGGATCAGGAGTGGCTGGGACACGGTGGAGAATTCCTGGTTCTGACCCTCTGCACCCACCCCCAGCCCAGCCCTCCCTGCTGCTGGCAAACCCGAGCTGGGGGAGCCCCGAGGGGTTTGGGGAGCACCTGGGGATGCTCAGCTGCAGAAACACAACCCCAGGGCCCGAGAGGGAAGGTGGGCAGAGCAGCAGAGCTTCCAGCAGCAGGGGAAGGTCAGCTTGGCCATTCTGCAGCCCCAGGGAGAGCTGAAAACCATCAGCAAGCAGCTCGAGTTCCACCTGGCTCAGAATGTTTTCTTTTTTTCTCCTGCCTGTGATGAATTTGATCTGCCATTGAATGCTGATAACCCTGATCTGAAACAGCTCTATCTGAGAGCAGGTCCCACTGCAGGCATTCCTGCTGCATGACAGATGCAACTGCTCTGAGCCAGCGTCGCTCCCAGTGCCTCCAGCAGCTCCAGCCCATCCCTCTTCCAGACATTAAATGTACATTTATGCTCATTAATGGTAAGGAAATAAATCTGTGGGGGAAATAAATTCCATATTCTCGTATTTCATCCGGACAGTTTGCCTTTTTTTTCCCCTGAATTCAAAATCAAGTTTCCAAGGTTCTCCCACTGGTTCCTCCAACACAAATATCTTATTTTTCATTCAAAAGGATCACCTCTGGCTGCAAAGCCTGGCTTGCACGGGGTACTGATGGAATTCACAAACTAAGGAGAAAATAAAGCTGTCCAGGCACCAGCAGATATCAGACTCAGACTCAGCCCCGTGTTCAGCTGCTCTGGGGAAGGTTTGCAGCAAGAATAATTTACTGTATAAAGGCCCAAAATAAGAGAGTTTTGCTGTGAATCTTTGTGGTTTCCCTATCTCAAAGCCCACTCTAAATTAAACCAATATTCTTATGCAAACACACCTTGGAGGTGACTATTTTATTGGATTCATTGGAATCATGATTTTTGTTAATAAGAGGTTCAAAGCCATCATTTAAAAATATTTCCCTTGGGTGCCAGCTGCTTATCAGAGTGGGGCACCTCAGGCAAGAAAGTCTTAAATATTTCTAAGTTATCCCTTTCCTTACCAACTCTAATATTTGGCACCTTTACCATCTAATCTGGGTTTAATATTAACTTTATGCTTCACTATAATATAAGGAGAAATTGCAGAAATATTTTGGAGGTGCAAAGTTTCACTTCAGTTATTAAAAAAAAAACTCAGCCTGTGCTGGCTTTGATGCCTGCTGGAGAATTTCCAGGGCTCTGGTTGGGGATGACAAGAGTGAAGTGCAGGACAGGAGCAGATGTGCAGGAAAAAATAAATAAAGACATTCAGAACACAAAAAACCATGACTAAGTGAAACAAAAATTTAAAATAAAAAATTTCATCAATGAAGAGGCACCAACCCACATTAAAACATGAAGTGCATCACATTAATTGACTGCAACCCTGGTCAGAAGAAAAAAAATATTAAAAAAATTATACAGAACCAATGGTGGTGCTTCCCATTTTTGTGTTATTAACAGATTCCAGAATCATTTTACAGCCCAATTTCTGTATTTCAAAACCCCTTAAGCCACTTTCTTTCCCCAACAGCATTAAATGCATTCACATGTGGACCTGGAGCCAACAGAAAGAGCAGAACAATTGTAGAAATTTAAGATTTCTGCACAGGACAGGTGTAAAGAAATCCATAAATGAATTCTTGCTAAGACCCAAGACTTCTGAAAAGATTCCTGGAACAATGTTGACATTATTACCAGAAATTAAATGAGAAAATAAATTGGCAGGATCCATCTGCAGGGACGTCTGTTCCCTCTGGAGAATAAACAAAACTCTTCCCTAAAATCCACACAAACACAGCCCTGCTGGCTGCTGTGGCACACAAACACAATCAAATTATTAACCTGCTCCAAATATCAGCAGCACTGGCACAGAGTCTGTGTTCATGGAGCTGGAGCTCTTCTCTCCATAGAAACAGCAGGGTAGAGTGTGATCCAGACCCAGAAAATATCTCCAATTATTTTTTAGAATTATTGCAAAGGGGAAATGAAGGGGTTTGAGTCTCTCCACCCTCCCCTGCCATTTTTTCCTCCTCCCCCTTGTTTGGGTGGACACTCCCAACCTGCTGCTCTCCAGGCTCAGAGCTCTCTTTGCTCCTGAAGCTGCAGAAACAGAGGAAAAAATCCAACATTTGCACAGAGAAACTGGAAGAGTCCAAACGTGTTTTTATCCCAAATTCCTTGGAAGTGCAAAGCCTGGAACACTGGGATAAGTTTTCAGATTGGAGGTGTTTTCCCACTCACCTCAGGGCTGGAACAAGATGAGCTTTCAGGTCCCTTCTGATGTAAATCATTCCATGGCTCTATAATAAAATAAGCAGCTACACCAGAAGATCAAGGACTGGAAATGCCCAAGAAGAGTTAAAAGAATGCATCTTAAAATTCTGAATAAGCCTCTTTAATTTGGAGCAGTAGCTTAAAATTCTTAATAAGCAGAGGAGCTTCTTTAATTTGGGGCAGTATCACCTGTTAATTAATACAAATACAAATTAACTACAAACCAAAGGATCCCACACCATTTCCCTGAAGCTGCTTCAATCTAAATATATGTGGGGGAAAAAAAAAAAAAGTGACACGTAGAGAAGTTAATCAACTAAGACTTCAATTTATTAGTTTATTCTTTTTTTTTTTTTACATTAAAAAAAAAAAAATTACAACGTAAAGGATTTGAAAAGCCGAGTAAACCGGATTTCACACGCACACATTTGCCAAGTCACAGGGTTCAACCACCTGGAGTGACATTTTCTGATTTTCTCATTGAACAATATACACAGTAAGAGCCTCAGGACAAAGCCAGACTTTATTTTTTCCCCCCTCCATCTTCAAGATGTGCAACAGAATTCCGTGCAACTTCCAGCTTTCCCCTCAGTTTTGCTCACTGGACTGCAATTCCAGCAGATTTCCACCCGGGAAAGCTCCAGCAATTCCACCCCCACCAAGCAAAGTGAGCATTTCCCAAAGTATTGCACAGTTTTGTTGACAGGGCCACAGACAAGCAAAGGATCCCTCAGTACCTTGAGCCAGCCCGTGGAGCAGAAGCTGCTGGAGCTGGAGTCAGGATGCCACGAGAGGATGGAGCAGCAGGGCACTGAGAAGGGGAGCAGCTCCTGCAGGGCACAGAGGGTGGGATGCAGGGTCTGAGCTGCTCGAGGTGGGACAGTTCCCCCAGTGCCACCACTGAGCAAAAGCAAGAACAGGACAATTTTAAGGCAAGTCCCAAAAACAGGGAGCTATGAACTTTCTAGGCACGATTTCAAGCTATGCATCAAGGCTCCTGCTTTATCCTTTATATGGTCAGTAATTTATAGGTTAACAATAATACAAAAAAAAAAAATAGCTTAAATGTAATTTTTTAAGGAATCAACTTTTAGCTGGATTTTTATTACTTGCAGCTTGTATTTCATTACTTGCGGATTTATGAACCTTTTTTTTAGCACTACTGTTGTTTGTCAGGCCCACATAAAGCAGTTCTAGATCTATATTGCTCTCATTTCTTCAAAGCAGTTTTGGTTGGAAATGGTTAAATTCAAAAGAACTCATTCTATTGCAGCTGTTCCTACATTTAAGGTGTGCTGAACTCGAGAAAGGAGGAAGTTGCCTCTTTCTCTGATGCCTTTTTGTTCAAGGGATCATTAACAGCTTTCCCTCTATGAAAAGTCTGTACAGTAAAAAAGGGGCAGAGGAAGACCCTACAAGGACAAAGTGTTTACAGTGAATTAACCCAAATTTGTCCACTCACTGTCACCTCACACAGCAGGACACTGGTCCCACTCACCCCTGAACAGCCCACACTGGAGTTCCTTTGGAATCAAGGCATGAGGAGCTGGAAATGCACATCCCAGGGTAGGATTTGGCCCCCAGCAAGTGGAATTTCAGCCTTTCCCTAAATGCCAGATGGGATTGGCAGTGCCAAACACAGGGAGGATGCTGGGCAGGGTGTGACAGTGCCTCTGTGCTGGGCACCAGTCCTTGGCATCACCTGCTCATGAGCCATGTGTGGCACACAGAGGGACAGCTCTGCTGATCAGGACAAGCTGGAAGAGAAAGGAGAACTGAACAAAATTCCCTGAAATCTGGGCTGAGAAGGCTGCATCTCACTGGAGATCAACTTCCACCAGAATGCTCCTCCTAATGATTGACAACTGCACCCAAGGACTTCCACTCGTTACAAAAACACACAGGTCATTCCCCAGACATTTACCAAAGAAAAAGGGTTTAACAAAAAAAAAA